>VZSC01009239.1:392632-491010 GCA_013398225.1 Steatornis caripensis | reverse complement strand
CCCTTGGTGAATCCATGTTGACTACTCCGGATAGTCTTCTCCTCCTCCATGTGCTGAGAAATGACTTCCAGAATGAGCTGTTCCATCACCTTTCCAGGGATGGAGGTGAGACTGACTGGCCTGTAGTTTCCCGGGTCCTCCTTCTTGCCCTTTTTGAAGATTGGAGTAACATTGGCTTTCCTCCAATCCTCAGGCACCTCTCCTGTTCTCCACGACTTTTCAAAGATGATGGAGAGTGGCTTAGCAATTACATCCACCAGCTCCCGCAGCACTCATGGGTGCATCCCATCAGGACACATCGATTTGTGGGTGTTCAGTTTGCCTGCATATTTGCACATATTCTACACGCAAGTCTGCTTTGCTTCACATTTCTTTGAATATGAAGAAATGGCAACTGTGGGCTGCACAACTTTGGCAATAACACTGGGAATCTTTGGATTTGCTTGATTTCTTTGGACACCCAAGACAGCTTTCTCCAAGAAGGCCCACATTAGTTGCAGGGCACGCAAACAATTATGGTGCCTTCTTGTTTTCTCCTCCCAGAAAGCATGCACAAAGGTGCCACTGTACACATAAAATTCTCCCCCAATACAAGCTAATCCAGAGATGCCACCACAAACCAGAAAGGAGCACATCGTCCATTAACTTGCTGCACCAGACACTTTACACCTCTGTGTCTGTTTCTTCTACCTCTACCACATATTTAGCCTGAAAAAGCTGTATGGCAGAGAATATTTTTTTATGTCTTTGCACACGGATGCGAAGAGAGGGGCATCAATCTAGATTAGAACCGTTAGTCTTGCCATAATGAAAATGAATCCTATTATAGGATGGAGGCCTTAAGTAGCCTGCGCTGAACCTTCTGTGAGTAATTTAGATAACTTTTTAAAAAAATCCATTCTACATTCTTTTATGAACAAAACAGAACTACTGTGCTAACCTCATCCCATAATTTCTAAGCCCCAGAAGCCCTACAAAAATGTATCAGCAATTAGTTTTGAATTAAACAGAAAGTGATGGAACAAATGCAAAAGTATTCACCTTTGTAACATGGCCACATTGCAAAGATATAAGAGCACAGCTGTTCTCGCCTAAAAAGGAGAATTCCAGAAAAAGAGAGGCTGGGAAACAAGTCAACAATTGGCCTGGAACTGAACATCATGCTCAGATTAATTTAGAAACCAGTAAACATTTTGCCAAAAAAAGAGAAAAAAAAGTAAAATAAAAAACCCCATTTTTTTTTATTAGGCAATAATATGTGTGATTTAAATGCAGCACTGGAAGTAGAAGTTCAAGCTTCCACTCTTGACACACCCTAGCTCAGGCCAGTTCTGCAAGCAGCAATGGAGCTGGTATATTATTTAGTGGAAAATTAAATTGATCCAGAAAAATCAATGTTCCAGGGGTAGATTTGGATTCCAAATTTACCTACTAGCACAGTATCTAAAAATAATAGGAATCCAGGAAGTCTAAGGGGAGAGAACAGGGCTTGCTAGAAAGGAAAGAATCAGGAATGAAAGGAAGGAATTCATCTGGTTCATATTAATTTGTATTAATTTCCATTTAACAGTATAACCACCTGTATTGAAAGAATGAATGTGAAATATTTTCACCAATTGTCCCATGTGATTTAATACTGAAGGATAAACAACTAGATATGGTATAGGGCTCAAAGAGAGCTGGAAGTGGAAGAGTAAAGACCAAATCCACCCTGGTGAGCTCCTTTGGCTCCGTTAGCAATGCAGCGTGCTACGATTTCAGACGTGCCCGCGTGCTCTGCTGAGGGCACTCACCACTCCCTTGGCTGTTGGTGGGTAAAGTCCAGTTTACACCGGGCTGAGGATCTCCCCTTGGCTTGGTATTTAAATCTTGATTTTCAGGTTGGCCAACTGTAAAAACAAACCAAGCAGTGACATTTGATTTGGACTCCAATAATAATTTGGCAATGTCAACTTTCTCAGAGGTCTCCCAGCTTATATACTTTGCTATTATTGTAAGAGGTGCTTTGGTTTTACTCACTGAAAAATGCCCAGCTCTTTCACCCTTCGAATTTGCTAAACCACGTGCTGACACCTGCACCGTGTGTGCGTGCGAGCTAACGGCTCCGGAAAAGCCGCACATCTGCTGCGTTGAGCCACCCGGTTTGGAGAGCTGCTGCACGTTGTGAGGCTTGGGTGGCCTCATTTAACAAGTTCCTGGTCCAGGACCGCCGTGGTTCAGGCCCAGCCGGCACCAAGGCCTCCCGCGGCCGGCGGGATGAGGAGAAAATGTAAGGAAACCCGGTGGGTGGTGACTCACCCGCGATGGTCACGGGCAAAAACCAGACTCAGCTTGGGGAAAAAATTGAATTTAATCGGTCATTAATCAAAACAGAGCAGAATAATGAGATGCGAAACCCAGATCTTAAAACCAAGCCCCTTCCCTACCCCTCGCTCCCGATCTCTCCCCCTCCTTCCCCTCAGCGGCGCAGGAGGACGGGCCATGGGGGTGCGGTCGGTTCCCCACGCGCTGGCCCCGCCGCTCCTTCCCCCTCAGCCGGGGAGGGCTCCTCACACGCTCCCCCTGCCCCAGCGCGGGGTTCCTCCCACGGCAGAGCGTCCCTCACGGACCCCTCCGACGGCAGCCCTTCCCGCTCGGGGCAGCCCCTCGGGACCGCACCGCCCCAGCGCGGGCTGCCCACAGAGTCACGGCCTTCGGGAGCGGGCGCCTCCCCTGGCGTGGCGTTCTCCACGGGCTGCGGGTCCCTCTCTGCTCCTCCGTGGTCCCTCACGGGCTGCTCCACCGCGATCGTCCGTGGGCTGCGGGGGCACAGCCTGCCCTCTCCCCGCGGGCTGCGCAGGAACCTCTGCTCCGGCCGCCTCCTCCCCCTCCTTCCTCACTGGCTCCAGGTATCTGCACAGGTGTTTCTGTCGCACACCCCCTTTCCTCTGCTGCAGGTCTCAACCGCCGCTCCTGTGTCCCATCCCCTCCTTAAATACTTTATGGTGTGGGGCTGACTTTGAGCCAGGGGAGCTTTGAGCAGTTTCTCCCAGGGGCCACCCTCCTGTGTAGCCCCCTCCCCCTGCCTCCAGACCCAACACACGGTCACCAAAAGGCACAACTGAGTAGGGCTATAGGGTTATATCATGCCATTGTTGCCAGTTNAGCTTTCCTCTGCTGCAGGTCTCAACCACCGCTTCTTTGTCCCATCCCCTCCTTAAACACGTTATGGCAGAGGCGCATCTATTGTCCCAAAATGGCCCGGCCTTAGCCCCAGGCCGGGACTGCTTGGAGCCAGGCGGAGCTTCGAGCAGCTTCTCCCAGGGGCCGCCTCCCCCGCTACCGAAGCCCCCCCATGCAGACCCAACACAAGGAGTATTCTTCGAAAGCCAGGCTGTGAAGTGCTGGGCACCTCCTGCAACGAACTGAGCGGTTTTGTGCTTGCGCGTTTGGTGGATCAAAGTCCCGCGGCAGCTTCAGGGTCCTTGGTGAGTACAGAACCAGTAAAGTGGTTTTTTGGTTGCAACCAGTGATGGAGCTGGAAGGCCACAGTGTCATCAAACCAATGATCGCTGAATCCTAACTGGCCTGAAAATAAACCCTGTCCATGTTACAGGTCTGTCCTTGCGATTTGTCGGATCTCGAGAGCGTTACCTTTTGGGTTGCATTATTAGTGGGCTCCCAACAGATGGTGCTAATGAGACTATTAAGTAGCCTAACCCAATATGCAAATGATGCTGCAAAAAGGGCTGCTGGGACCTGTCCTTTTCTTCGTTCTAGCTTGCATTAAAAGGGAACTTTATTAAACATTATTACAAGTGACTTCCATGGGCTGAGAAATTCGGAAGGTTTTCCAGCCACAACTGTGGAAAGCACAGGGAAGTCTGTTGCTTATCCAAAATCTAATTGGGCCAGCAGCAGAGGGGTCTGGGCCCTGGGCATTAGTTAATACCGGTAGAACAATCTTGAATCCTTGCTACTGGTATTTAACAAAGCCATGTCCAAAAGCCGTTTCAAAGACTGCAAGAAAGTCATCTTTGTGTGTCTGATTGAACGTTACTTGGTTACCTCCTTTTACACACGGTGGTTTTATATAACACACCAAATACAATGTTTAAGTAAGGTTAGTGTTATGTTATACAGCCTAACAAATAAAAGGATGTTTAAAGTTAAGGCTGACATTCCATCCTTAACTTTTTGTACCTTTGTGTTACATCACATCTCAAACATAACATTGATTTAGGGCCCCTGCCCTGGCTCTATCAAGACATGGGAAGATTAATTACGTTAAATACATTATTCCGACCTTTGCGTTAACTACCCATTCCTTTGTCTGTTTAATAATTTCAACCTTTAGGTAATGTTGGCTGTTAGCACACTCTGTTAGTCTTTTTCTTTTCCTTCTTCTTTAAATAAGAACATCCTCAAACATTAAAGATGAGATATTTCCATATACTCAAGGTCATATCTTGCATTTTCTTTTCTAAACTGGGCATTATGGATCCACATTTCCAGACGAGGGACATGCACATAAACATCACACATTACAAATGTGCAAACTTTACTTCAAAATACAACTCCTGAATGAGTTTGTTCATATTATGATTCTGGAATAATGTGACAGGTACCTGTAGTTGTATACATACAACCAGCCATTCAGTTATGCTTACGTGGGAATGCATGGCCTTAATCTTTCAGAGCCAGATAGCATTATTGAGTAACACTGCATTTGAGTTATTATCATTATTGATTTAAGCACATTTATTTTCAAATTCGGAAAGTTCTGATATAGCACTTGCACCCAGTGCACAACGTAGAACTAAAACATGTTCTGCTTTTCACTGGAGAGAGAGAAAGAAAGGGGGAAAAAAAAATAGGATATTATTTACTTGGCACCACAAATACCCCAGAATATCTCCTGTTGCATTTATTTTTCTGGATGAATATTCAAAAATTGAAAAAAAAATAGTTTAGGGCAGAAATAAGGCCACTCCTTTTCTATAAAATTCATAATAGTTTAAGAAGAGCTCTGCCGGTAAGATCGTGTGTCCAGTATCTTTTCTCTGATAGTAATAGTTGGAAATACTATAAAAATGGGGCAAGTACACATGTGAAAATAGGTTAGCATGTCACTAGTTTCTTTTAGGCATTTCTTAAGGCTGTTCCTTTTCCTGAGATGGATCATCAGCCTACTCTGTGCAGCTATTTTAGTATTAGTTTCTAATGTCCGTAGGCTTGGGTGGGGAGCAGGGCACTGCTGGGACTTGGAGTAGGTAGGAACTGTGGAGTGAGACAAAGCAAAAGAAATCCTTTAGCTCTACCAGCTTCTCACAAGTGTTTGGCCAGATTTGTGATGGTGGCATCTTCCTGAGGGTAAACTCAGGCTTCTCCCAGATGGCCTTCAAAATTCGTAAGATAAAGAAAAGTTAAGTATTTTTGTTTCTTCCTATTCAAAGACATGTTGTGACTGTTTTTGAAGAGAGATACAGGATCAGTTTTAACTATGATGAATAGAAGTCCCGGTGCATTTAATATAGAAAATTTAATTTGAGAGATTGGACATTGGATCAAGGAACTATGACAGGAGCTTCTCTGAGGCTCTTCTAAGACCTGAAATTTCTTAAGTGCCATAGGATTAGTCCGTAAACTGGAGTCTTCTCTCTAGTATTGACCTCCTCTGTGGCTGTGAGCAAGTCACGTGCTAGCACTGTCTGTGGAAGTTCTTGAAGGTTGTAGAGTGTGCCCTGAAACTTGTTGAGTTGCTGACAGTAAGGGGTATGTTCTCCTACTGAGGAAACAGGAGCTGTGGTCGTTGCAAATGTTTCAGCAGTTGGCTCCTTATGCTTACAGAATGAATCAATGTGTTTCTTTGACACTCAACAATTTTTGGATATATTCCACTCAGCCTCCACCCTTTTCCCTCTGAAACCACCAGAATGACTTCAATGACATGGGAGCCAAACATAATTCCCTATCATGGTTTCTTGTAGCAGTCTTTGATGTGGAAGACTGTGAATCAGGCAACAAGAGTAGTTTCAAATACATACACGGTCTCTTCTTTTGGCCCTCTTTGAGGGCCTCTGGTTTTGTTTTTTGATCTCTGTTATCATCAGAATTAATTTCTGGTTGAGCCATTTCATCCCAACACAAGCTGAAGGCCAGACATTTCCAGCCCTCATTTTAGATCCTGAATCTGCTAAGGGAATCCAGTTAAGCTTATAGCATATCGTGACTCTTATGAATGGTTCTTGATACATAAAATAATAAGGATGATTCATAAATTACTTTGCATGTGACAAATCTCATTGGGACTTGACACTGTGCAGGATAAAAGGTGTCAAATGTGTTTGGATTGCATCAGTCTCCTTACCACTGACCAGCATTTGCACTGCAAAAATATTGTGCTGCCATATACTGCAATGCTGAAAGAAGGATAAAAATAAGCAACAGAATAAAGGGGCACATGATTTCCACTGCTGGCAAGGTGATGTCTGCCATCCTGGCTGACACACCAGTGATTAAACTCCACACTTCCAGAGCTGCTGCTTTTGTAGCTCGAACTGGAGTCAAACCTACATAGCTGGGCTGTAACTGTCATGGTCTTAATGTATTGGACATGCCTTGTGACCCCTAATGCACAGACACGCACACAGGGCTGGGATTGTCCCCAGATGCCTGTTAGGACTTTTCAGTCTGGAATCATGAACGCTGAAAGATAGCTATTAAGTCCAAAGGATGTAAAATAAATTTCAAATTAACACATAGTTTGGCTATTGGTTTAAACATCACAACTCTGCTTGCTGGAAAGCAACAGTCTGAGAAAATGCCATATGCAAAATCGGACCAAGAGTTTACAATTTCCAGTTTTTCTTGGGAGACAGCAGAGCTATTCTTCTTTCCAGTAGGAAGGAAATGTTCTAATACACTTTCTTATGTATTTTGACATTTGCATTGACTATGGATTGGGCCGGGGTGAGATTATGTAAAAATGAATATTACTTGCAAAGGGAAGTTACCTTTTCCAAATCAGCACAGCTTCCAGTCATTCTGGGGAGAAAGATTTGATTTGCAGAAGCCTGCACCACATTCAAGTAATGCTGGATATGGCCTGTACATAAAGTCCCAAGCTCACTGGTACTGTTAACTGGTCTATTTTTCACTATAACAAAGAAGCTGGCATCACAGCTTTGGTCAGCTTTTGTTTGGCTCTGTGCCACATCAGTCCTTTTCTACCTTGGAGGCAAGACAACAGAAAGCCACAGGAGGAACAAGATAATCATCTCTCTACTAAAAAATAAAGCACTGAGGTGCAAATGCAGGCCAAGTTCCTGGAATCCAGCACAGGGATTAGCTGTGACTCCCAAACCTGAGTCCGTCAGGCTGGGAAGAGGAATGAAACTCTTGACAAAAATCTAAACTTGGGACTAAACTTCCATCCAGCTGTGCTCGTGCTGCCTCGACAGTGGCCTGTAAATGGGGAGGGGCCAATGTTTCTTCTGCAGTTCAACACGCGTACTTGAAGTGCAACGGTGCGGAAGAAGAAAGTGAAATATCTTTCTTAATACAAGGACAGAAAAAAAAAGGGGAAAAGCTGGGAAAAGTCGTCTCCGCAAGAACTGAGTTGTAAATGGGAAAGGAGCTGCAGTGGCTGCTGGCGGGGGGAGGAGGGAGCGTGGGGAAGTGAAGGGATCAGGACTACAACTTCGAGTCCCTCCGGGGATTTCCTCCATGGATTGCACAGTCATTTGTAAAAATCGACTGTGACTGTTACACTCGCACTTACTTCTTGTTGCTTTATTCCACATGCGGCCCAACATGTTTTTCCACTGATACGCAGATTTTGAGCTGTTTTGTTTGGATTTGCCAGTGGAGGGGCTTCAGTTGACACAAAGGGCTTATCAATAACATTGAACCCTTTTTAACAGCTGTTTTTGCTTCCCGACTCTCCTGATAGGGAGGAAAAGGGGTGGCTGCAGGGAGAGGAAGCTTGAATAGCAGCCAGTACCTTCCATGGGTAGCACACTTCAGGCAAATCTAGAATTACCTCCCTCCCGGCTTCAATTCCCCTACAGCACTGAGGCCCCCTCCACTCGGCACCAACAGAATAAGCCTTCAGTTGATTGCTTTGGTAAATCCATCATTTTTGCATCCTAATAATTAGCCTAGCAGCTGTTGCAAAGCTGGAAACATGAATGTTTCCTTTTTATTGAAGGGATCACTTTTCTAAATGAGTGATGTCCATTTTAACTCTCCCTTGATATGCATAAATACACACGCAGCCAGTGTGACTTTAGGCATGAAAAATCAGTAATGGGTATATGATTCTCAAATCTAGTAGAACTGATAAAAATCAAGGTTGCTGTCAGCTGTGTAAATTGAGAGCTCCAAGTGAATTTGGTGGTTGGTCTGGGAAAAGGGGGATTTTGTGCTGGTGAGTTGCTCCCTCTCGTGGAAAGCCGGCATGCCGGAACCGTCCAGTGCGGCGCAAAGCTGTGCCGCTTCTTGGATGACTCTGCCTGAGGCACAGTGTGAAACCTAGAGACATGCACACACACACTCATAAGCCTGACCCTGCGAGCATGGAAAACATCCCTGCTCTCTGGGTTTTACGCCAGGAAACTTGGCTTGCTGAGAAGAAATCTTTAGGAGTGAAAGGAGTCTGCCCTCCCAGAGCCTCATCATTATTGCCTTATGTAGCCTCATTAGTTTGACTATTTTGAAATCCTTGTACAGCACTGATGTGGGGCTCTTGAAAAGGCAGAGACATCTGAAGCTATGAAACAGGACTGGCACTTTTTTTCCCCTTCTACTTTTGTTTTCTTGGTGTTGTCCTTTGGCTTTCCCAATAAAATCTGTTTGGGAAATGACTGATTAATATTGAATTATTACTATGCTATGAACTGAATACCTATTATTACTAGACTGTTAACTGAATAGCTTTCCTCTTTCCTCTTTCTGTTTTAAGGTTCCCCCTATTTCTGTAGCTCAGATAATCTGAACCCTTAACCATTCTCCCAGTTGCAAGAATGAGTCAACTTCCCTGTCATCCCATGGGTATGATTCCCCTCCACGCCCCCAGGATAATCACATGTTCTGGACTAGTATTTTTTTATTGCTTTTATCGAGAGATTTTATTACAAAGGAAAATATGCCCTGTATTTCTTAGGCTGGAATGATATAGACTTGGCAGTTAGGAACCACCATAGCAATTTTTAGCACAGTGATGTGGTTTACATGGATTAATCTGCAGTAACTCTTTGGAACACTCTTCAACTGTTCAAAAGCTGCCTCAGCCCAAACTGTTTATAAGCTAAATAACAAAAGTCTTGTAAATATTTATTTAACAAGACATATTTTGAATAACTGACATGTATAGAGCCTTCCTAGAGAGTGTGTTATCACCATCAATTTTCATGGTCTGATATAATAACAACTACCAGCGTAAACCATGGCAGGGAAGATATTGACAGTCCGAGGCCACTGTTAGCAGCACTGTAATAACGGGGCAGACTGCACCAAGCCGCAAAAGCAGGATTCAAATTGGGGTTGCTTCCACTTGGCAAATCACTGGGAGAAAAAGTATATGGGTTATCTGTTATTAGAGAGTGACTGTAAACATGCTGTAGTTACCATGCTATTGCAGTGTAATTATACAGAGGTTATGCCTTTTTAATAACTACCTACCAGACAGAGAAAGAAACACAATTTATAGAGCTTCATTTTCTTCTTTGGTCTCCTGAATTCTGAACGGTGTTTTCATGCCACAGTGATGGGCTCTGTCTTACCACCTGTATAGACTACATTAATCTCTGGAAACAGCAGGTTAATTACCTAAACATATTGCTTATATTTAACCCTATTGTTTCATATTTAATACGTGTATTTTTAGAAGCCAGATAAAGTTATTTGTCCTGCAAATGGCTCTCAGTTACGAGTTCACAAACCCTCTGATTAATATGAATTAGGAATGATAATACAGTAAATGCGTAGATGATCTTGAAAGAGAAACCCTGTTTGCTAGTCTTATAATTATTACACAGTTTCAAGCCTTTCATTTAGCTCTTGCACCAAGAAATGGCTTCTCATCCACCAGTATCAAAACCAGCTCAAATTCTAGGCATATTTCACAACCATTTTTTCCCCTCTATGTGTCTATAGTGATGATGGATGACACGGACTGACTGTCCTTAGAAGTGAATGTATTTATTTGTCCACGGGATATGGATAGCACATGAAATTGCAGTGGTAGTGTAAACCTCCCCCACACATCACCCTCTGTCAGTGTGGCTCAGCTTTGACAAAAAGGGACACAGCGAGCCGTGGGGAAATTGTGTTTAATTCCAAAGTCACATAGAGAGTCAGTGGCAGGCTGACAATGAGGACTTCCAGCCCCTTATCGGCATTCCTCTCCCGTAAACACGGGGCACTGGCCCCAACTCTAATGATACAGGGGGAGTTAGGCTCAGTGCAAGAGATGCTCTGCAGAAAGGCCTCCCTTGCATTCAGTTAAAATGCTTCTAGTGTGATGTGACTAATCTAACTTCGGGCTCTAGAATAGCTACTGTTAAACCCAGGGGATGGTTTTACTGAAAAAAACCCCAAACCCTGGCTTTAAGGGGTGGGGGCTGAAAACAAGAAACACGTGTGGGATTTTTTTTAGGCCTGATATCTTAAAAAAAGATGTTCTGCACTGTTGCCTCCATGGCATGCAGGAGTCGGGTTTGTAACCAGCCCTGAGCATCCCACTTTGCTTTGCCCTCTCAGGCCAAATGTTCCTTTAACACAAGCCGACAACTGGCTGTGCATTTTGATCAGGTGCGGTCTCTGTTCAGTAGCTGGGTGGTTTGAATGCTGCTCCTGTCACCTCAGATCAAAAAGATTTTGGCATGGGCACCTCTCACATGCTGCTGAGCCCCACAAATCCTGTGGATATTGCAGGGTAGCTATCGAAGCTACGGTGATGTTGGCTGGTTAAAGTTCTGCTAAATTACCTAAGATGAGAAACTTATGAGGAAAGTGTTTGCTGGGATTACTCTTCAAGTAACCTCTTGCAACATAATAGTGATGTGAGATACTGTGATTTGCCACTTTCTAGAATCCCAGTCCTGGATGTAAAACAAGTTATTATTTTGAGACTAAGACCCTTGCATTTTCTTCTGATGCATGTAAACGCATGTAAATACTGTATTGATCAATCTGGCAAAAGATGTGTATACTAAGATTTGATTTACCAGACAGAGCTTTTCCCAGCAAGATACAGGTGTTGGGTAAGTCAGCTTATTTCTCTTAAAACTGACATTAATATGACAATACAATTTGTCTGGTTCTGGTGTGATCAATACAATTGTTTCTGATTCCAATGTTGTCATAAATCCCCTATAAACATACTCTGTGCCTTTGAATAAAGTTTGATGGTGTCTCACACTGCTGTGTGTACCAAACCTGCAAGAAACTCAGAAATCCAGAAGGAAAAGGGGCCGAAGATCGTACTTCCAGGGCAGCTGAGTTGTCATCAGACCTTGTCTCTCTGTTTTCTTAAAGGCTTTTGATTACCTTTATTGCTGAAAGCTTATACCTTTATTTATTTCTAGTGGCATCCTCACTTACTTGAGTATGAGAAGTTGCCAATGCGTATTTTTTTAAGTTCCTCTGCAGAGGTGTGATTTCTTCAGTCAGATTCCTGCTATACCCTATCCTAAATAAATAAAATAATACCACACATAGTATTGCATTGCAGTACATACCAGTGGGGAAGTAGTGCATCTTTTTTGTACATTGTTTGTGACGAGGGTGTTTAGTGCACAGCCTGCAGAGTAGGACTCCTGTAATTGCTCTGCAACTGACTGACTCATCGATGTTGTGACCCTCGGCAAATCTCTCGGTCTCTCTGGCTCTGACCTTCTTCTTGTGAAAGTTTTATTTCCTTCAGAGAAGTTTTGTGAAGACAATTTATGTTTTAAAGCACATTGAAATCCTCGGCTAGAATATACTATTTTAGTGCATACACCCAGTAAAGGACATAGGTGTCCCAGACTATGAATCACTGGTTAGTCACTTTACATTTGCTAAGTTGCATGTGCTATCTTGTGAGGCCAGACCATCTGGGCGTGTCTCCGCAAAAATCTCTTAATGCTAGTTAATAACCTGGCCCAAGGAAGCTGCAGCAAACTGCTGTTGTGATGCTTCTAGAGAACATTGGTATTACACAGAGGTTGCACCCACACTGACCTGTCACAGCATTCAAGGTGAGGCTTTTAAAACTAGATTCTTCAGCTGTCTCCTGACATGATCATGGTCAGGCTTGGTGAACTTCCAGGAGTTTTCAGTGCTCCCTTGCCTTGGTTTCCCACATCTTCTATCAGCTCCAAGGGCAAGTCTCCCAAACGCTCAGTATGTTTGTGTGGGAAAGGTAGCCTAGAGTGTTTATATTTACAAGCTGTAATTTCATATTAGGAGTTTCAGTTATTGTCCAGATTCAGAGCATTGCAGAGTATGCCAGGAGATGTGTGCACTGATTTCCAGAAAATGACAAGATACAAGGTTAAGTAAATTCGGGGAAGTATTAATCAAATTTTAAGCTCCAGAATTCATCTCTCTGCACATACATAATCCTCAAAAAACTTCACCATCATGGACTTAGATCTCAAAGCTTTTGAACTCTGT
This sequence comes from Steatornis caripensis, assembly GCA_013398225.1. NCBI lineage: Eukaryota > Metazoa > Chordata > Aves > Caprimulgiformes > Steatornithidae > Steatornis > Steatornis caripensis. The sequence goes on along the minus strand of VZSC01009239.1, from coordinate 478,368 downwards.
TGACCCTTGAAAAAATCTTGGATCTCTTTAAGAAAGGCAGAGAGAGAGTGTCGGGCTTGGGGAACACTCGAGGACATCTTGGTGGAACAGAACTCCTAGTGTGTTTGGGTGCAGTAGGGTTTGCTTGGTGTGCAGTTAGGTAGGTGAAGCCTGTGAAGTTTGCTGTTGGCTACTGTGTCTTGTGTGGTTGGAAGGTGTGCGAGGTACAGATGCAGATGGCCCAAGGACTGAAGAGCAGGAAGGTGCACACTAAGTGATTGGCCTCTGGCTTGCAATATCCCTCTTCTCCTTCCCACCACATCCACAGTTTTACTCAGACACTTATGAGAGCGTGAATAGCGAGACAAAGTGGGAATACACTTTGAAATGAGGCACTCGTGCAAGCTATTCAGTCCTTTTAGCTTAAAATGTTGTGGTTTAGATACAGATGAGTATAGTGTAGACTCGTGCATGTTAGAAAGACAGTGCTGGAAACAATGTAAGTGCTTGGGGTTATACGTGTTTCCCAGAAGTTCTTCATTAGATGAAGGTATTCCTGTAGTATCCTGAAATTAATCTAAGAATACACAGCACGAGCAAGGATGAGCTATCTTACTGGGATGGTCATAAGAGTCAACCTCACGGAGAAGAACAAATATGCTGGGAAAAGGCTGGCATGTCCTCCTCTGGACATGTGAGCTGCTAGTAGATCTATCCACTCCCAAAGTGGGAAAGATGTCCACTTTCTGCTCAGGCTCTTGCAAGAGATAGAACTGACTTCCCAGAGCAGGTCCTCTTCTCCTGCACACTGTCATAACTGATCAAAGCAGGTGAAATGGGAATAAAGAGCAATCTTCCACCTCACAGGAAAAGTGGTTGACAAACTTGCCTGAAACAACAACAAATCACAGCTGAAATTATCATTTGAAAAAGAAAGGAAAAGAAATGAACATGCAGACATGAAGCATCCCAGGAATCCAAACAGAGGCCGCCTCACTATCCAGACTCATTCCATTCCATTTTAGTGCGCTATTTCCCAAGTTGTTGCGTGAATGATCCCAGTGTCTTTGCCTTTACAACCTTGCCTGATAGGCCATTCCACACATTTATTATCCTCGATGTGAAAAAGTGCTTCCTAACGTCTGTTCTAAATCTGTTTTAATTTCCATTTATGCTCCATTGTCCTATAATCTGTTTGGAGCTGAAAATAGAACCAAGGTATGATCTTCTTACAACCCTGGCAATAAATTTTATTAGTATTTTTTTCCAAACTTCACAACCTTGCAGTAAATAAGAAAGCTTTATGGGGAAAAATAACCTCTGTCCTCCTCCACTTTCCTCCCCATGCACAAACCCCATGACCTTTATAAACTTTGACCAATATCATTGTTTACCTTCACTCCCCCCTCTTTTGACTTAATATTGCATTGGTTACAAGAGTAAACCAATTATATGAGTATTAAAAATGGAAGTAGTTTGCATGCTGGCAATGTGTATCTTTTACCAATGGCTGATGGAAAAAAAATTCTCCCAGCTGCTCTGTAAAGCTCTCTCTATGCAGCTTGAAACATCTGGTTTGTTTTGTGTGCAGTCTTTTACACAGGGCATTTGCAATTCTTTATTCAAATTGGATTTTTAGTTGACTTTCCGGTAGAAAAGTTGATATGTATGTCATTAATAAGCATAGCAAAAGTAGTATGTATATAATTAGAATTCAATCATCAGAACCAGGGTGGTAGGGTCCCGTAAAAGGCATTTTCATTCACTTCAAACTGCAATCAGAGGGTGAAGTTTCCTCAATGAGTTAATGCAGTTCGGTCTTGGTGGACTATAACATTGCTACAGCAAGGCATATTTATTTGCATGATTGGCAATTAGAATTTATTGATTTCAAAAAAGGAAATCCTTCCCTGGGTACTAGTGTTTCACTCCCTTGGCTGACGTCGGACAGGAAAAGCTGTCAAGATATGGATACCACATCTGGGTTGCAGGAGGAGAACATAATTATTTCTATTTCTCAACAGTAATTTCTCAGGATCAAGGGCACTGATGGACTCTGGAGAGAGTTCACACCAATATTCCTTGGCAGGAAATGAGATGGTTGATGACTATAATAACAAGACCTTTTTGATAATCTCAGTGGAGGATGCAATGTAGGCTTACACCCAAACTAGTCTCTACTGGATATGGGCACTCAATCAGGCTGGTCTTACGCAGGTTTAGGCTTCAGCTGGAATTTGATATGAAATCAGAAATCAGCCTGAAAGTGGATCTTAGAGTAGTCCTTAGGACGCAATTTCATTACCATAGACAGTTTTGAAGAGGTTCTGTCATCTCATCTGTATCCAAAACCAGAGTAAGAAAAATGACTCCTTTCAAATAATGGCAAGGACTAGGTGAGTACCTTCCACAGGAACTCCGAAGATGGGCAGCTTAGAAATTATAGAATTAAGAAGAGAAATATACAGTAGATACAAATAAAGGGTAAAAATTAAAATACTGAAGAAGTGAGAAGGGACATTTTTCTAAATCTAAATTTCCCCTTTTCCCCCATTTACCTTAGATCCAGTATGTTACAGATAATAGCTGCTTTGTATTGCTGTCAAGGAGCATAGACGCAAGCCTTTGTCTAATTCTTACAAGGCAAATGACAGTATATAGCCCACAATGAGTTGAAATATTCTTCATTCTCTACCCTCAACTTGACCAAGAGCCTGAAAGGACTTACAGATCTGCGCTTTTTACCCATGCCCCCTTTTTTCTCTCATTTATTGTTACCAAATATGCAGTTGAAATTAATAGCACCACTTCACCTGCCACATGTCAAACTTAATTTTACTTTAAATCAGTCTTAATTATTCTAGTGAAGTTTATAGTTTTAATGGAAAGACATTGCTTGCTTAAACTATAACATTTATTACAGAAGGCCAAAGAGATTTAAAGTCACGTTGCCTTTCTAAAGTGGACAGTTTTAACTAGATGATATCACTTCTCATACCTTCTAAGAAGGTGAACTTTCTGAACCCAGCTATTCAAGACAGACCCAATGACAAAAAAAAAAAGAGGAAAATATAAAACCCCACACAAATTAAATCTAGAGACCAAGTCCAGTGCTGAGTGTTGATTTCTCCATTTGCACCAGGATACTCAAGCACCAATGTGTTAAGGACTAATCTTTGCTATGAACTATTTTTGGGGAATGAAGAGAGAAGAAGGGTAATTCCAGGAATGTGGCTCCCATTTGATAGGCTGACAAATCAGGTCAATGGCTAATACTGATCAGTATGAAATGCCTCGGCTCTGAGGAAGATTTAATGGTGCTCACTGCATTGTAGCTGCCTCCATCTCCCATTGGTGCCACTCATTTTCTTGCAGGTGAAACATAAAAGTGAAGGCTATTAAAGAGCCCACACTTTTTCCAGGAAGGAGGGTGTTAGGTCTGCATTAGATCCTGGCACTAATCCAGAGCCTGTAATCACACCTTGCCAACTGTACCGAAAATTTCCCCTATGAGTTCCTTTGGCAACACCCCATTTTACAGAGCTAAGTCTGTGCAGACTGACAGCAGCCTTTCAGTCCAGCTGCATTTCAGTCATAGGAAAATAACCCCCTGGGCACAATTTATTAAGCACTCTGGGACATCTCTGGCAGTTTTGCTTAGTGGTTAGAACGTAAGAAAGAGCATCAGGATTCAATGTCTGGTTATTTGATGATTACAAGTAAAGTGATTTATTTTTTTGTGTGCTCTGGTTTACCTGTCTGTGAAATAAGTAAAACAATATTGCTAAAGATACATATAGTTCATCACTATCATTTATTTGCATAAATTATGCCAAGCTAGAATATAAAACTCCCTAAATTAACTCCAATTCCCTACAAGCCAGCTACCCAGAAGATAAGCATCAGCTAAGGTTTATACATGCATTGTTTCTTCTTTTTTCTTTCTTTCTTCGCTCTGTGGGCTTCCACTCAGAAAACAGATGGTCTGTCCTCACTGACATTTTCTTACAGTTTTTAAATGATGCTGCAGTAGGGAAGAGCTGAAATGTTCACTCTAGAGCCGTTCAGCCTCAATCTAGGTTCACAATTAACAGTAGCTAAGTTAAGTTTAATAAGGGCAGCCCACCAACTTTTCTTTTTTTCGCCGGCCCATTCACAGCAAGGCCATAATGAATATGGAGCTCGTAGAGTTTCCCGTGACTGTGGCTCCCTGGAATATTTAGTATTTACCTTTTGTGATAATTAAAGGAAGGGAAATGAAGTCTAAAGAAAGATGGAGTGACATCTAATACTCCTTAATATTCGCTTGTTTCTCTAAGTGATGGCTTTTGCCAAGGAGGGCCTCCCTCTCTTATCATCAGCCAGGTCCTGACCCTCGGGCCAGGGATCCTGGCTGTAACTTGACCCTGGGACCAGGTGTGTGCCTGCAGGTCACAAGGCTGACAAAAAAATATCAACCCCATGTGGTGCAAACAAGCACATTATTGCCTTTAACTCTTTCAAGCCCTGTTCAGTCACAAGCACTGGAGTGACTACCTCTGTGCATGTCTGCCCTCTGCTATGGGATGTGCTTGTGAGCACGCACAAGTACCCAGCAAGTAGCTGCCAACACGTCCTATGCCTCTGCAAACATGCAAGCACTTAAGTGTGAATATATACAAACTACGTCTTTTGCTTGGGCAAGCAAATTTATTGTATGTGGTTGAAAATGGGGCCGAGAGTGTTTGTGGCCTGCAGAGCCATTCGCCTCCTTCCTTTGCTTTCAGAAAGCTCTTGCTAAATCACAGGGATTTTACATGGACCGACTGTGGGATGAGTGAGCTGCTCCAGGTTTTTGCAGCAGGTCAGACTCTGGAGACTTTCAAGCACTGCCTCAGATGTGCCTCAAGAGGAAATTCAGCGTTAATACCTTCACCCAACCCAGTGACTGTGAATACTGGACTGTTAGACACACAGTGCAAGCGGCCCCAAGGAAATTCTCAACTTTCCCATGCAAAAACGCAAGATTGTTGTAAACCTGGGCTAAAATGCATGTGTACACATAGTTAAGCTATAGCCTAAGCATTTGGCTGCCCTAAATTCTCCACGATTTTAAGTATGGCTTACTTATAGGTACTCCTTTTTCCAGCAAAAAGGCACAATATATGCCATATATTCTTTTTACTTAGCTGCTGCTTTTCCTTTCTCTTTTTTCCCCAGCCTTCAGCATGTCCCCAGGTCATACCTGCAAGCCTTTGTCCTCAGCTGAAATGTCTGGAGACTTTTATGGGGGGTTCCTGTCATCACATGCATCCCGATGCATGGGCTTTTAGGCAGACTCCTCAAACTATGAATTAAAAAGCACAGGAACTGACAGCCCTGTGAACTACCTGTGAAAAATCATACCTGGGTTTATGAAGCTATTATGTCGTCAAGGACATTCGGCAGCAATTCTTGAGGAGACAGTATTACAAGGAAAAAAAAGGCTTTTTCAACATCAGTATCTACTCTGTAGTCCTGGTACAGAATGAATGCCAGTAAGTAATACGTAGTCTGCATTGTTACAAGCATAGAGAGTGATCCAAAATCTATTAAATAGGAGAATTTCCAGTGATATCAGTGGTCTGTGGTTGGGGTCTTCAGACAGAAAATCTCACTGGTATCCCATTTGCATTGTAACAGTCTCATAACAATTTGTGCAGTAAAATCATTACCAAAAGCCATTAATAATATGAATACATGAGCACTTCAGCTCTTTCCAAAGGGGCTAAGCCCCTCCCCCTTCACTTCTAGAGTCATGCACAAAGAAATCAAAGCTTTTCCTTTTCTTGTACTGATCACAGAAGTAAGAAAAAATGTAGCCAGCATTGAATGCTTGCTCTCTTCCTTCCCCCTTTCTGTTTTTGCTTTCTGCTGAAAAATAAAAATAAAAAATAGCCAAATCCATTTCAATGACACTTTATATAAACCATTTTTCCAGGCTGAGATTATGGACAGCACAGTGTTCCACCCCATAACAAACTTTTACGGCTGACTTATAAAGTCCCAGAGAAGGAGATGCATAAAATTCATGCAGACCATGGATACCGGAAAACATATTTGAGAGCTTAGGCAGAGGTTCCTTGGAGACAGCTAATATGTAATTGAGCAGTTACCCTCCAGCACAGATATCAAAAGAAAGCAGATACCTGGTTGCTCAGGTAAAGCCCATTCCAAAAATTCATTTTAAACAGGTTGAATTTGATGCTGAAGATTTATAGCCACATTCTCTCACCGACATGACCAGTACAACAGTCTTAACCAGAAGGATGCTCATGAGTCGTGAAGACGCAAAACATTGAGCCAGCTTTATCTCCCAGCTGCTTTGTGAGATCTTCCTCCCAATTAAAGATTTCATCCATACAACACGTTTAGAGTATATGAAGCTAAATGTACCATCATGTGCCCTCTGCAAACTCAGACTAGACCAGTAGGTTGTACCTTCCAGCGGTAGATCTTAGCAAATGAACTAAAAACCCTGCAAAAATCCATTAAAGTGTTAAAATAGGCACTCTTCATGCCGGTGCATCCTACCTTGTGTGATTTAAAATGTACAAGACCCTCATGGATTGGAAATACTGTATTGTCCTTTTCATCCCATCTATCTTGCCAAGTGAATTTATTAATTCTCTCTATACCAGGAAAATTATCTATTTTTCACATGCCTTTTTTTTTACCACTATTGATTTCTTTTAGGAGTGTTAGGAATGATGCATTGGAAACACTGGAAGACCAAATGCTTTCATCTACTAGTCAGAACATCAGATAAACTGAGTCTCCAAGTTTGGAGGAAAGATGATTGACTGGGAAATGATTTAATAATAACTTCTCCATGTGGGATTCTTCTTTAAAATGTATCGTGTTCTGTGCATGCCTACAGGTGTGTGAGTATATAAAAATAATAGATCTGCCTGAAAACCACTCTACTTTGGCAGTTTTCAATCTTTCTGAGTTTGTTTCACAATAGAAAGCAATTCTTTTCACTGAAAATGCTGACAACAATGAATTTGTTTACATGTCAATGAGGGAAAAACCCTTCAATTGTTTTCACCGCTCTCCTGCATTACTCTTTTATTACTGTGGTTATTAACTTTACTATTTGACGTAGCGTCAGACAGTTCGCCCGTAACAGCATACCAAGACAGACACTGTATATGCCATAAACCTTGCCAGCAGAAGTCATTGAGTACTTGCTTCTGGCCACATGTGCTCAGATGGTTGTGTTTGGATTAACATGGTGATGTCCCGGTCCTGTTTTGTGAATGCAAATGAAGGATGATTATCCTCAGAGCTCTTGTTAATATTGAGCTTGCAGAGAGAGAGGGGAACTTTTGTCTCAGGCTGAGGTTCACCTGCATGCCTGTGGGTTGGGGAGCAGAAGGCATGCATGGCATAGCCCGTTTTTGGATGCTCCATCAGTGGGAAAAGGCTCAGTGGCTCTAGTGGTCCTTGGTCAAGCTCTGCCTGACCTCTTGGGGCAGATTATACCTACGGAGAAGCACTTATGTATGTACAGAGGGTGGGAGATGACTGCTAAAAATATAGCAGGTTGATGAGTGAGAAGTTCCTCAGCAGCGCGTATTCCCAGCTCTTCTGGAGGTACAAAGGTGGTACCTCCACTGTGAGATTTGGTGATCTGATGAGTGTCTTTTTTGTGCACTGTCACACATGGTGTTTCAAATCAGTCTCCAAGTGCTGAGAGCCTCTGAGAGCAGCCAACTTCTTCGCCCTCCTGCTTGGCTCAGTAAGTGCAGACTCCCTCTTGATAGGTATAGTCTGCACCCAAAATAATAAATAAAAATAAAAACACTCTATAAGTATGTTCATGTCTCCCTCTACCCCTCCCATTTATGAGAAAACAGAGTGTATATGTGGGGGAGGGGGGAATGCAGCTTGAAAACAAAAGTTAAAATGTTGCAGGTGGAGTAAGAAGAAAAGCAAAGAAAAATCTGCTCAGACAGAGAGACAAAACAAGCAACTGCTTAAGGGATTTGGCAGCAAATGAAACTGCCCCCTTCCCCCTCCCCATTTGGAGCTTGGTTCAGCATGTACTGGTGGTGGATCACAGTACCAGCCACACTGAGATACAGGCAGACACTTCTGTCTCACCAGCTGCTCTGACAATCCATTTTCATAAAGTAACGGGAGGGGAAGCAAATCTGCAAGATGGAGCTCCCGGTCACTGTGTGAAAGCTTCTCCCCACACTACCCCATGCTTCAGGTGTCGGGGCTGTCAAGGAAGTTTGACAAGAGCAGAGAGTGACTTCCCTAAAACTTACAGCAGCTACGGCCAGGATGCCTTTGACGGGTACCTGCATCCGGGCTTGTGAGTGATACACAATGTAATTTTTGGAGATTCCTACAGAAAACCTAAAATGCTGTGCTGTGATTGATGACTGAAACAGGTGTTCTTCCCACTGGGCAGTTAATCAGACAATCTCTCCACATTTGCTTGGGAAAACACCATCTTAACAAAATGAGCTCTGGCTACTTTAGGCATTAATAGTGTCTTGTAATTTTTTTTACCAAGGGAGAGAGTGTTAACACTTGTAGCTGGCCCAGGCTAAGGAAAAATCTGGATAGTTATGTTCTGTCCACTTGTCTGCCTACATATATAATAAACTATCGTGTGATACAATGCATTTTTATGCAGTTGCAGTGATTCATCCAGCAAAGATATATTTCAATGAGGGGGAATAGAAGTGATTCTTTACATTTCGTTTGTACAAGCACCAAAGCTTGTGAAGTACTTTGGAGTCCATCTGGCTGAAATGTGCTATATATAAATGTAAGATTGTTATCACCAAAAACACATTCAGTATGGTGTTTCTCTCACATATTTTTTGTTAATTTCAGTGAACCAGTTCTTTTTAATGAATAATTTCCATTGGAAAGCTTTGTTTTCCCTGTAACATAAAGCTTTTTTGGTTTCAATCCCTTGTCTGGTTTTCATTAGCTTTGCAATGAATTAGCCAAGAGGGCTTTTCCTCTCAGTTAGATTGGGAAAGTACCACTGACATGTGTCTGGGTTTTGTGAGAAAGTGCCTTTTTTCCCTTCATTATTTCAGTTATCAGTTTTGATTGTATTCCATTACAGATTCTTGCAATCCCAACAACAAATTTTGCTCCTGTATGTGCACATGTGTGTGCCTATGTGCCTACATATCACTTACATGCCCATCACCATGTGGGTCCTATCTTTCTGAACACATTGCTTTCTGTGTTGCAGCTATGTAAATGCCTTCATGTTTGGAGCTGTTAGAATGCAAGCAGTCATAAAGAGACTGCTTTTGAGCTTGTATTGATAGGTAATGACTTGATTTCTAAATCCCAAGTAATCTTTTTGGAGGGCAGCCCCAAACATGCCAGTCAAGCTTTGTACACCCCTGTCCAAGCAGTCGCCAAACCATTTCCCATGTAGTATCAACTTCTTTCGAGGTCAGTTTTACTAGTGCTTCATCAACAGATGGGGGACATGTTTGGGTTGAATTTTTAACCTGTAACAGACCTGGACTCTTTTCACTTACATGGTCCACAATGCTGGAGTAGGCAGAAACGTATAAACAGTGTTCCTCAGCATTCTGTAATACTCTATAGCCATGCCAATGTATTCAGGAAAAGGATGTGATGGCTCCAGGATAAGCTCCACACTGATTCACCAAACCCTGCTGGAGAAAAACACATACGACAGGTTCCATCCCACTGGCTTTTGCTAGCAGAATTGGAACATTTGCTAAGCATAAAACTCCTATCCCATCACAGACCAGCAAAGCCAGGCAAACGATTGCCTATCACTGGTGTTTGCCAGAGAAGTACATGTTTAAACAACTCCTGTCTTAAAGGGAAATTATTTAAATCAAAAGACATGGCAAAGAAATTAAAACAAATTTATATAAATAATATTACATAATGGGTTGCACCACATTTTACTTGCACATGAAATGTTTTTATAAATCCCTTTATGACCTCCCCACTTGTGACTTCTGGGTCTTGTTATTATTAATGGAGTGGGGAATAGATCTTACTCTATCCCAGATGCAGCTCTTTATGAATTCCCTCTTTCATGAAGTGAATAGTTTATGTATATTTATGTGTGTACTTTTTCTCCTAGTAGTTTTTGCAGTAGTCAGAAATCACACACAATACAATGGACTTACATCACTCCTCCGGGTACCTTCCTTTGCACATCATTAGCTTCCAAAGATAGACACAGCCCTCCCAGATAGAAATGGCAAGGTATCAGACTTGGGTGAAAATCTTGTGTGTGGAAAACATTGCTGTTGCAGAGCTGGAGCTAGACTCTGGCTAGAATACAGTCTGTGTTCCTGCTTCAAACACTCCTACAGCTCTTAAATGGCCAGTATCATAAAAACCATCATGAATTATTGCCTTCCAGCCAGCTTAGTATTTTCATCTGCAAACTTTTATTACATTGTTCAGCACTGACGTGAAATACTGGAGAGATTACCCAGCTGTACAATGTACCCTCTTGTCCCCATCTGCACTAAAGCTGCCAGCTGATCATACAGTGACGGAGAGCCCTAAGCATTTTGCGATGCCAAAAACACAGGCGTGCCAAGGTGCACAGGTGGTGCATTGGTACAGCAGCGACAATAGACAGGTGCTTCCATTAGACTGTCAGAGACATGCATACCTGGACCTAACTCTACACTTCTGTTCTCAAAGACCTTGAGGCAAAGTGCAGGCAGTACCACCATGATGTAACTGGTCTTTCCATGTATAGTATGGAGATTAGCACTGATGTTTAATAACAGGAGAAGGAAGTATTGAGCTCATTTTCTTATATTCTAGTACTTACAAGCCTGGTGATGCCTTAATAGAAGATCAGATTTCAAGTCAAGGGCATCATTACAAAGCAAGACCTAGAAGACAGTTTTCTGTTGCTTACTTAGAACAGACAGTAATAAAGAAGTGAACAGAAGGAATAATATCTACAGAAAGAATTATAACTGAACATTAAAATAGAAAGTCGACCTGCCCTGTTTCCCGAAATTTTAACCTGACTTTTTAGCCTATTTGAGCTTATTGACATGTCATTTTTCCTCTATTTCCTCCAGTTCCAAGGCCTGATACTGTGCAAGATGTGGACTCATGAAGCCTGAATGGAGGCTGAAACTATGAACTGGAGTTAAATTTAGCCAAAACTAATGTACAGAATTCTCTCCCAGTTCTATCCTAAAGCTGTTTTGTAGGGTCTCTTCTAATAACTACTGTAATATGAAGCTGTAACTGACTATTTGACTAAATGAGGTATCTAAATCCCATCAACTTAAGGACTTGGTTTCCATTTTGATGTCATCATACTGAAGGGCTGAATCTTCTCTGATGCAATCAGGAAGTGTCCACTTTGACAGCAGTGGGAACAAGGTTTGGTCCATGTGCTCTATTTTATTCAGGCAGTGAAAATGGCAAGAGGAAGTGATATTTCAGACAGAATTCATAATATGTTTTTCAGACTTTCACAATATTTCAAACATATCTGATGTTCACCCACATTTTCTGTCTCCTTTTTCAATGTTTCAATGAGAAGGGGATTAATGGATGAAATCTATTTTGCCATGTGTGGTAGTATCTTTGGGCAATCATTTGTATATTTGAATGTTAGTAAATGATGGAAAGTTCAGTATCCATCGGAAGGTCATTTGAAAGTCTCAGAAAACAATTTTGCATGAAAAAAAAAAAGACCATGATCCATTTCCCATTTCAATGGACATCTTTTCACTACCACAATGACCCACAAGTTTGGGGTTTGTAAAGCTTATTCTCTGTCATACAAAGACCATTTTCAGCACAGTTTCAAGGCTACAGGAAGGGTTAACCTCTCGACTGCCCTCCCACGCTGTGTTTTGATCGGTGCCCCAAGCTACAGGACAGATATCTCTTTGTTTTTTGTCTTTAATATCCAATTCCCAATTCATTTGTGTAGATGATAGGACTCTACAAAACTCCCTTTGTCTGAAGTAAGAGATGCAACACTTACTCTGGAACTGACTTTTAATACTTGATTTTTTCTTACTACTCCAGAAAGCACCTGCTTGAGTAGCTCGATGACTAGAAAGCCTTTAAACCTCCTGGCCACCATTTTTAGATCTAGTCTACTTCATAAGAGCCTGAATGCCATTGTGGCTGCTGCTAAGTTGCATACGTGAAAAGAAATTGATTGTGTTGATGCAATTGTTAGTGGGTGAGTGAATGTCAGAAACCACTGCAGTAATTGACACAACTATTGGGAAGTCTGAAACATGAGGGAGACCATGAGGCCTTACCGAAATGCAGCTGAAGCTGGGACATTGATTCTCATCACTAATAGGTTCTGTATTGCCTCCTGGAAAACACAAAGTTAGATTATCTTATCCCTATCATTTTTTTTTCAGTTTTTCCCTCCTTGTCAGAGATAGTGCACAAGGGTAAAAGTGGCATAGAAGAAGGCTGAACAGGCTGGAGAGAAGTTTGTATCATCAACCTTGTAAAAGCTAGTGGTGAAGACACTTTGACATAGCAAACTCGGCAAAGATGAGTATAGAGCATCAAATCAGTATGGATGGTGGGGCATCCAAAGAGACAAATTTTCACTTATCTGAGACTGCATTAAAGCTTGAGCACCCCTGAGATGTTACTATTTTGTCTTCCTATGACTTGTGCACAGAAAAGACACAAACATCATCAATTCTAGACATTGTGGTAAAGAAGTTTGATGAAACAGAAAATAAGCATAGGGATTCATATTTTAATTTCTAAGTTCATAAGTGAGAAGAAGGTCTTTGCTCTTTCTTCTTGTCCACAACATCTAAAACCTTGAGGAATAAACACTTCTATAGTCAACTTGTTTATAACCTTATGGTAGATTTTGTTTATTTGTTGCATGTGCAAATCTCATGGTTATAGCAAGAAATAAAAAGAAAGAAAGAAATCAGAGTTCATTACAGCCAGCAGTGATGTGACTGGGAAACAATAGATATATTGTGAGGAAAATCTCACAGCAGGACGGAAATGCACAGGAAAGAAAAGGAAAAAAAAAAAGAAGAAGAAGAAGAAGGAAAAAACAGACAAAGAGCGAGAGAGAATGAGAGATTTCTTATGCAAACATATTAACTGCTTTGCTTGAAGTCTGCATTGCGTAACTGAGGAAAGAAATTTCTTAGTGCAAAATGCTCTGTGGTCGTTTGGGTTTTTTTTTTTTTGTCTGGTGGATGTTCTTTAGCAGGGAAAAAATGCATAAAGTAGTTCTTCCAGTAACCTCTGACTCTTTCTCGCCATGTCTCTCTCTTGCTTTCACTCTTGTTCTGTTTTTATTTATTCCCTGAAAATACAATGGAGAATAAAAATGTGGTAGGACCTGCTGGCAGCAACTATGGCCTCCGGATCCAAGCTGACAAAAATGTCAAGAAACTGACAGTAAAATATGCGAATAAAATCCCTGTGAACGAGAACAAAACTCAGGCTCACACCACCACTCTGTACATTACATTGTGGCTTTTGAGAGTATTTCTATCAGTAGCTCTCCTTTCTCTTTTAAAAAATACACACACATATACATTTATCATATGTATTTTCTTCTAAAGTATTTCATGAAAATCTCATAGGAAAGAAAAGGCACACAGGAAGACAGGAAAGAAAAAGACATTTAGGCCAGGGAGATCAGGGAAGAGCTGACATTCAATGGAGAGACACAGAACTGCATGCTGAGCACCAGACATATGGATCCTGTATGAAGCTGCAAGACAGACAAACTTCTGCTGCTCCCTTCTGTGATCATAAGATGAGGGAAATGCAAAAGCAGTATCTAGGAAAGAAAGCTCCAAGGAACATACAACTATCCAATGAAGCCTGTGTTCTTTATCCTACCCAATTCTTTGCTTTGAATAGATGATCACCTTTGAGAGGATCTTGGAGTAAGGATAGATTAAAAGGACTGGGATGGTTCAGTCTGGAGAAGAGACTTCAATGTGGCATGAATGTGGTCTTCCAATACATACAAATAGGTATAGGGAGCTAAAGAATAAAAGGCTTCCCTGTTTTCACTATAGATAGAAAAATAACAGGCTTAAAATGCTGTATAGAAGATTTAGATTGGAATAAGTTGTTTATTATCATTAATATATTTTAAACACTAGAGTAAATTGTTGTGCCTTCACTAAGCTTTTCAGAAATATTTGCACAAACATCTTTCTGAAGGATATAGGCAGTTAGTCCTGGCTGGGACAGGGTTACACATCCTCTGAGTGTCTTGCAGTCCTCCTTTCTGTGCTCGTCCTGCAGAGAATCAGCTAACTAGGCAGAAGGATTTTATATTTCTAGTCATGGATGGAAGAAAGCCCTTGCCACGGAGAGGTGGAGAATTGGAAGTGCTGGATTCCCTTCTCAACTCTTACAAACTCTCCCCATGGCTTTTGGGAAGTCATTTCGCCTACTCCATGCACACAGTGTGGGGACGGGCCTTCTGCTTCATGAAGGAGGGAGCTAAGGGTGGATGTGTTCTCCTGTGCAGAGTACTAGCATGAAACCTATACGCCACTTATGTCGCACATAGAGCTGTTTTGAGACCTAAGTGAAACTGAAGTGGTGCAAAGTCTTTAGCTGGAAATTTTCTTCAGGAGAAACTTTCACCCTGCTATCTTGGAGATGTGCAAATATTCACTCAGGGGGTGTCATAGAAAGGTCTATAAATTTTCAAATATGAGCCCCCATATGAATTATGCATGGGATACTTAGAGACAACGTGAATGTCTTGCATTAGAAGAAATCAGATCAGTGCCACTGAAATCACATTGCTATTTCTATGAGGTAGTGAATGAAAGCTATAAGACCTCATTTTTAAAACAGGCTACAACAGGTGCTTGCAGGTCTGTTCAGATAAAAATTATGGCTTTGTGGAGGCAAATATTAAGAAGTCTCTAAAATGTGTTAATTTATTATGAATAGAAAGTAGTTCGATGTTACTTTTTAAGAAAAACAGTCACAATACAACATTCATTAGTCCCTAAGTGAGGCAAGGGCTTGTCAGTCAATTAGATTTCTGACCCTAAATCATGTAGACTCTACTGAAAATTCTGCATCCTGCACCTGGAGGTGAGAGGTACAATGTTTCACTTATTATTCATTTTATCGAACTATTAGCAGTAATACTGCATTTACTCTCATTAAGTTAAAACTAGAAACAGCAAGAAGAGCAAGTTTACTATAGAACATTTCACCAATAGACTTTCCTGATATCTAAACAGAGCTGTATTGGTACTGAACCAAACATAATTAATTTATAGAAAGTCCTTGAGTTGTACTTTATTTTCAGTTTGGTTCAAGGATGTCCAGTGAAGGCAGGAATTCTCTAAAAGTCTTTCTAAACAACCATTCCCTGTCTATCTCCAGTAATGATACTTTTACACCTCATCTTAAATGTTTCACTCCTTTTGTGTCTACAGAATTACACTTCCTCTCGTATGTGACTGCAAATTGGTAGAATGCCCTGTCCCATTGACCAACAGGTAAATAGTCCAAAGGATGAAAATTCTCATTCGTAAAATGAAGGACAATTATTCCAATCTTCCCATCCCTGATTCAAATATCTGTCCACAGATGGGGCCTTTAGTACAGGCTCTTGCATTTTTTGGAGAGAGGTCAGAGGGTCAGGACGGTCAAATATAAGGAGTACCATGTTTACCATATATCAGTATAAACTAAGCAGTCCTAGTTATGACTCATCGACACCAGAGAAAATGAAGAATAATTCCATCAATGTCAATGTCATTACAACATCATAAAATCGGCATAAGTTAGGAAAAAAACTGGGCCTACTGCACTGAAGTTCTTTCATCTCCTCTGCATGTTCCCTAATTTGTCATTACTAGAATAGTTGCTGTAACTATCCTGGTGAAAATATAAAAGAGAGACTTGCATGGCCCATAAACTCAATGAACCATTAAATAGGTGACAATAATCTTGATAGAAGTTTGGAATATTTAATTAGCACAAAAATGCACTTAGTGACTGAGTTCAATTGCTATCACGGGTACTCCTCAAAATAATAGCCGAAGATTTTATGTGTCCATGAAATGCCTTAGAAGACATTTAAGAAAGGAAACAGACAATATTTCATGCATTAATTGAGGATCAGACATATCTGTAAGTGCCCAGTAATAAACATTTCCAAGGAAAGTTAACCTAGGTCTTCTGGAATCCCAAAGGTGACTTCGTTATACATGAAGTCAAATAATTCGTTGGCAACTTTTCAGTAGCCGGAGCTCATAAAAACACAACTGAAGAACAAATATTTCACCTTTTCAACAAACCGTGGTCTGCCTAATAGCAGAAGATTTTGAAAAGAATGAAAGAAAAAAATTATTGGACATGATATAGTAATTTCCCATTTTAGGAACTGGCTTCCCACTTGAAATTACCTAACAGAAGGTCTCTGTTCATACAAACTCAGTACTCCATATAATTTTCAGTAGCAAGGAGCTGTTTATATACATATTTTCTTCCCATGTGGCATTACCTCCTTCACTGGTTATGATTGTAAAGACTTGTGTAGATCTAGATTACGGAGTAGAGAGTAGAAGCGTGTTTATAATAGCTCTCTCTTTGGCACTTGTGCTGCCACTCCTGAAATATCACATCCAGATTCTGGCGTCCACAGCTGAGGTTGTATCTGCTTTAAAAACTAATTCACAGCAATCAGAGAGAATCTGTACAGTGAAACAATTAATGCAGAGCCCCCAGTGTTACCTTAGCAGGTGGGGCTCATTTGGGTTGGAACACTGTTTCCCACATAATTTGATCTAGAAAAGAAGTCCGGTTTGAGCCATCTGAGATAGCTGACAGTGTGAACTAAAGCAACATAAGCAAGGACAATCATGGGATTTGCTTCAAAAATACTCTCCTGATCTGAACAAAAACAGTAGTCTAGATGCACCCTGAAGGTGCTGAAAAGCAGGTTGTGGTGGTGTTTTAGAGAATAGGCCATGAATGAACAAATAATTGAAACACATTTTTGAGACAGAGACTCTCAAGGAGCTGTTGGAGACAAGATAAAGCATTGGCTTGATGTCAGTCAAAAGTGAGTGGGTGTAAGTACTTTGTCAAGTACCAAATACTGCTACTTTGGCTGGAAAGTGAAGCTAGACGAATTTAGACCAGAAACACGATACATATAAATGTGTACATATATACACATATACGGTATAAAAGTAACGAAGGTAAATTTGAGGTGGAATAATGACTTTTACTCTAATTATACTTCTAATTGCCTATTACTAAATGAAATTTCCAGATTAAAATAATCTCTCTCCCATTCCCTTCCATGATAACCCTAGGTTACCCTCAGCTGTTGGATTTGAAGCGGGAAAAGAATTCAAAGAAATTTTATGACCTCTGGTATGCAGGCTAGCAGAAGAGAGAATGGCAATGGTCTTTTTGCTGTTAACTTCTATGGATCTGTCACTCACAAGCTGCAAGCTGCAAGCTGATACCCTGTACATTGCAGTGACCGTTCTAGGACATCTCTACTAACAGATGTTTCTATTCTTGTCCAAACACCTTCCTTCAGAGTTCTGTTCTCACTGTGACCTTCATACCATGACTTGTTATCTTTCTGGCAGTGTTTCCGGAGTAGTTTCATGGACCAAAGCTGCTAAAATAGTTGGATATAGATCAGATAAATATTCATAGATGTTTGTCTGCTTGTCAGTACTAGAACACTGTCGAACTTCTTGATGATTTGTCTCCTCTGTTGTTATGATAGATACAACACCTGGGCAAAATCCTTTATTTCCTCCATCTTCTTAGAACTGCATGGATTCTAGAAAGCCAAAGTAACTTCTGCCACAAACATCAGTGTGAAGAGAGGCTTCTCGCTGATCTACCTTAACTGATTGTTTTTAACATACTTTCTTATTCTTTTTCCCTGGGACTGTCTATTGAGAGGTATTTCTCTCCTTTTTCTCCTATGCTTGCTGTTGGTGTGCAACAGTCAACCTGAAGCTTTTGCCTGACATTTGGTAGTCCAGATGCTCATGTCGCTTCCTGACCTGTGGGTGTTCTTATCTTTGGAAATAAATTAGATACCATGCTAATACGTACGTCATCTTCCACACGGAGTTAGCAAAGTCTCTTCTCATTGTGTCACAGCGAGCAGGAAAGGTCTGTGTTACGGGGACTCTCTTGTGTATCGCAGTTAGGTCCCCGGCATGGCTAGTGGGTAGCACGGTGGCTTTCAAAGCTTGATGATTTTCATTTGGCTATTTGACTCTGTTGAAATTTGGACTATCAAGCATTTGTGTTAAGGTAGTCAAACTTCATTTTGCTAGGGTTTCCTCAGATTTTCATGGATCTTTGGATAAATGGGAAGAAAGGATGGAAAGAATCTTTTCTTTGACTAATACCAATAAAATATTGCTAGAGAAGCAGAGTTTGTTTCAGTTAAGCCAGTTGCACTTGTATTGCTGACTTGTTCGTCTGAAATTACTTTAGTTCATGAGAAAAGAANAAATGGGAAGAAAGGATGGAAAGAATCTTTTCTTTGACTAATACCAATAAAATATTGCTAGAGAAGCAGAGTCTGTTTCAGTTAAGCCAGTTGCACTTGTATTGCTGACTTGTTCGTCTGAAATTACTTTTGTTCATGAGAAAAGAAAGTGCTTGACCATACTGCTAAAAGGGCATAGGCATAGCAGACCTAATCATAGGTTTTCATCATGACTATAAATTTTTTGGGCTAGATTCAGTTTCTTAAAGTCATGCTCTTCCACAGGCCTTTGGGAGTCAGCTACACACCATGGATAAATACTTTAGGAAAGACGAGTTGAATGGCTAACCCTGAAATGATCTTGAATCTTTGTTAATGGCCATGAGATCTGGAGAAAGAAATGGCCACACTTTATTTTCAGACCAGGAACTGCAGCTGTGGGAACAAACAGCATGTAATAAACACTTGAATCAAAGTTTGTGGGAGTTTTGTTATTGACTTTGAAGTAAGAAAGTCTGAGGCCTTTACTATGGAAGCTGTGATTCTGTTTGTGGTTTTTTAATGGCTAAAATATCCCGTGGTCAGCTTGAGAGTAAGGATTTCATTTCTGGTCTTAAAAAGAAAGGCATGAAGGAGAATTCCATATTGTTGTGCAGTCTGGCTTTTATTTTGAAGGGCGTTTTTTTAAAATCGTAGTATAACTTGTGTGAGGAGTGTTGTGTTTAGGAGAAAAAAAAGTTCAAAAAATACCACGCATGATTGATCTCAAGTCTGCTTGCCGATCCAAAGACAACACAGCACGGCAGTCAAATATACATTTTATGGGCTTTTGTCTGTTTTGCAATAACAGTGGAAAGCATTCTTTAATTAAAATTTAAAACCGTAACTGATTAATTTTCTGTGTAAACAATCCCTGTAAACATGGAAAGTCAGCATTTTAAGGGCACAGCGGTATAAATTTTTCTTCCTCTCCCGGCGCTCAAGGGAAAGATGGCAAGAAGGGAGGGGGAGTGCAGGAAGAAACCCAGGAGGGGAAAAAAGTTCAAGGCCTTGGTGTTCTGTACTCGGCGTACACCAGCTGCAGGATCTCGTCTGCTGCCCATTTCTCTGTGCAGGAATGTTGGCATAGGCTCCTTGCTCTTGCTGGGCTGTGATTTATTCTCTCTCAGATGCTGGAGGCTGAGTTTCAGAGAACTCATTCCCCCCATAAAGTGACGTTGTGGCAGCGAGTCATGCAGAGGGATGCACAACTCTTACAAGATGGGGAGAATGCTCTTAGCGTGTTGTCTGTGGCTATTTCCACTTCTAAAGGTAACAGTGGTAAAACAGGATTAACTGCAGCTCCTTTCTTGCTTTTCTCAGCTTTCACTGGCATTTTGTTATCTTCCATAGGGCATTCATGGAAAGCTTGAGAAATGTTAAGGTCTAGGTCCTCAGAAGTGCTTCTCAGAGGGATTTAGGTACCCACAACGTAAGAATTTTGTGTAAGTTTCTAAAGTCTTATGAGTAAGGTCAACCTTACCCCTCTCTGGGTGAGAAAAACAGCCCAGTAGCTAACTGATAGGAGTGGACAGCTGAAGGCTGGGTTCTGCCATTGGCACTGCAGGATAATGGGGTTATCCTTTAGGAAAAGATCCTGACACACAGCATGAGTGGAAAGGCTTCCACCAACAAAAGAAGTGTTAGATCTGACACTAAGGATCCACTTTACCACCCTTAGAAAGTAAGATAATACTTCATGCAAGCAGTTTTAGCCATATCAGTGACCAATGGCTACAATGGGACTCCTTTGGAGTAAGGTATGACTCCGGAGTAAGCATTGGAGCAGTGAGACCATAGATACTTCAGCATTTTTTTCACTATTTTTTTCTTCAGAGAATAAAAACCATGCATGAGCATATGTGTGAATATTTTATCTGTTTCTTCTCTCAACTCTTGTTAAACGGGAGCACATTCAATGCAATGATTCAAAAGGGTCAAGTGAAAGTTCTGTGGGTGAGATGCATTGCAGGCCCTCTGTCTTTTGCACAAGTGTCTTCCCATTTATTGTAATATAGATGCCTAAAGAAATTAATAATAAGCTGATATAAATTCTCCCACTGCTGCTACTGCTTTGCCTGTGGACTTGTCAATGATTTCAGATTGCGTTGCTCTCTGAACAAAAAAAAAAAAAATTGAGGTTCAAATCAAACACAGCTCTGATCTGACTCAAAGGCTTTGCTGGCACACATGAGAATTATTTCATGAAACATATGAGCATTTGCCACCTTGGCCATCTCAGCTTCCTTGCCTTAGCTGAGCATGAAACTGTTTTTTCCTCACGTTTTCTTTATTCTTTGTCATGTTGCAGAACCCAAAATGCAATATTTCTCCCTGATAACACTCTTTCCTGCCTCTCCCCAAATTAGGATCCCCAAGAGGCAAATTCCTCCGGAGGTCCAGCGCTGTGAAACATTCATAAGGATGTCTCCCACCGCTACAATCTTGGAGAGAATCCCGCCATCTCACACAGCCCCTGCAGTTATTTGGTGAAACAGATCCAACTAAAGTCAATGGTAAAACATCTGTTGGAGTTTTACCCAGCAACTTTAATGGAGCCAGGATGTCAGCCACTGAATTTTGGCACTCTGCAGCAGACAAATATTGTGATCTGAGATTCTCAAGACAGCTGGCCTCCAACCTTCCTGTCTGCACACTAGAAATAATTTCAGAGTTTATCAGTTCTGTATCATAATCAGTTCATCCAGCCATAAAACCTGTTGGCCTCCTTACTTAACCATTTACCTGCCTGCATACCCACTAATATATCCATTAACTTTCTTCTTCCAATCAGTTGTAATATTACCAATGTGAGTCTGAGTTTAAAGGAACGACATTTAATGAATTAAATATTTTCCACCAAATAATTTGTCCCTAGAGTTTCTAAATCTTCCTTCCTTTACTAGCATTGAAAAGAGATCAAAGTGAAATTCAGGAGACATATGCAGAAGTTACTTTTATTAGCAGGAAATATAGATTATATTCAAGGCATTCTGGGGAACAGTTTAGCTAAGTGGGGCACTAACATGTCTCAGAGCGCTCCATTGGCAATTTCTCTTGCTCATGGTCACACTCCTGGCATTCAGAAATAGTGGAAGAAGAGCACACAGGCTAGCAAAGGGTGGAAAATATTGGAAAATCCAAGGCAGAAGTGGTGTAACTCCCAAGGTTTGGCTTCTTCAGACTGAAAGAGATTTACTGTAGCTGTTGCAAAGGCTGTTTGTTGAGGAGGAGATTAAACAGCAGATCCTATTCAGAGCTAGTGGTCACTGAGAAGATCTTGGAAGCATTCCTGGAGAAGAACATAGCCAACTGAAGCTCAAGTCTCGCCTCGCAAAGCCATACCCATTGCACACAAAAGCACCAGGAGCTGTTCCCATCCCATATTCAATTCAGCATAAGTACTCTTTTAAATGTTAGTGAAAGGGAATATCAGCCAGCCACAAAAAAAGGACAATTACATTATAGTTTTGAACTAAAAAGCCAATCTTTCTGCATTGAAGGGAAACCTGAAAGGCACAAGCAAGGGAGTAAGGGGAGGAGGGACTGGGAAAAAGGATCGGGGGGCGGTGGGGGGGTGGAATGAAGGACAGGACTGAGATGAGAAAAAGACTTCAGAAGCTCCGGCATTTGCTCAAGAGCCCTTATGTCTCTGAATGGTGCTATTTCTCTCATGCTACAGAGCCACAAAGTTGTTTCCACCCCGACCCCCCTTCCTCTGGCAAAGTGAACAAGATCATAAACGTCAGATGCAGTCTTGTCGCTTTAATGGTCTCATGGCTATGAATAAAAATGGCGCGGTAACAGATTTGTTAATTGACTTTATGTGCAACTGGCATACATTAGGCAGCTCCGTTAACACCGCTCACAAAGCTGGATGTGTTGCTGTTCTCTCCCACCACCATCGAATTAAACTTTTAACAGTTGAAAGACCAGAGGGTTAAGCCTAGGAGGCTGGAGCGATATTTTCACTGCCTTTGATGACACACTAAAATACAGAACGTCTCATTTTGCAGCAGAACATTGAGTCTGTGAAGCCAATGTACATGTGGTTACTATTTGCAGAATTTGGCATTTTCTATGAATAGCATAAAACAGGCAGTGGATCAGCTGTCATGTTTTGACAGGGTTGTCCTTTTTTTCTGAATGCCATTCTTAATTTTTTTTCCTTTCTTTCTTTTCCCCTTTTTTTTCTCCCCTTTATGCCACAAATCCACTTTTTTTTCTTTTTTCCACAGCAATCTATAAGTTGGTGAATATTATATTAAACGGGCAGTCTGGCCATGCATCCAAAGGTATAAGAAACCTTCTATCATGACAGATTGTGAACTCCAGGGTGAGGGGAGAAGGGAATAACATTTGTGCATATGGATGAGTATAAGGGATTTGATCAGACATCAGGTTTATAAATGCAGATTGCACAAATATCCATCAGGACTCATGTACACCTGAAAATCATCATGCCATGAGGCAGGAGTTGTTTGAGATGTGCCCTTGGGATCTCTATTTGAATCCTATGATTCTTTGATCTCCTTAGGGTAAATGGACTTGTCCCTTCCTTGAGATCAAGAATGTGAGACTATTTTTGAGACACTTATATCTGAGAGGTCTTACACCAAACATTTTAATATCCCTGTTTTGATGCACTATTTTCAAAATAATGAGATACTTTATTCCACAGCTTTATAGTGTCTGTTGAGAGGCAAAAAAAAAAAAAAAAGACAAAAACCACCACCAAACCTTATCCTGAAAAGAAATTAATATCATCACATTTATCCAGTGCCAAAAGCTCAGGTTAACCCTTTAACCTGCTCAGTCCATGAAGGTATACTCAGGGAATTTTGATTTCTTTGCTTATGTACTTGAAAAGAGTGGACCTGAAGTGTGCATCCCTCAGTAAGAAGCTCACAGACCATAGCTCCTTTCCTTGCTACTTGTAGGGGTAGAAGGGGTGGACAGGTTGTGCTCTGTGCACGCACTCTGTGGACTTGGAGAGCTATTCACTTTTCAGCAGAGACTTCTGTGTACATTTGTCCCACATTGCACACCCATGGTAGAGTGGGCAGGCTTTGCCAGCAGCCATGACATTTCAGGTGACAGGCCAGCCGGTGCTACCATGTAAGCGAGGGGTCCAGGAGAGCCAGGAAAGAGGAAAGTAGTAGATCTAAACAATAGAGTTATTGCTTAAACTCTAAGCACTCTCATTCCCATCTGTTCACCCTCACCTCCTAGGCATTTCCTTCACCTTCACGCACCACAGAGGTTGGCTTGGCTCATTCTCTCTCGAACACGTCCATATTTTGGAATGCCAGATTCAAACATTTGTTATGGTTATTGGCACTCTACATCACATCCAGAGATGAAGATCCCTGCCTACTAATATCTTCCTCTTTCTTTATTCTCATTCTGTAAACATTATCAGGTTTGACCAGGTTAAATCTCCCAGCATTCAGAAGTAAACAGGGACATTACTCTTCTGTTTTGATAGTCAATTATCATGTGAGCTTTTTCATGGATCAGGTAGTTAGTATTTGATAATCAATGGACTGACCAGAATCTGCTGCCCTCAGTGTTCTTCCTCAGCTCCGTTGCTTCTCTTGGAAACTTGCGCTAATAGTCTCCCACAGTGGTTTCAGGAAGCAAAATGACATAAAGAGGTGAATGATGAGAGAAATGCAAAAGGAAATAGTCTAATATGAAATTGCTTTTCTTAGTGGTACCTGTGAAAGTAAGATAGATCCTTCAATACCAGGCCAGAAGCACCTTTATGCTTGAAAACCATTGTGTGAGATGTCTGAAAGTAGGAGTACTGTGTCTGTTAGAGGTTTTTCGTTCCAACTCACCCTTTTTACCCAACAATTTTTGATGCTTCCTTCCCACGTTGCTTTCTCTTTTAAATTTTCTAGATAGCTTGTCTTGAAAAAAGCATATTTCAGGTCAGATACAGGCTGATCATGGAAGCTTTTAAACTCTCTTGCTGACCTGGAATTAGTAGATTCATGCAACTTTCCACCAAACCCAGTACACCATAAAATAAGTGTTTTACGCTACAGTGGTATTGCTGGCAATGCATAAAATAAATGTCCTGTATGTGTAATACCATAACTTCAGTCTAAAATACTATCTGCAGATTTAATAGACGGATAGATATTGCTTTGGTTGTACAGTGCCTAACACTGCAAGCTGTTTCTTAGTTGTTTTTTGTGCATTATTGGGCTAAACATATTTAATGACAGTGAACAGACAATACATCTACATGGATACACATGCAGTAAACCTCCACAGTTCGATGACATCCCACACCTTTGTAACAGCAAAAGTCATACATCCCAGTCACCCTCTCCTCCAGACGGGGATAAACTTACCGTTTATCACCCATTCATTCATCTTCCAAATCTCTCATTATTTATTTTTTTTCTCAGTATCTTGATGTTAATCTCTCAACATTTTTTCCTGGATCTTATAATGAACAGTGAGTCTAAATAATAACCAAGTTTTACCTGTAAAAGGCAATGAGCTATTGGGAATGGATGAATGGAATATATAAGACAACC
The DNA here is from genome assembly GCA_013398225.1 of Steatornis caripensis. Lineage (NCBI taxonomy): Eukaryota > Metazoa > Chordata > Aves > Caprimulgiformes > Steatornithidae > Steatornis > Steatornis caripensis. The sequence goes on along the minus strand of VZSC01009239.1, from coordinate 453,297 downwards.
CTGTTCATTACAGGTGAGATATACCAAACTAGTCTTTAGGGAATTAAAAAAACTAAATTATTTACTAGGGAATAAAACCAGTATAGAGCCAAAGGGAATATCCATGCTTTGATTCTGAGCATAATCTTGCCCCTGATGGAGGTATTGCACCTCCAGAGATGAGTTTTAAGAAAAAACTTCAGCCATTCACTCTTTGTGGTCAATGTACATATCTGAAGGTAGGATGTAAGCACAAGCAGCAGATATCTCAGCTGTCACGTCTACAGTCATCACTCTCCTAGAGCAGGTTTCCTCTCTTCCCAAGTCTGGTCAGCTCTTGCAGATGCTCGATTTTACATAGCCACAAATTTATCAGTATGATTTTTCTCATGTGAAACATTCAATATGGTATGACTGTTATCAAGATAACAAGATATGTTTCTGTACTGATGCAATAACACAACCTACAGTGGGTCAACTGAGTAAAGTGAGTCAACCCTTTGTAACTGCATTTTCTTGCAGCAGTTACACCAGTGCTCTATTAGTCCATTGACCAGTAAACACAAACCTTCTCTCCTTCTTTCCTGAAAAGATGGAAAAAGATATATGAGTTATTTGCACTTTTATTGGAATTGAATGCTTTTGGAAGAGGAAATTGTTTTGCTGAAGTTCTGATTTGGGTGAGAAGTCTAACAGTGTTGTTATATTCTCTTTTAACATCCTTTCAGTATGAAATATTTGGACATTAGGGGTTTCTTTGAAAGTGTAGTTGATTCTGAAACTTTTATTTTACGTTTTATATCATACCTTTGATCATACAATTTTCAAATCTGAAAATGTAATAAAATATTTTCATTTTCTCTATAGTTCTCACTTGAACCAGAGTGTATTTTTTCATTCAACAATAACAAAAAACCCAATCAAAATCCAAACATGGAAAACATTCAACGTGTTGGTTTTATTGAGGATCCAATAGAAATAAATTTGAAATCCTTCAACAATCTTTATTTTCCTCCTTAACACAAACCTCTGTGTGCCATAAATGAAATCTTAGAAGTATCCATGTTTTCAGTCTCTGATCTTAGCATACAGCTCAGAGAAAGGCTAAACCAAAATATTTTTTTCTACGCCACTGAGACTACTTTGTTAGAAGAAACTATCTGTTGGCTTACTTCTTCAGCTGGAATTGGCCTTCCAAGCACAGTTGGATTACTAGAATTAAATCAAAAAAACACCGAAAAATAACTGGGTGATGGGAACAGGAGATCCCCTATGTGTTCTGTATTTCATACAAATAAGAGCTGGATTGTCTCCTCCTTTCTTCTGATAGGGAAAACCCATTTGTAAGGGGCTAGTTGTGGAGCAAGAGAGGGAGGGATTGCTCTTCATCCAGTATAGACACTCTGCAGCCCTTAGCTGAGCTTCGGTGGATTTTGCAGTGTCCCTCTCCTGCAGATTCAAGTTCTGCTACCTGCTCCCACTTGACATTGCAGCCAAAAATGATTGCCCTTTTTTGTCCACAAAAAAAGCACCTTTTTAGTAATTATTTTCTTTCTTTTCTTTTCCTGCTTCACCTGTGGGTCCAGCTGGGGAAGGAGTAGGGAAAGGCATGGGGTGGGAGGAGTGGGATGAAAAGGAGTGAGAGGAAGAGAACGTGTGTGCGTGGGGGGGACGCTGTGTCCTCCAGGGAGGCAGTTCCTGTCAGGGAGATTACAATGGTTGTCATTTGAGTGATCAAAAAGGAGGGAAACACTGCGTAAAGGATGAGTTTCCACAGCTGTGAAGGGCTGCTAAAAACATCACCACACATACCCACACCACCGCCCTCCTTCCCTCACCGTTGTCACTCTGCAGGAAGAGAGCAGCGAAAGTCCCTGCAGAAATCGGCACAAACCAACTGCCCGTGACCCGGGTGCTGCGGGCATGGCGGGGCTGCCCGAGCCAAAACGCAGACAAAGGCCACCCCCCACCCAGCAGCAAGGACTTTTATCCTCCTCACTTTTTGCTTCTGCATGGTAATTATTCTTTTTAACAACAGAATATTTGGGAAAGGAACAAGTATTGCTGCAGAAAAAAAAAAGTGTTTATGAATAATGGAACATTTCAAATCCATCTGGTTTCCGAGACATTTTTTAGTTTCTTGCTACAGCCAATTATATAGCATGCTTGAGTGATAACTGGTTTTATCCTCAGGCTCATTCTGCACACTAATTTCTACACTGATAGTTGCTACCAACCTCTGAGGTTAGTAGCCATATGGTAGTCCAATATGGCACTTAATACTACACTTGTTATACAGTAGGCAGTATTCCGGCAATCATAAATCCACATTGTAGTAGGCACTGTAAAAAAGCTGTGAGTCCTTTTCTGAGTTTTGGCAGTGATGGCTATTTTTAATTTAATTTCAAGGACATTATAGAATCATTTGCAACTCTTTTTTTTTTTCCTTCTCTGTTTTATTGCTGATGAAAGTCAAATTGCTGGCACCAATCCTTCCTGTAAATGGCAAAGACAGTGGAGAGCGATAGTTCTTTTCCTAGCAGAGGATCTCCTGATACTGATGCTTCTGTCAAATTGATCCCATCCAGTAGGAATTGGAAAGCCTCCTCTAAATTGTGCTCTGTGTTGCTAAACAAATGCCAGTCACTAGAAATAGCAAAGTGGCATTTTGTGGGCTACCCAGCTTGCGAAATAATAACCACCCTTAGCATTAATTCAAGGATTTTTTCACAGTATCCTCATCTGATGAGCCATACCACAGACTTGTTAAGGCAAGGCTGGTCATTATTGTACCTATCACAAACATCAGAGGCACAGGAAGATAAACAGAGCCATCAGTATAAACGTGAGTCCCTTCCAAGCTTGTGACGGGAATGTAGATGTCCTGGCTCCCATACCTCTACAAGCTTTAAGTCAAAAACTTTCACAGGGGAAAAGGGGGAAATACTCACCTGCAAATGTACAGGAAATAACATTGAAAACAAATCCATCCTTTCATCAACCTATTCTCATTTCAGCACCGTATTTCCTATGAGGTTGAAAAATCTGCTGCATGAGAGCATATGTTTCTTCAAAACTCATTTCAGATGTAACATTTTTAGGTTTCACCTCCTCTTCGTGCTTTCTTTCCATAAATTGCTTTCCAGGGCTGTTGTTTTTCCTATTTATTTGCTCAGCAATCATTAAGAACTATGTCTGATTCAAAGACGGCTTTTCACTAAATGTGTTGAATAATACAACAGGTAGTCTGATGTAAGAAATCAATTAATTATTTTCACCTCTGTTAAAGAAAACCACAACAAAAACCAAAACAGTTGTCCTACTTTTACACCTCTACCTTGCTTCCCAAATCTAGTAAATTTTTTTCTTTCCCCTGGTTCTTCTAGTAATTAATCAGTAAGTATAACTTCTAAGGAAGTTTTATGGTACACAGACTACAATCTACTGTGGAGGGACAGTTATTCTACATGAAGTACAGCTGGAGGAGTTAGAATAAATAGACTCTAAATTTTATCTCTGACAAACAAGTTGACTGACGGATTTAGGGAAATTGATATGATNACAATCTACTGTGGAGGGACAGTTATTCTACATGAAGTACAGCTGGAGGAGTTAGAATAAATAGACTCTAAATTTTATCTCTGACAAACAAGTTGACTGATGGATTTAGGGAAATTGATATGATGGTTAGGGCCAACCTGACCCAGCGGCCTGAAAGGGAAGGGAGAATTGTCTGTATCTTATCCACGATGAAGTCTGAAAACAGAGGACACTCAGGACAGCTGTGAAGTGGACATGATTTCTTGATATAGCAACACCATGTTATCTTAACTGCTAGCTATAACTGCAGAGTCATTACAGTGCTAAGTAATGTAGCTACCAAGCTAAAACTGTATTAACAGAAGGAAAGGAAAGCTTAAAGGATAAGAACAGTGTACTTGTATGCTTTGAGTTTGACTATCTGAGGATGAAGAACCTGCTATCAATCAGAAGTCCTGCGCATCTTTTCATGTGAGCTTTATCGTGCAATCTTGAAATGAGAAGTAGTCATTCACAGAGTTGCCATAATGATTACATTCAAATTGACTCATGAAAGAGAAATAAAACCAACCCCATTGATACACTTCCTTTGCTTGTATGTATGGTAGTACCACAGCCCCTTTTGTAATTTTCTATACCTCTTTTCATATCATGTGCACTAGACACTCCACTATCAACTTACAATAACCTGAATTTGTAAACAGACTGCCTGGTGCTTATCTTAACATTGAAGTGGGCAAGTTATCTAACCGCAAAAGTCGGCATAGAGATATGTATTTTGTCTGTGAAAACAGATCTTGACCTTTAAATTCAAGTCACTCATTACCAGAGCTACATGTAGAGAACTGGAAAAATCAGGGATGTAACCTCTTCCCTCAATGAAGTTACTGAACTCAAGAAATATGTTGGGCAAACTGTAGGTCACCTTGAGACAGAAAGTTTTGCTCCTCTTATCTGAGAGTATCTATCTCTGAACAATCTGACTTTTAATTTTCTCTTTGCCTCTGCAGTAAAGAGATTTTGCAGACTTTTGTCCTGGCTAGTTTGCTTACATTTCTCTGCCTGTATCTTAGTGAGGTTTCGGAAAAGGGAGGCCAGATTTTTATTTTTATTGTATTTTATTTTCTGTTTTTTTTTTTTTTTCCAAAACAGGAAATTCCTCGCTGTGCTCATCTGTTTGGATGTTTACCAATAAGCCTTTCCCTTAGTTAGCTTATTCCACCTACAAACTCAGTCAGTAAAAGGCAATCTGGAATAAGAGTGCACATACAAGTGGAAGGGAAATGGGGATCTTTTACACTATAGGAAGCTAAATGCTCTAGAATCACTATTACAGTACATTTCCACGTGTAAACAAGCTTTTGGGAAAAACAAAAGGGATTATTTTTCTTTTAGGAAAGCAAAGTTTGGGACATGGCTACATTGTGGTTGCCTCAGCTGCTACAATCTCCTCTTATTAACTGAGGGGGGAGGAAACGTATATATTTTCAAAACAATCTTCTTTTCCTGCCTGTGAAGTGTGACAGACTTATTTTTTTTCTTTACATGCAAATACACCCAGCAGTAACTTCTGTGATCCATGTGCTTAATTAGTCATCAGTCAAGTAGCCCATATCCAAAATTGACGACAACTTGAATGGATGGGCAATTGGAATATTCCCCAGGAAACCAGAACCTGCAGGACCATCTTGCTGGGAAGAGCCACCAGTCTGGCTGACACAAGGAGGAAAGTCAAAAAAGGCACAAGGAGTCTGAGTGAATGCATTTGAAAACTAAAAGGAAAAAAAAAAAAGAAAAAAGGGAAAGGGGAAAACCAAGAGATACTGATAGAAAACAGTTTTCAGTATTCACCAGCTCTCCTCATCACTCCAGCCCAGGGCTTTGGAATAGACCCAGCGGAGGGCAGCCTCCTATCCACATTTCTGACAGATGGGGCATGATGCTCACCTTTCCTGCCATCTAGTTTGTGTTTTGACAATTCGGTATGGAAACTCTAGCAAATGTATGCAGAGAGCGAAGATCCCCGGCTCCCATTCTCCTCCCGAGGAAGTTAGCCAGGCATTGCAGAAATGTGATGCGTGAATAACACAGAGTCTAAGCAGAAAATGAGTACGTTTTAAACAAGTCCACTGGAAAAGAATTAGCAGTGAAACTGAAAAGAGCCATATGCCAATAAGGGGGAAAGTGACTCAAAGTGACACATTGTAATAATATAATTGAGTTAGGATTAAATTGCAGAAGGATAAAAGCAAGGACAGAGCTAAAAAGGTAGACACTGCGACATGTGCTGCCTTGTTAAGTGGGAGATGGTCAACAGGAGGGGATTCTATTGCCGTTTTCCTTTCATTTATAATTAGGCAGTGAAAGTACCAGGGGCATGTCAAGCCATTTGAGGGTTTAAATAAAACAGCACTTCTCTGAACCATCATGTCGCAGTTTCAGCATCCTCCCATCCCCCATGACTCCTTGGAAGCAGTGGGAGTCTACAGTTATCTCCTCCTGTGGGAAACCCTCCCTGGCAGGCAGCATCCGGACCTTCTCCATCTCCCACCCTCAATCTTTATTGTTAAGGGAAAGGGGGAGGTGGGAAGGGTGTGAGGCACCCTGAAGAAATCCCCTGTTTATTTAAGAGTTTTTGCAGGCAGGGGTATGGGGGAGGGTGTCTTTTCTCCTCCTCTGAGTTCTCCTCTATTAATATATTCCATTTAAATTGCTCACGGCACCATGTACTAATTAGGACTAGAATGACAGTTTGAGGAGAACAACTGAACCCATTTGAACTCTTGGAGTTCAGAGTTCATGCACATATGGGAAAAACATCTTCCCATTTATTTCTGCAAATACTCTGCACGTATCATGGAAAATATAGGTGATATGGACAGAGCTGATCCTAATGGCTCCTGTAGATGCTTCAAATTGCAGCCAAAGAGATTTGAAATACTCATTTAAAGAAAACACACACTGAATTGGTTCCATTGATGATCACACACAGAGCTGCACTGATTTAAATGAAAGTGTTAATTTGATACCAGTTTTGATCTGCCAGTACAAAAGCACAATGAACATCCTAAGGTACGTTAAAGCAGGCTTATTCCAGTTCAGTTTAAGTCAATAAAGAATAGTTTTCAGTTACACTAAAACAAGAATGCTACACAGAGCTACACGGACCTGTGCACCAAATAAATGAAACCAGAACATTTTTGAGTGCAGACAAGGCCCTTGTGTTAGTTAATCTCAGACCAGACACCTCAGCAGTTACCTTCAGTCAAATGTCAGTGGTTTTTGCAATGTTCCTGTAATAATAGCAATACTTAGCGATTGTAAGCATATGTCTTACAGCATTTTAGCCAGGTGTGTAAATTGTACTAGGCGCACACATTGATTTAACTTCCCAAAATCAATTTTCTTATTTTGATGACTTTTATTTTGTCCATTTAAAACTACAATTCAGGTGCTGGCTTTAAGCCACTTGCATTCCCAGTATAGAGCATCCAAATATTGACTTGTACCAGCTTAATGAAATTGATTTTGACTTCTCACCTTTTATTATTTTGGCGGGAGTTTGTGTGCAGACCAATTCTATAACGAAACTGGATGATTTACTCAATACCACACAGCAAATCAGTGCCACAGCTGGAGACAAGAGCAGACTTCTACAGAGAACCACCATACAAATTTGACTACGTCTTGAAAAGCAGCGCACTNGACTTCTCACCTTTTATTATTTTGGCGGGAGTTTGTGTGCAGACCAATTCTATAACGAAACTGGATGATTTACTCAATACCACACAGCAAATCAGTGCCACAGCTGGAGACAAGAGCAGACTTCTACAGAGAACCACCATACAAATTTGGCTACGTCTTGAAAAGCAGCGCACTTGGATTGCCTGTAAAGTCCAAGTATTTGTTTCTCTCCACTAAGGAGAGCTTTCTATAAGAATAACTTGGTTGAAATGTCTGTTCCTGTTCTATTCCTATTCCTATTTGTTTTCCTCTTCCTCTTCCTTTCCTATCCTATCCTATCCTTTTCTTCTGTTCCTTGTAATGATCACATCCCTTTGGTATCTGTATGTGACACAACAGGGGAATAAGTTGCTATCTGTCCTGAGTGGTTTATTTGCTCTCTTTCACTTCCATATTCTCTTGGCATGAGGAGTTTAGAAGAAACGCTCATGGTTTGGTGGAAGCATATTGAAGGTCTTTGGAGACAAAAGCAATTCAAAGCCAATCAATGCATCTATAAATCCTTGTAAAACTCAGATCCTGAATACCTGGTTACTCTTTCATTATGTGTTGACCCAACAAATGAGGCTGAGGTATTCCCAAGACACTTCATTTTTCACTGTGTGCTACGCTCTGTGTTATTTCTCCATGGCATGCATAAAGGAAAAAAAATATATCTTGTAAACATTGACCTACTTATTATTCTGCTTGTTTGAATAGCCTTAAAAATGGACATTTATCTATAGCTTAGGTATCTTAGACATCGACTAGGTACTCAGACATAACATGAATGCAGTCATACAGAGACCATCTTTGATGACTGTTTCAAAAGCACTCACTCTCACCTTTTCCTAAATCTGATTTTTACCTCCCAAAGGAGCCTACAATTTAGCTTAAGTACTTTGGGGGCACAGATTTCTGCAAAGTCCACCATGAAAAGCTACCTTTCTTCAAACATTAACGGTTGAGGCCAACTGTTTTGTTTTCTTGAGGATGGAAGTAGTAAACTGTAAGGACTTCAGGCAACATGTATGTAATGACTGACAGCCGAAATATAGAGACATAAAGAAATGGGTGTCAGGGCTAATGCAGTTCTGCACATCTCCATCACACATTCCAGACATGGGCATTTTTCTTTTTCAGCCTCTGTGTTTTAAAACAAACCAGATTGGGGCCATTGCTGCCTGTAGATTATGGCCCTCGAAGTGATAAACATGCTGTTCCATTGCTATTTGCCCCATGAGATAAACATTTCTGATGGATTTTTCTGACAAAACTGAGAAACCTAATAATCGCAATGTCAGAAAAAAAGTGAAAACTGATTCAGTTTGATCCCCAAAGGACAGGAGAGGGAAAACAGCAATAGGAGATACAGTTCTGTAAGACTGAACTTGTCAAAGCTCTTTTAGACTGCTTTGAATAAGGACTTCCACTTGGTATTACAAATAAAGGCATCAGACAGTAATTTGCATGGATTAGGATTGTTAACGTTTATCAATCGCTGGGTTTTAAAGAACTCCCAAATTTTTGCTAGGAGTATCTCTTTGTAGTGAAAGATTCATGGTGGGAGTGAAAAAAAAACTGATTAATTTAAAGCTACAGATGAGAGAAAGCAAAGCCATCCAGATCTAAACTGAGATACCATTAGTGGTTCCCATAAATCAAATCATGTTTATAGCAGGGATACAGTTGAATTACCATCTGGACTTTTTAACCTCGACATTTATTTCCGAGCCCTCCTCCAATATTGAAAGTAAACTTAACCCTTCCTTTCATCTTCAGGACTTTGACCTGGTGCCAGTTCTTATTTTGAAGGAATGATCTGATTTTTGATGGGGACAGAATGTCACACGTGGCATGAGGTTGGAAGGACTGGGAGTTTCTTGCAGAAGGCAAAGTCATAAAAGAAATAAAATACACTCAGTTTTAAATGAGATCAGCTGAATAGAGGGTCAGCGGGAATGAAGTCAGAGGGAGGATAAAGAGAGGAAGGTTCATTTTAATTCAGGTAGAGGATGCAGATGGGGTCCAAGGACAATGTAGCATGACATGTGACAGTCAAAAGGAACCTATATTCTCTCAGGGTCTGTGGGATTATCAGGAGGTAGATGGGAGATGAAGAGCTGGATCCTGTTTTCATTGGTGCTAATAACAGAACTGTCATTGCCTTTAATAGTACATCCACCCACTTCTGTGAAAGTGAGAACTTTAACCCTTTACCGAGAAAACAAATTAAGCTCATATCAAGCAATTTTTAAAACCTCAGGAAAAAAACAGCAAGATATCTGGATCCTGGGAGGCGGATGGGGGTGTGTGTGGTTTTTTTTTTTCCTTCCGTTCGGTCTGCCTCTGAACTTCCTGATTCACTCAAGGAGCTGCCAAAGTAGTTAGTAAAGGATATTGCTGTGCTATTTCCAGCTCAAAGTGAAACAAGCGTGAGGAGGAACCACAGAAGAGTCTGGCTCTTCCACAAGCCACTGGCCCCTTCAGCAAACCTCACTGGTGTGAGCAGCCAGTCAGATCATGGGCTTTGTTCACAGGCAACTAGGAGACATTTCTGAGGATTGCCCTTTCCCATGTCACATCTCCAAAGTTTTTCTTTCTTCCTTCTGCTTACTGCCCATAACCTACATGGCACAGGGACTGGAGGACCTGGCCAGCAGTCTGGCCAGCAGTGCTCTGACTCCTCAGAGCCTGCCCTTGTGAGTATGGGCTTGTGCCTCTCTGTAATGTGGGGGAGAGGAGTATTTCAGTACATCCCAGGGTGTTTGAAGAAGTGTGTTGACTTTGAGGTCTTCCAGTAACAGGTAAGAGTGGTAACATACATAGACAACTATCTGGACAGCACAAGGCACTCTGGTGAAACCTCACGGCAAGTACATATGGCTGTGTGCTAAGCATTTATCTGGTGCTAAACAAGGTCACCATAGGGCCTTTAACTGACTGAGAAGGTGAGGTAACAGGTAAGGCAACTCATCCTGGGGTCATCCCACCTGACAGGGTGAGTCCTCTGGCCATCCTACCTGGCTGTCCTATGCTTAGATAGTAAACAAGATGCTTTCCTTTGAGGCTAGCTTCCCTGAAGAAAACATGTCTTTCCATTTCCCCCTCCAGAGCTATTTTGGTAGATGTCTTTGGTGTCACATGTTTCAAAGTGAGCTGAAGTTTGTTACTAAGTCCTTGTTAGAGACGACCTCATATTTCACACTCTGACTGCTGCCAGGATCCTCTTAGTCTATTGGCGACATTACTGCCATTTCCTATCTCTCTCCTTCCTGAATTTACCTAACCCAGAGCTCCAGCCTTTTGTTGAAATGATTTTCTGCCTTCCGGCCCGGCGTGCCATGTGTCAGATTATGTGCAAAAGGTTGCAACCCACTTCCCTCGACTTTAGACACAGGATGAGGAAATGAAGAGGAGTGAAGTTACTGATTTTGTTTTGGAGGTCAGGATGGGTCTTCTTGGGGTAGGAGTGGAGTCTGAAGAGCAAATGCTGCCATTTATTATCCATATTTTTTCAAACAAACAAGAAACCCCAACAATTATTCATGCCGCTGAATCGGAAATACTTCTCAAAACAGCTGACAAAAAGAACANAGTGGAGTCTGAAGAGCAAATGCTGCCATTTATTATCCATATTTTTTCAAACAAACAAGAAACCCCAACAATTATTCATGCCGCTGAATCGGAAATACTTCTCAAAACAGCTCACAAAAAGAACAGGAGGACAATAGGGGGGCGGTGACGAGAGGTTATATATATATACACTCTTATATATAGCCCAGACACAGACATCCAGTTTTCTTGGAAACAAAGTGAAGACATGAGGAGTAATCTGAGGATCATCTCTGAGCTGCCCAAAGGGTGGGCAAACTGCCTTGTTTGCTTAGTAATTCTCTTTTAGCATTACACAGTCTAATTATGTGCTAACCCACATTCAAAAACTGTAATGTCAAAAGGGTGTCTGAAACAGTGCCAGGAGAATGTTTTCCAGCACTGGGGAATCCCAAACTTTGCCCAGTACAGGACTGCGCTGGCTCCAGGCCAGCAGCCTGAGGCCACGCTGAAAGAACACACAGAAGAAAACATCTCTACCATCCTCCTCCTCTGTCAGAGGGTGGATGTATCCCCACACATACTGTTAGGACATGACCTGAGTGGCCTTGTCATGGGTGGAGATGGGGGCACTTCAGCCTGGGGCTGTTGAGGGCAGCCATCCCATGCCCTGGATGAGGGGCCATAACACAGAGTACAATGGGAGACGTGCACCTCCATCTCCTGATGATTTGGGCAGCAGATCTTAGCTTTGTGGATGGGATTGAGACAGAGCACGTCTTCTTCCCCTGCTTCCCATCAGCTGCATGACCAGCAGTTTCACGCTGACCCTGTGTCCTTTGCATGAGTCCAGTAGTAGTCCAGGAGCGTACATCCCAACCTGCGTACTCCAAATCTGCTGGTTTCCTCCCAGATATGTTGAACTGAGCAGGCGGGGGAGGAAAAACAAACAAAGAAGCAAACAGATGGAAAGGCAAAAACCCAAAAGCACTTCCTCTCCGCAGGTTGTTGGTTGTACCTAGAGCTCTGGCTGGTTTATGTATGCATTCAGAGTAAGTTCTCTGAGGAGTATCCTGCAGTCATTTCTCAGCGAGTGTGAACAAACTCATTAACAGCTCCTTTACTGGAATGATAAGTTGTTTCTTAATGAAGGGAAAAATAAATACCCTTGCTAGCCCAGGCTCCATCACTAGAAGTCACACATCATTCTTAAAGACTCCTTATTTTCCACCAGAGACATTTGTGTACAGCCCTTAAACAAAATGAAAGAGCTTGTTTCTCCTTCTTAGACGCTCTTTTAGATGCTCAGATTGCACAGAATTTTTTAGATGCTTTTCAGAGTTTTATTGCAGATGTGAGCGGCTTAGGTTCAATAAAATAAAATATAATGATCTGAATCTTCACCCATTTTAAGAAGGGAGAGTTTATGGCACTTAAAATGTGGGACCAGAGCCCAAGAGATTTGGGATCTATTCCAAGCTCTGCCATTGACCTGCTATGTAGTTTTACTTGTAAGGAAGTCACTTAAGCTCATTGTGTTTCAATGTGCCCATTTGTGGAATAGAGATAATAATGCCAAGCTCACAAGGGGGATGTAAAGGTTAATTAAATAGAGTTTTTAGGTGATTTCCCTTCTTTGGATGAAAATTGTGACAGGAGTATTGTTTATTAATGAAGTTTGTGCAAAAATGACAATTCTGAATTTTTGCAGCAAAGAAATACTTGGTGATTTTTGTGTGTGTGAAAAATACCCACATGGCAATTTTTTTAATAATTATAATTTTTTCCAAGCAAAATTGATTCAGCTTGAGCTTCAAAAATCTGGGAGTATTTTGCATTTGTGTGTCCATTTTGGCATGTAACTACATGATGATATCTGTACAAGCAACTAGAACAGCTAGGTATCACCATAGGAAAGTTTGTGAAAAAAAAATACCTCAAACAACAGAACATTTAAATAATATTCTGGTTGCTCACATGCCTCAGGGTATAAAACTGCAGGGCAGAAGTATGGCAGGGCCTCAGATTCAGTTGGTTAGAGAATTTGTTGATATCACCTGTATAAGGTTTGATGCTACCTATTTTGAAATATAGATGTTTGTTTTCTCTCTTGTCCAGTCTCACGTTTCTAATTCCACGTTTCTCTAGAAAGGGGAATGATAATACACCCAGGAAGAGCTTACTGTTGCCAGACTTCACTGCAACCTGGACCGACCCAGCAATCAAGCAGTTTGATTGCATGATTTGATGCAGGTTCGCACATCAGTACTCTACAGGATTGGGTGGAATGTGCTCTGCACTACTACTTCCTATCTGTGTGCACATGGGAACCTATGTTAAGTCTGATTCCAACATACATCCACATGCCTCGTAGAGACTAAACCTGCTCCTGTCTCTCATGCAAGTGACTTGGTGAGAGTTTTCACTTTCATGTCAGTTGTATGAACGTGATGGATTATTATTCTTTTCATTACTATTGGAGCCCTTGCATCACTCTTACGTAAAGGGATGTCCTAAGAAATTGCAAGATAACAAGAGAAGAAATAGGAGTTCAGCTCCTGTGAATCTTGCTTACATTGGACCTTGAGTTTGGACTGAAGATTTAAATGCTTTCCCTCTCTCACTGAACAAGGGGATCTATCCCATAACTAGAGAAATTCCAAATGAGTAAGAGCTATTAAGTTATCTTGTTCAACTGCCCTCTCCAGTGCAAGATTGAGAAGGTGACGTGGATTCTGGCAGCGGAGCTGTACACAACCAACGACAGAGGCTGCACACAAGAGTTTACTCTGGGCTCCTCACCCTTCCTCATAGCTGGTGGAATGGGGCCCTGGAACTTAAACAGGTTGACAAAACAGAGATTGAATGAATCCCTGAAAACAATAGATTTAACTCTATGAACTACTCAGATGCTCTGTTGGCTGCTAGTGCTTCTTGTGCCATTTTTGGCACTGAGAGATTCCTCTAGGATGCTGCTTTTAAGAAAAACATATAAAAACTACCCACTGTGTAAATCTAACATCAGTTAGAGGTTTCCCAAGTACAGATTGTGGGATGGCTGCCCGAGTCTCAAATGAGAAAACAGTTCACTGCAGATTGGAGAACCCTGTAAATGGAAAAGAGAATCTGCTAAGACAAAGAAAAATGAGTCTTTTCAATAGCATCAAGGGAAATAGCATCTTGATTTTTTCCAGCTACGTAAAGACTCCTTCCCACCCTCCCCCATCTCTTTCCAGACACTATGTGCCTACATACCTAGAAGAATTCCCTTCGTATTAAAGACTGAGATTTGTTCAAGCTGCATAAAAACACTTGACATGAGCTTTGGGCTCTCTGACAAACTCTTAAAAAGCTAATTCACATATAAACAGACTCTGGTCATTGCCCACTGAGCAACATGAATTGAACCAAAATGTAATAAACCCTACTAAGACTAACACAGGGAACCCCCCTTGCCTCAGACATCTGTTAGTCCTCTGAAGGTCAGGCAGAAAATGAGGTGCTCTACCAAGCCCAGAAAGCTCACAGGTGTGAGCAGTCCTGGACCAAAGCAAGAAGAGATTTTCAAAGGCAAGCCCCCAGCTAACATCTCTCTCATTTCAACTGAAATTGTCTCATCTGCTGACAGGGCCTGTAGTGATGTCACTGGCAATGTGAGGGTAACAGAGCACTGGAACAGGCTGCCCAGGGAGGTTGTGGAGTCTCCTTCTCTGGAGATATTCAAAACCCGCCTGGACGCATTCCTGTGCAACCTGCTCTAGGCTAACCTGCTTTAGCAGGGGGGTTGGACTAGATGATCTCTAGAGGTCCCTTCCAACCCCTACCATTCTGTGATTCTATGATTCTATGAATGTGGGGAGGAGGACAGCACCTCGCCCAGCCCCAGTTTTCTGTGAATTCATCTGTGGGAAAGACTGCAGCATCTATACAGCTTCCTCTCTGGTATCCTGGGCTTTCCTTTACGCATTTCTCTCCTGGAGAGCCAGCTAAATACCATTTTCCCAGACTGGCAGGGTAAGGTTTGCATTCAAAAAAAAGAGTCAAACACTAGCAATTTTAAGATCAGAATCTGGGAGTCACTGGCCGTGGTGGAATGAACTCTAAACAGATTAGTTGCAAGAGTTGTGCTGATCTTGTGGATGGGGATTTTACATGTGATTCCTAAGCATTCATCTTTTATCTCTAGTACCTAAAGAAAATGGGCAATTTAGATTTTCACTGTGAATCTTGCCACCCTTCCTGTGTTAGCATGGATTTTCTGGCACTTGAGTTGTGCCAATGACACTCAGGGACTTCAGCTGAGTGCTCAGTTGATTGTTCTGGGAGGGGAGGGGGGGTGAAATGAAAAATGTGCAACCAACAACTCTGACACATTTGCTTGAGATACGGAGAGTGACATGGACCTAAGCAGTTTGCACAGGGGAGGTAAAAATTTTGGCCACCTTGCACATATGTCAGGGCATGTGGGTGCATGTAGGTATGTATTACTGTGAACAATTTCTGTGCTTCTAAAGAGAAGTTGATAGAGTTGCTGACATGATTTGCTCTGAGCTGTGATCTGCAGAGTGTCAGCTGGGAGACCATTTTCTTTTGGAAATGAAACAGAACAAAATAAATGCATTTGGTCATTTCACTAAATTCTGGGATGTAAAGCAGGTTTCCCCAGCAAGACGGAGAAGAAGCTGTGCTCTTTCTGGCAGCAAAGACTTAAAGAAAATGGGAATCAGTTTTAGTGGGGTTTGAACATGGTGCTTATTAATCTGAATTTACATTTCTTCCATTGAAATGGGAGGTTTGCAAAGTGATCTGAGTTAACGTAAGCTGACAGTTGCTGTGCTTACAGACCTTCAACACCCTGTGTACAAGGGAAATAGTTTCCTTCCCAGTCTTTGACATTATCTGTTCAGAAGATTTTTTATTTTAACCCCAGTCCTAATTGCCCTTCAGTATCAAAATTAATTGTGTTTTCTGCTAAAAGGCCAGTGCAGTTTAAGGTTACTCCAGGGTCCCAGCAGCCGATGCATCTTCTGTAAATGGCTTGATTGCCGTCTGTGGAGAGGAGTGCTGGGAGAGATTTGCTTGACCGAGGCTATACATTACAGTCCAATTAGTGTGAAGATCACTACATGAGTCTTTAACTTTATCTAGTAACTGTCGGCATCTCTAATGGTGAGAGAGGAGTGAGGAAGAGGGATGCAGAGCCCACCTGGGCGGCCATACTGAGACTGTGCAGCTTTCCTGGCTCCCCTCTAACTGTCTTGCAGGCAGCAGAGGGAGCAGTTGGAGGATGGAAATACCCGGTGAGCCGCACTTCTCATCCTAGAGACACTGAAACAAATAGCCCTTTTTTTTCCCCCTTTATTTCCTTGCTGCTTTACTGACATATTAGTGTATGGTTTTGATTTTTTTTTTTTCCCCTTCTTGAGAGTTCTCATCTGAGGTCTGGATTCATTTAATGTAACCTGAGGCAGTGGGCTGAAGTGGATGGGAATCTGCTAGCCCTGGGTCCTCTGGGCTAACCGAGAAAGATGCACACATCCAGAAAATGAATGAAATTCACACAATGATCTTCAGAGTTGGTTTCCTCCCTGGCGCTGTCCCTCTGTCCTACACCCAAGCCTCCGAACTCAGATGTTTCATTTAAGTATTCAAAAGTGAGCAAGAGTTAGACTTTTCATTGCTCTGTGCAAGAGCTCAGGAGCTCTTGTTTGGTTCATGGTAAAGTCAAGCAAAAATTTAATTCCTCAGCAGAAAAGAACAATTCTGATATTAAGTGCTCTTTGCAGATTGTAGAGTAGATCTAGAAGACAGGCAGTACAAGTAATCTCCTGTGAGCTAGAAATTACTCCCTTTCTGATCTGCAAGGATGAGTATATGCTGTGATTTACAATAATAATAATATCTACGAATGGTCATCAACTGAAACCGTCTCAGTGTAGTCCTGAAGGGAAAGTGGCCTTATAGCCCACATCAAACACATAGTGTGCAAACATTGTCACACAAATGTACTAAAAACTGTGTCTAAAATATTTCAACCCTACAGTTATGCTCATGCAAGTTTAGTCCACAATTTACACTATCTTGGCCTCTGTATTGTTGTCAATGGCTGTTACAAAAAGAAAAAAAATCAGATGAAGCACCAGGTTCTGCCTTATCAGAGGCACCTGGAAAATCTGGAATTAATTTTTGGTTGGTCTGTGCCCCAAGTCATTAGGCTTCTTTTCTGCAATATCTAGGCCTCATGTCTTCCAAAATGTCTTCTAAAAGTAGGTAGAGCAACTAGGATTAAAGACTACTAAGAAATGTTGAAAAAGTTTGAAAGCTCATGAAAAATAGAATGCAAAGTCCCTGACATTTTTCACATCTCCACCCTTTATTTTTCAGCTAATTTTAATGCTTAATGTCTTCTTTTCTGAGTCAGTCTCCAAACCAGGAAATGAAGAGGCAGCTGCAAAAGTGGGAAAAACATGGGGAGAAAAACTTGTTATTTGACACCATCTCACAGAAGTTCCAGAACAGTGAACTTTCTGTAACAACTCCACTTCTCATTACAATCTCATTTGACACTGGAGCAATTATGGTTGAAATAACAACAACAATCTACATCAGTATTTCAGCATAATATGTTAGACAGCACACTCCTTTCTTTTTTGGCTTTTTTTTTGTGTGTGTACGTGTTAAAGATATTAGTGGCATTAACGCAGTTACAGTTATCTGTCAAACTAATACTCTGCTCTTCTCATTTCTGTGCACTGCAGAAGCAGTTGTGTTCTTCAGCATCTGGGCTGCAGCCGTAGACCTCAACCATGATTTTCAGTCCTATTTTACCTGCTGGATTCACGTACTTAGGATTCCACCCACCACCAGTTTTTCTACACGGTTCACAACAGATCTTGTATCAATGTGCAGTGTTGTGTTTGCACAACTCAGAGATAAAGGAGTCTCGCTCTCTCAGAGGCATTTTAGATTAAATAAAGCTAGTAATGGGATGAGAGCTGAGTCTCTCATCCACTGTTCTTCTAAACCTTCTTTAAAATGACAGTGAATTGAAACTCCACATCAACTGGCTTACGCAGAATAGCCGTACCGTACAGCAGTTTTTTCCTGTGGTAACCAAAGTTGTGGATTGCTCAAGGTAATAGCAACTAACATTTACCTTACTAGAACTTACGAAATTAAGTGTTCTAGAAGAAATAATATTGCATAGCATAATTATCCAATAGGGTTCCCCGCCACAAAATACTATGAGATGAATTAAAGGAAAAAAAAATTATTTGTGAGAGGGGTAACAGAACATAATGAGATGAATATCTCACATTTCAGGTATGTACAAACTGTGGCTAAACTCTGTGGTATTCGAATTAACAGCAGGTTGCTGCCTGCTGTTTGGGTTTCCCATCATCTACCCCTCATTACAGCTGTGTGAAGAGAAAATTAACTGCTACAATAGACAGCAAACAAACGTGTTTCAAAGCAATATGAAATAGCATTTCTAAGGACCAAGGTGAGCAGGAATGTAAGACTCTGAAAGAAACATCCCTGTTTGTAAGGTCCTTTCAGAATTGGTCACAAATGGATTTCTTGCTCCTTTTTGGAAGATCCTGAACCATCTAGTCTCAGATACAAGACGCTGAAGCCTGGGGCTTTTAGTACGATCTCTTATGTGATGAGAACACAAATAATAATTAAAAATCCCTCTACTTTAACACTTATTTGTGGCTGCAGCATTTCCAACCTCTCTGCCTTAACAGCTTGGAAGGAATACAAAGGAAAATTCTGCGTGTCAGAAAGTTATGAAACAAAGGCAAAGTGGAGAGGAGATGGAAATATAAAGTCAAAATGAAACTCTCCATCTTTCTGTCAAACTGAAACAATAAATAATAATGGCATCTTGCATTTATATAGTGGTTTTCATCCAGAAAGCCTGGAAAGCTCTTTGGAAACTTTACAAACTACTGTGGAGGAATAGGAATGATTTCATACACTGATCTATTGAAGGCTCCCACTTCTGTAAACAGTTACAGTCTACAGCAACATTACATCTCAGACTAGGACAGGTAGAGACTGATCCTGAGAGTTATTGGATGGATCTGTAGTTAGTCAGAGTAAATCTTCAAAGTCCTGTGGGAATTTACACTGCTGACAGTTATTGTTTCTCATGATAAGGCACTTGGTAAAGAAATAAAATTACAGATAGGTGAAATAGCTGCTGATCCTAGTCTGTGAAACGTGACAATAGCAGCCTGAGCTTTACAATTAAAATCCCTGGTAATTCAATTGCGGGATGGTAAACTACTAATTTTGAAGAGTCAGAACCTCTGTCTAGGCAGTCCTCATTGTTATCATATGGCTGATATCCTTTCTTTTTTAAACCTGTGTGTGTATATAGAAAAAGGTGTTATAAGAGCTAGTTGAGAGCAACATAAACCTCCCAATTTTACATCTTTACCACCTTCAAGTATCAGGCAAAGCACAGAATTAAAAACAAAGAATGAATAATTAGTAAGCTGCGGAAACATGATTAAGCTTTCCATTTCGATCATATGTTTCATTTAAAAAATCACACCAGATAGATACTCGCGAAGTCTGTTGGATATTAAGAAATGGCATAGATGTCCAGATCCTCAATGGAGAAAATTCTTGCGATTTTCATGGCCTTTTTGTTCCAAGAAGGATCACATAATTTTGGCTCTTGAATAATATTTCTATAACTAACAGTCAGCTCAGGAATTCCCTGAACGTGTATGAACGTGTTTCTCTATTAGCTGGCACAATGCATTTATGCGCTGGAGCACCACATTTAAAGCATCCATGCAGCACCTCCTAATGGTGGCAGCAAAAGGAAAATGAATGAAACTGAGAAAAAACAGTTCCAGGAACAAGAGAATTAAGAAATTACCTTCAGATTTGTGTTTTCATTTTATTGGCCTCTGGCAGGATATTTTGATGAGATCACACATTAGTGGAGTGAATACTCCTCTGTGTGAGCCTAACTATCTATTTTCATTAAACTTGAAGAAATATACTCCTCCTGTCAAATTTGGCTGCATGGAGCATCCCCCCAAAAAGTTTTTTTTTCTGTTTATGAGTTTTCTTGTCTCCTGAGGCTTTTGCCATCAAGAACTTTCCCATTCTCAGAAGCGGCAATACCAGCAAGTAGTCTGGCTGTTGCCAGTCAGGGTACAATGGCTGGCCTTGCTGGCAGGAGCAGATGCAGCCCAAGCAATTGCTCACAATGCCTGGCCATGACTCCTCACTTGAAGTAACTTTGCTCATTCCAGCAATACCTGTGTCGCAACTGGAGTTTGACACAGGCAGGTGCTCTGCTTTAGCAGCCTCTGTAATCTCCCATTCAGTATACAGAGTAGTGTGTGGAAAGTTCCCTGGCTCCCTTTCTGTCCTGATCCATGCTAGTCCATCTGCCCCAAGACCAATATTTGTGATGTACAGCCAACACTTAGCACTGCCAAGGCTGACAAGTAGGACTACGATGCTCTGTTTCCAGTCTTTTTTTACCCGATACTCCCTTGGCCAATGTGGTCTGGGAAGATAAGGAAAAGGAGAAGGAACATGCACCTCCTTAACTAGTGACCAAAGCAATGATTAAACATGATAAAGCTATAAGTATCAGCCTCTCCTATCAACACTTGGCAAAACTGCAGCATAAATACTATGCAGGCCAATAAAGAAATGTTTGTAGCCTCCTCTTGAACCACAGGCAACTCTCCAGACTACAGCTAAGAAATAGTAATCTCGTCTGTGGGGGGATTTAGCATCAAAGGAAGGTGAGACAGGGACAGTGTGCCTGCACTTATTTAAACTGTTTTCAGTACTAAGCATTCTGTAAGAATAGGAAATTCTGCAAAGAAGTCTGGAGGCTTCTCAATATCAGTGGTGTTTTTAGGTTTTTAGGAATGTATTTCTATGTATGTCCTCTAATGTTTTCTTAAGTCATAGTAGTCTCTTGAGAGACTGGAAATTTAAAATCAGAGCTGTAAATTCGGTCTCTGGACCAGTAATTCCCATTTACTTTATGAGATACTAAGAAATAACCTCACAGCTACATTTTGTTACAAACATGAGGTATTCAGCCATCCTGATTGACATCCTAAATTTTTGCACATTAAATAATGGGACCTCTGGCTTCACAAAATTATCATTCTTTCCAGGCAGTGGATATCGTGATGGATATTAAGAAAAAAAACTTTTTGTCAAATCAGTAATTTCAAGGTTATGTTGCATTACCTTGAATTTCTCACTGGTGGTGTTAGTGGTCTTCCTGGTGGTTACTGGGGAAACTCAGTTCATTATGCAAAAGCTAGTTTGCTGGTGGAATATAGGTTGATGTGTTCAGAGGCACACAGGGTTGCAATAGGACAAACTTTTGTTAAAAGTGAAAGTCGGATGCTTACTTCTTCTTCACGCTTTTGAAAATCTCCTGCTGTTTTTACTTCTTGAACATGAGAAGGAGGTTGGCCAGAGCAGCTATTATGGGCTACTTGTAACAAATGCTTCATATTGCTGGTGCCTGGGAGCCCCCAAGAGTTCTTGTCCCACATTTTGCCTCGCAATTAAATAGGCCAAGATATAATTTGCTCCCCATATTCTCTATGTTGAAGGCAGTAGGCTTCTTCATTTTTAGCCTAACTCTTCTGTCACCTTCACCAGTTTTACATTATTTATGTTAACTTCATGGCCTAGGGGTGGGAGGGAGAGGGGAATTATTCCTAATTTACTGAAAGTGAGAGAAGAATCAGTCACTTCTTTCTTTAAATTTTTGTGGAGGATTGTTAATCAAAGCTAAAACAAATCTGTGTTCCAACGCAGAGGTGGGCGAGGAAATGTGTGCCTAACACATATGCACTTTGGGGCTCCTGCAGAAGGAAACAGCATTCTGGAAACTGTTGTGAGAAAAACATTGAAGACACCAGACACAGTGCTATGCTGCAGACTGGAAATGAGGCTTCAGACAATATCCAGCTATGCTTAAACCAACTTGAAGAGTTGCATTTTATTCTCTGTCCTGGGATGCACGACGTAAGTTATCTCCCTTTCTTATTTGCCTCACGTTTGAGAAGAGCCTGGCTTAGAGTAGGACGATGACTTAAAGTAGGAGCCAGGCAGAGAATACATCAGGTATTCGACCTGCAGGCCCATGAAATGCAGTGTCATCATAACCCAAAGGGCGAATCATTAGTCACTGAAGGAAGGAAGTGCAAGCATGCCTGGAGAAATCAATAGACGGTCCTTGTCTAGTAACACGAAGAGAACATCACCAATGTTTATGTCTTTGCCCTTCACATACTTTGCTCTTCCTTCCTCTCCAGTCACCTTTTCACTTTATCCTGAATTTCATTTTCCTGATTCCTGCGTATAAACAGACGAATGTAGTAACCAAGACTCAGGCTGTAATCCAGTCTTTTCACAGAAAAAAAAAAAAATCCATCAGGCCCAGTGTTTCTGTATGGTGGTTATCTGATTTGGCTCCTGCTAACTAAAAACATATGCAACTGGTTATCTCCATCAACACAGTTTAATTCAGCTCTGGTCTGTATTAGTGTGTTTTTCGGCAACTGATGTCTCTTAGTGCCATGGGTGAACTGTTACTGTTAAAATCATGTTTAAATATGAAGATCAAACAAATGGTCCAAAGGTTCCTAGCATCTAAAGATTCATTAAGCAATACAAAAATACTTTGCTATGTTTTAATTAAACCTAATAATTCTTCCCCAAAATATCATGCTTTATATAGATGAGGAACCAGATTAATATGAGATTTCAAAGTTTTAGTAGAATGTGGGGTAGTAATTCAAAGTTGTCAAGACTCCTTTTATTTTCACAGCCCTGCATTCAACCTGTTCTTTCACATTTGTGCCTCATCTTACCCATCCATAAAATGAGCAAAATAGTAGTAATATGCATCCTAGCGAAGCTACAAAGCACGACTCATTACTGTCAGGAAAATGCTCTGAAATTATTCAGCTGTATTCATAGCAAAAAACCAACAAATTAACAAAATATGTTCAGGCAATGCACATTTGTCGGCTTCCATGAGAAAACTGTGAAGTGTTATGAATAATGTGGTTCGTTGGTGGCTGTTTGTCTAACAGTCCTGATTTGTACGTTACATGAAGGCAAAGAAATCTTTTCATGCTCACTTTGACCCTTCCTCGCACTGTCCCTGATTTCTTTCCATTCTGGCCCTTGGCAGATACAAAATACACATCAAGGACAAGAATAACTTTTTAGACTAAGATAACATTTGTATTATTAGCAGAGGTTAGGGTGTGCCTGGGAGGGCAGGAGGTAAATCTGCTGAACAGTCTAAAAGCTTTATTTGTGGAAATGACCTTTTTAAGAACAGGGGAAAGAAGGAATATTACTAATAATGTCACAATATTCGCCAAGATCCCAAATCAGCCAAGCTGTACATTTGTATATACATGCATACACACTCCAGAAAGAAGTTTGTCTGTATATAAAGCTCATACTCCCTTAGAATATAAAGCTCAGTTTTCCAGCCAGAGCAAATCAGCCTAAACTTGATGCAAATGTCAGCTTACCCCAGCTGAGGACTGTGACAATGTCTTATTATTTCAACCAGGAAAATTAGAAGTACATTATACAGGACTGAACACAGTTGGCTCCAATAGGAAGAAGCAAGTGTCCTGGTTTGCTGGGGTAGAATCATAGACTCAATTTTCGATTCAGGAAAGCTGCACTTCTGAGAAGTCTGATTTGGTGGGAGCAAAGTTAATAAAACACTTTGGTTTAGCTCATGGCCAGCCACAGTGTGTGGATATCCACAGTGACCGAGGCCTTTAGCAGTTTTGAGTTAACCAGGTGCTAAAGCCAGGAGGAGCGAAAGCCAGGGCAGCTGACCCAGGGAGGCCAACAGCAGTATTCTATACCATGAACGTCACACTCATGCTAAATTGGAAAGTTTTCTGGGGCCAGCCCTCCTTCCTTCCTCAATGGTGGCTTGCCCACCCTTCCACTCCCGAGGTCTGCTCTCCCCTTGGCTGTGACCGTTGTGCTTTCACAGAAGCTGTGGTTCTCGCAGGTTTTGACATCTGGCACTCGCTGCCAGGAACGTGCAGCTCGCCACCACTGTATGGGCTGAGTATAACTTTGTGTATTTTATATTAGTACTGGTATTAATATTAGTTTATTATTATTATTTTATTAAATCTGCTTCCATTTCAACCCACGGGTCTCCTTCGTGGGTGAGGAGGGGTCATCGCGTGATAGAACAGCTGACTAAATGAAGACAGCAAGGTATCTTTCCTGACAAGAGCTTCTGACACATCTGTCTCTCTAGACATTTACCTAATGACCCACTTACCAGTGGAAAACTCTGAAATCAACCTTTTCAAGGTCAGATGAACTCCTCAGCACTTCCTGAAGGAAACCAAGAATCCTCTAGGCTGTTTTCAAGATTTTTTTTTTTAAAAACACAACAGATACATTTTGAACCTGCTTATATGATTTAGGAACCATAATTTCTTTCCCCATGCACCCCCCCCACACCCCCGCCCCGGTCTTTACTTAGTTGAGCACTTAGCCTCGAGTCTGCTGACAAGTTTTGAGAGACTTTTTGTAGTTTGTGAGACTTGTGCCTTCTTAAGAGAGAATCCAGGCTGCTAATTCCTGTTCCCTGAATATTTCTGAGAATATTACTGCAGCCCTATCAAAGTGCAAATGGTAGGAAACTGTAGAATTGGCTGCTGTTCCCTATTTGGAGCATAAGAGTGCACTATAAAGGGGCAAGGCTAGGCTTAGAAAAGAACAAAAGAAAGAAAAACAAAGCCTCCCACTAAAACACCTTTAGGAAAGCCTGCCTTCAACTGCTCGTCATGGTATGCTTTAAGTAGCCTGCCCCTACATCTATCAGTTGGGTAGGTGTTGGTCTAGCACCTAAAGGGAGTGAAGAGCTGAAATTCTAAATACTGGGATGTGGTCCTGGCCCCTTACTTGAGATCTGTGCCCCCAAAGGAGACCAAATTCCTGATCCAGAAAGCTGAACGTCTTCCAGATCTAAGGGAATTCGACTGCATCTCTTTGCTGTCAGCTGAAAAGCTAAATTAATAAATTAACAAGACATCCTTTGGGAGGGTTTTTTGCATAGTATTTTATAGCCACATAAAAATATAGCGAAATATAACTTTTCTCTCACAACAGAGTGTTTGGGCTATCTCCTTTAAATATACACTCCAAACACACTGAGAGCTTTGCGCAGTTGAAATATAATCTTATTTTGAATAATATTATTTTTCATCACACATATGCCACCATGGCTTATTTTTAACATGGTGATGTCACTATATCAGTGATATCACTTTGCAGAACATCCCACTGAGCAGTAGAGGTGAACTGGATTTGTAATAAATAGAAATTTGAACCCTCCTAACAGTATTCTATGAATACAAAACTGACATGCTGTTTGACACCTGTAGCAGAGGAGCAATGCACTTTTGTGAAAGAAAATACTTGTGTACCTCACCTAGGAGAAGAAATTCTTTGTTCTAATAAATCTTAAATTTCTTGCGGATATGTGACCTGCGTATATGTGTCCATTCTGTAGAGAGCAAATCCTTTAAGGATAACAATGTCATAACTCTTCTTATATTTGACCATAACATAAAAGACCTTCATGCTGATTGGACATATGGAGCGAAAGATTCCACTGGCATAACACATATTGCCCACATACAATGTCTCTCTCACATTTACATGTCAGTTTTATTCAGAATTAGGTTTTATTAAGATGTTTTAGGCATACCCTAAGCACATTAAAATACGTGGTCTTTGCCCCAAAATATTTGCAGCTGGAAAGACAAATAGTGAATGAATTAACTGTTAAATCATGTTGACCCCTGGATTTTTCATTTTTTCAACAAGTTCGAAAAATACAAATGTTTTATGGAGGTTAAAATGTCTTTTAAGGGTATATTTTCAGCACATCAAAAAAGAAAACAAAATCATTTCAAATCAAATGAGAGGTTTCATTGAGATACACACTACATCATGTTACAGTTGTGGGTTTAGCATATTTTAGTGGTTTGAATTGAAAAAAAGAAAAAAAAAGAAGGAAAAATGGGAGCATGCCATCTTTGAAAGATTAATATTGGAATAATCTATTTCTATTTTAAAAACAAATATTTAGTTTGGGTTTTAGGCTTGAATGTCTGAGCCTGAGACAAATTCTTCAAACGTCTTTTATTGGTTCACTTTTCAAAAGTTCCTGCTAACACTTCTCCAAACTCTGTTATAGGTGGAAAAAAGAGGGAGAACCCCGGAGCCAAGCGATGAGGCTCCGAGATTCATAGTTTGATGTTATTTGTTTGGTTGGGGGCTCTTTCTTTTTCTTTTAATAAACTATCCCCAAAAGCCTGCCTACCTAATGAGTATTATCTGCCTAATTTCCTGCAGGCTTCGATGCAGAAGCAGGTCAGTTGGTTTAATTATCAGCTATGGAGACGTGAAGGAACTTGAAATTCAATTGAAATATAGAGGCTTTTTTTCCCCTGGATTCCTTTGCATTAACAAAAATACCTGTTCAAAGAACAGATTGACTCAGCTGTGACTTAAAGAAAGATAAGATTCTGTGACAGGAAGGTAATAATGCCATTATTGTCCACTGGACAGAGTGTATTTGCACAGTGATTAGTGATGGCTAATATAGTGAAATGCTATACATAGAGAAATAGGCAGGAGTTTACCTTCTGACTATCAAATCTTTTTGTTTTTAAAATGTAGTCCTACTCCCTCTATTTATATCATGCTGTCAATTAAGTGCCAGACAGACCCAAAATGAATTTTGGGGTCTTAAATCCATATGATACTATTGAGATGACAGACTCTCCATTGCTGTGACAGAAAGGCACGCAATACTTAATCCAGTGATTCGATTCCTCACTGGGAGTTTTTTGGCACAGGAGAGAAAAGCTTTTTGGTTTAGAATAGGCTTTTTCTGTGTCCTAGATAAAGTGTGAGGAAGGCTAAATAAGCAATAGTGGGTTGCCATGCCTTCCAAGTTAACTTCTTTTCTTTTTCCCTTTCTTTTCTTTATAATTCTGAGAGTTATTATTGGCAAGTCTTTATTTGGAGATAGGCATGTAGAGGGAACATTCATAAGGGAGGAAATCCGATTTTGTTAGAAATCCAATAGTCTCCCAGTGAACACAGACTTCCACCACAAATCTGCAAGTTTATTGAGCCGTTAAGGCACTTGGAGCATCCACACAGCTGAAAGACAGAGCTTGGGCTCAGTATGGCTAGAGTGATATCTGTAATATCCTATAGAAATCCATTGAGAACACTTAGAAAAGCACAATATCCTTTAAATGTAACCTTGATAATGAAAGGAAAGGGCTCCTGTTCCTAAATAAAAAACAACAAGCCCCGACAGGTCACAATTGATACCAGCATTTGCTGCTGCCTGAAACTCCTGCTGTGCACTGAATGCTGCAAAAGTGTCTATTATTTTTAACTGTTGGGTTATTGTCCATCTTTAAGGATGGGGGAATTTTAGGAGCGACAATTAATAATAACAATAATAATAAAAAAAAAGTTTAGTGTTATTGCAGATCTCTAGATAAAATACTTAAGGGGCAGGGGTGAGTGAACAAAGGAAGCCAAAAGTAAAAAGCAGATCGCTGAGGCTTGTTTCAGAGAGAGCAGCTTAGAAACCCCTGAACTGAGGGTTCTTTATATATAGCACCACATTGAGTGACAAAATGGTAGCTGTCATAATGTGCCAGTTAACATGTCCAATATGAGCCGATCGTTTAGTGTCCCCTGGGATTAGAAGACAGAAACATGACAAAGAACAAAGAACTCGGATCAATAATGCTTGGGGAAATAAGACAGAGAAGGTTATTTACTCTGCATTGATCCGTTGCTGCAGTCGCGTAAACTTGGCCTGTTTTTCTTTTGTTAACCTTTAAGCTTGAGTATACTCACAAGCAACTAGGGAGCCAACTAACAGGTGTAGATTAAGGATCGAAGGAGGTCATCGTACCTCTGTCACCACTAGGCACCCATGTAACAACATCCCTGAAGAAATTTAAACATCAATAGCTATAATAAGGGCAAATTTATCAAGCTTGGCCTACTTTTGCTGGGAGCCTGGCTGTGTCCAGTCAGTTTGCCCTTGCTAAAGCTCAATTGATTTGGACATTCTTTTACTAGAGTTGATTATCAATTGTGACACAACAAATTTGTTAGCTTCCAAGCACTGGAGTTGTTGTTGCCATTGGAGCCTCTGAAGTGAAAACACCTGTCTGTGCTCAAGTTTTACTCTTGCTGAGGAAATAAAAATTAAAAAAAAATAAAAGAAAAGAGGAAGAACAAGACAAAAGCCGAGAAGCCCTTTGGTGATCTCTCCATAGATACTGGTTGCGTTGGAGAAACCTGTACTCTGCAGCTAGAACATCTGGATCGCCATTTTTTGAAAATTAGGAGCATGAAGAAATACTAACTTGAAGGAAACTGTTTTCAGAAGGAAAAGTCCCAACAGCTGTTAGCTATTCATTTTTTATGTTTTATGATTTGTCACCTAAGTCATATGGAATCATTCCTGTTCCCTGTGTGGATGACAGACTTTCAAAACCAAGAAGTAATGAATACCTTATGATGGGCAGCAATATTCTTTAAGCATGACTGTTCAAGAGAAATAATCATTCTTACTGAACTCCACAGAACTTTTTAGATGTGAAAATCCATTCATTGATGTTCAGGAGCTGCAGGTAATTAGACTAAGTGGACATTTTGTGTAGAAACATGATGGGATGGAATTTGTTTGTTTTAAAGACTGACCCTGTTTTTCAGTTTAATAGTAAATGTTTCATGTTGTGCCAATAGTATTAGCAGTACATTAAAAATGCAATCCTGGAAATATTTATCTTATTTAGTTTACTTCAAACCCAAAAGTATTATTTAGCATCACTATAGTGGCTTTTCTGGGCCAAAGTACATAATGCTTGTCATGCTATATAAAACATTTTCACTTGTGTATCATAGAATAAGATAAAACAGTCAAATAATATAAAAATGAAAGAACTTATACTTAAAAATTGCAATTCACTTTTAAAAATTTTGAAAAGAAAATGTTAATATAGTACAGTAAGCTTTCTAAAAGAAACATTTTACCCAGAATTTTGGGATTAAAGCAGTGGCCAAACCGAAACATTTCCTTTGAGATTAATATTATGGCTTTTCATCAACATGTTAGAATATCTGTGCAGGATGAACACTGACATATCTCAAGTGCAGGGGCACAAAATCAGTTCACCATGAATGCAGGCACTTGCAAATGAGTCGCATTTGGTTTTTTGCTTGTCAGCTATATCCAGAACCCATTGCTACCCGATAGTTCAGGTGAATAAATTTATGGACATGGCTCTACTCCTCATTTGACACTCTGTAGTGCTTTTGGTCACTGCTAGCACACAGGCATTGCCTGGCAAAGCTATGGCTCAGCTCAGTGTTTTGCAATGAATTCTGGAAAGTAACTCCCTCTGTTACACTTCCTATTGCAGCTTGATTTCATATGGCAGACAGAGATGTGATTGCTTGGGCTATCCTTTATCCTATTAATAAGGCAATCAGAAAACTCTGAATTTAATTTAAGACAAGTTGCGTCTTTTTCTTTATCTATAATTATGAGGCAGAAACAAGGAACCTACTGACAAAGGAAATTAGATCCTACTTCCCTCTTAGAGATGGGAATCTGTTGTTTGCATCTCTTGGCTTGCAAAGATTCAGCTTGTGACCCTTGCCCCATCACCCGTAAAAGTGTCACCACACTTTTTAAGAGCATTTAAGGCATTTAAGAGCATGGGAGGGAGAAGGCAGCAGCTTTTAGGGCATCAGAAATGACAGTAATGTGCATTGGAACAGTCTGCACAAGCAGAGTGCGTTGAGGCAGTTGTATTAGATCAATCTGTGCCAGAAGAGAAGCCACTGACAGTTTATTTCTGTGTTTGAGAATGAGCTACAAAGTGCACAGTCCTCATTTGAATAAACAGAGAAAGCTCAGTTTGGTCCTTACCAAAACTTTCGACCAGTCAGTGGCTATTTAGAACTCTATGTAAAATGAGTTAAGGCTCTCTTACCCATGCCAGTATGGTAAAAACCAGCACCCTGGTTAGCAATATTCAGCATCCTTGGCCGACGGTCTATGGATTGAGCGAGCTTGGAGAATGAATTACCCTCTTTCCACTAGATGTGGTCCCTCTAGGTCAGGGCTCAGGTGAGAGGAAAGAAGTGTTATGGAGCTGCTTTGATTTACAGCTGACAACCTAGTCTTAATGGCTCAATGGGGCTTTGAAGGTGCTTATCTGTACTGGGAGCTTGGGGAGCAGATCTGCCTTACAGCAGCCGAGACAGAGCCCATCTCATGGAAACACCAAGAGGGCTGAACCTGCTCTTTACCTTGTCCCCTGCCCCATGGCCCCTCTGGGGAAGGTGGGATCAAGGCACAGGACCTTGTCCCCCTCACAGGCACACTGCAGCCACATGCAGTCCTCAAGTTGCAGCTCTGAAGTTTCCAAACCCCCACGTGATAATGCAGAGCATTGTGCAAAGTGGGGTTGAGGAAGGAAGCCCTGAGGCCA
Source organism: Steatornis caripensis (assembly GCA_013398225.1). Taxonomy (NCBI): domain Eukaryota; kingdom Metazoa; phylum Chordata; class Aves; order Caprimulgiformes; family Steatornithidae; genus Steatornis; species Steatornis caripensis. Next base: position 422,881 of record VZSC01009239.1, on the reverse strand, counting down.
AACTGGGGCTGAACAATTTCTTTATCACTAAATAGGGCAAAATTGGGCTACATTAAGGAAACTGCCTTGGTGCTTGCCTCTGTGGTAGACTGCTCCAAAGTAAGGGGCAGTCAATGAGCAGAACGGGAGAGATTGTGGGATCAGGTCTTCCTCTAGCCAAAGAGGAAAAGCTCGTTATAAAAACAGCATGAAGAGACACGGGAGGAGAAAATGAAAAGATAAGAAAGAGGAAAGGAGAGAGGGAATGGCACAANGGAAGGAAGCCCTGAGGCCAAACTGGGGCTGAACAATTTCTTTATCACTAAATAGGGCAAAATTGGGCTACATTAAGGAAACTGCCTTGGTGCTTGCCTCTGTGGTAGACTGCTCCAAAGTAAGGGGCAGTCAATGAGCAGAACGGGAGAGATTGTGGGATCAGGTCTTCCTCTAGCCAAAGAGGAAAAGCTCGTTATAAAAACAGCATGAAGAGACACGGGAGGAGAAAATGAAAGATAAGAAAAAGGAAAGGAGAGAGGGAATGGCACAAAAGCAGTGCTCTGCATGCTGAAAGGCATATGCGTAAAAGCTCTAATTCACCTCTCAAAAGCACTTATACCCAAGTGTTAACGTAAGCAAAATAAGCCTTTCAAACTTGGTTGTGGAGCCAAAAACACAAAGCACATGACAGTGCATTAAGACACCACATTTCCTGGTTGCATGCTTATGCTAGCATGCCTTCCTCACCCAGAGGCCTTGTCCACCCTGACCTATTCCCTTGTACTGGCCAGTTGGCCGCTTGGCTCGTCTCCCAGTAGCCAGTGCTCTCCAAGCGTGACATCGATCATTGCTATAGTAAGGAAGATGGCACTTACCTGATGGGGTAGGCGGAAGCTCCCTCTCTTACCATATGCTGGGAATTGTCAGTGGCTGCTTGAAGCCAAGGCTGGCTTTTTCTCCTGCCAGGAAACAGGCCTTTTCCAGAGCCTGCCAAAAAAAAAAAAAAGAAAAAAAGAAAAAAGAAAGTTTTTGCATATTACGTTTCACACTGAGCAGTTTTATAGCAGGCTGGGCAGCACCGGGAATTATGGATCACAGTTTCCTTTGGCACTGGAGACAGACAGCAGACAGTGAAATAAGAGGCACTACAATGGGTAAAGGAAAAAAAAAAAAAGGAAAGGCAGAAAAAAGTGTTTATATTGATTCTCTCCAGAAATGTAAGATCTGCCACAGCCAAGCAGACTACTGAGTCATTAAAGCCAGCATCCTGACTCCAGGGGTGCTTCAGAGGAAGAGGAGGGGAGGAGGCACGTTGCCAACCGTTCCACGTCCTTTGGAGAGAATCACCTTCCTGATGCTGGCCCGACTGCGTCCTGGCACATAGGTCTTGACTGCTCAGTAACCTTTCTCAGCTCCTAAGACCCATCCCATTTCCCTTTTCACTTTTCAGGTTGGAAGAAGCTTGGTATCCGTGTGTGTTTGCACCACTGCCCCCAGACACACTGATGGTGTGACCAGACTCCTGGTCCTTTTTGGCTGTGAACCCTGGACTAAAGCCAGCACAACAGAGATGTTGATCCTCTGTAAAGGAGAGATGAAAATTGGTTTTGGCCAGGGAAAACCTGAAAAGCACTTCCAGTTAGGTGACGTGGATAAGCATGGCTGCGATCTCTCGCACCACAGCATGGATTTCGTTTCCTGCAGGTGCCATCACTAACATTGTGATAGTCTCCAAAATATCCGTCCCTCAAACCCTGAGACAATCCCCAGCCTTTCAGGAAAAAGCAGTTTGCTCAGTTGGCTCCAGAAGCTTACATATACTCCTACTAGCAGTGAGCAAACTTGAATCCAAGAAAGGAAGACAAACATCTCTGTAAAGCATCTAGAAATTGGAAAAAAAACCCCAGGGATTGGGGAAAAGAAAGGAAGTAATCTCTTTCTGCGTCTGGTGGCACAAACACTGGTGCTGCATCAGAAGAAATGGGGTTTTGAAACAGATCCCCTCCACCTCTATACAAATACCCCTTTCCTTCTTTCTACTATTTTTTAATGGAAACAGGAGAAAAAGAACGCAGGAAAAAACTGCCATCCACACAGTGAAGAGATCTCCTTTGAATAACAAATCACAAAAAAAGATTTTTTCTTTCAGTGAGGGGGTGGAGTGTTAGAAATCCAGGCCAAAGGATTACTTCACATTTCTTCTAAGGAATGAAACCTTTTTTTTAAAAAAAGAAGGGTCTATTTTGTATTACTCAGCAGTTCTTTTTTCTTATCCTTCTACGGAAAGTTGTTGATTTTTTTCCCTAATAAAGTGTTTATTAGACAGCCCTGCACACTCACACATCCACACGCGCACACACAAACGCAGAGCTCTTTCTAAAGAGAAAATCAGGCTGGCACTGCAAAAGTGCAGAGAAGATCTTTCGCTAAAATGATCTCAAGGTCAGTTTTGGGGGTCTTTAGGTTTCTATATTCAATCCAACCACGTTTCATGTCTCTGCTTTGCTTGCTTAACTTACAAGAAACTTGGGCACAATTTTGCTTGTGTTGGCAGTTTTTAGGTGTGGATTCATGCAGGCTATTTACAAGATGCCAAGGGATGTCAAATCCTGAACATGTGTTTTTGTCCTACAGTCATTCTCTGACAGCAGAAATAGTCTGCAGCTTATCAGATCCATTTGCTGATATTTAACATCTTTTTTTCCCGACAAAGGTTTGGGGTGAGATGAATTTTAATGTTTCTCTGCACTGAAGCTGACAAAAAAAAAAAATCTTTATGCATCTAAGTTAGAAAGTGGAGCTTTAAACTGCAAGGAAAAAAAGCCAGCTCCCTTATTTACAGCATTTTTACTTTTCCTACACAGATAAAATTCTGCTTGTTTTTTTTAAAACACTCGAGGTATTTGTTAAACATTTGACTCAGTCAAGAGGTACAGCTACGTAGTCATAGATTGAGATATGCATTTTTAGGGAAGGCAACGTGTTTTAATGTATATTCCTGATATAATTGACAACACACTAAAAAGTCTGATAATTTTTTAGGGAATTATATTTAAACTTGAGCAAGACATAAAATTACATTTTCTCCATTTTAAACATTATTTCTATAATAATCACACAAGAAAGCAAAATGTTTTTAAATGTAAATATTTTGGTATAATTATCAAGTAGAAATAACATTTTTTGAGTCTATAATTCCCAGGCTATTTTAGCAAATAATGAACTCCCCAAATCAAGGGTTTTATAAAAACCCATCTCAGATACTAGATGAGATTCTTTGAAAAGAGGATAGAGACTTAAATATGCATTGATATAGAAGGAGAGGTAGTAATTTTTGAGAATATTTGCATACCGTGAGCACAAACACAAGTGAGTTTAATTTTACAATTAATTAAATACAATTAAATAAAAAAAATACAATTAATTAAAAGCAAAAATTGCTAACAAAAAAGGGGGCATTTTTCATGGATCTGAGTCACAATAAATACTTGAACTATGTCTACTATGCGGGGCACCTTTTAAATTCGCAATGCCATATACATACGTTTTCATAGCACAGTAGATTTGTCATCTCTGGTTTCTGCAGATACCCTTCTATTCAGAGCTATTTTTCTCCGCTAACCACCTTCATCAAGTTCTCTTGTGTGTTTCAGCACAGCCTGTATGTTAAAACATGCCCAGCACTGTAACCTTATGCCTAGAGGTACTACTCTGAAGAAAAAGGTGCCTAATTTTTTCTTCTGGCAGTGAACAGAGAAAGCTAATCTGGAAGTTTGAATGCTCGGTGTCTTCTCTAAAATCATCCAGACTGCTTTTGTTTGCAGAAGTCAGATTGTGCAAGCTGTTGGTGTGTGGCTTGTCCCAGTAAGTTAAGAAGAACAATCTACTTGAGAGGTTTCCAATTATTCTTACTTCTGGTCAGGTTAGATGTACAATTAGATCAGATCCCTGACAGGTTTTTGGCTTCTCCAGTTTCAGACCAAGCCTTTACTAGTCCAAGCGCATGCAGATGGAAATGATTTATTTTCTGTTAGCTGTTACATGAATTTGATTGTCAACAAAATCTTGCTCAGCTTTCAGCAAGGTTTGGAGTCAGCCTTTGCATCCGAGGTGGGGTGTCCACCTCAGCCAGATGAGTTTAGTTTGGCAGAGGCAGCTTAGCTGATCAAAACTCGCAGAACTTAGAATCAAATAGTCCGTACAGACCTCATGAACTACACATTTCATGGGAAAGGGACGTATGGGCAGCGGTGACTCCTGGGATCCTTCCTGCCTGCGGTTTCCTCTTCTGCTGCTGTGCTGCCAGCTCTTCTCAATATATTGCTGTTCCACTGGGCCTTGTCCTTTACTTTGTTGGCAAATAAGGTAAATGACCCCTATTCTGGCTGCCCATATGCTGCTAACATTGTTGGTTTTATTTCAGCAAACTGCATGAGGATGGTATAGACAGATGCCAAAAAAGAGGGCCCCCATAAGACCAACAGGCCCTGCTGTGAATCACCAAAGCGCCAGGGTGAGTGGCAGCCGGCATCTCCTTAGTTATTGAAGAGAGCAGCTGTGTCATGTTCGGTTAGTTTACATCATAATCTAAATCAACCATGAAGGATGAAGATGCATAGAAGGGAAGAAAAAAAAAACCCTAAAACCACAATAAACTGGAGGGATGTGTTCAAACAAACTCCTGTACAAACTGCGTCTGGGTTTGGTCCTAACTAAACAGAGTGATTGCAATGAAAAGGGTGTCTCAGCTGCCAATTCCTTACAAAGTGCCTGCATAACCTGAGAGAGAGAGGAGCTTTGTCCTCTATACACAGATGTTTGTACTCTTATTCTTTCCCCTCTGCTTCCACGTCCTTGTCTTCCTCCTGTGGCCCCAACAATTCATTAGTTCTCACCTCGGACTGGAAGCAGGTCCAGGGAGAACAGGCAAGTTCGTTACAGTTTGGCACATGGAGTGTGTTAATTGTGATACTGCTAAAGGCTGTTACTGCAGATTAAAAAAAGGACTGTGACATCTGTCTCCGAATCAGGGGCAGCTTTGGCTCAGGCTTTAGCTCCAAGAACTTGCCTGGTCATGAAGAAGTCCATTTTTGACAAAAAGTATGATAAAACGTGAAACTGCTTTATTTCTTGTATGTAAAGGGTTAATTGTTCTTTGGTTGGTTAGTTGGTTTTTTTTTTTTCTCCAGGTGAAGGTGTGGTTTGATGGAGGAAAAAAAAAGGGCAGGGAGAATGCTCTAAAGGGATGACTCTGGGCTATGAGAATCATTGTGCCTGAGGTCAGGGAGGCTAAAGTGCTCTTTGCACCTCTTTCCTCATCGTGCTTATATATGTAGTTTAGATGCAGATATTTAGGTGCTATGGAGCATGGTTTATACGTAGCAATAGAAAATAGGCTGAAAAGACTGGAGTGTTGTTTCTCTCATACAATCCTGTGTTTTGAGGACTAGAACTTTTTTAGCATGACATCTGTGAGGTTTTGGAGCAAGCTTCTGATAAGAGTAGTAGGAAAAATTTACCTAATGAACTTTAAAATAGGCCTTAAAGACTTTAATAATTAGATACTTTGAGGAGCCTTGGAAAATGGTGAGGATATAGTGAGCAGGCTATAATACTTTGTCTTAGGTTCTCTATTTCCTTTCCTAGAAATAAAGGACAAATTCCTTGGGAACTGCTAGAAAGAAGTCCGGTTGTTTAAAACTGCAGCATTTCCCAGCTCATCACAAGTTGTGGATCATGAGTAGAGGTAACGCAGGCCAGCACAGGGCTGAGGTGCTGTTGGGTCATCATGCCAGCATTTAAAGCATAGGCAGTGTTTTTTCTGGTAGGAACTTGAGCTGTAAAGTATGTTCTAGGTAACTCCATCTCCTACATGGTATATAATGGAGACTGAGGAGGAAGAAGTGGCAGCCAAGAGAGGCAACTTTGAGGAGGTGATGACTCTGTGGCTTCAGGAGGTGTTAAGCAAGGCTGAAGCACTTCTCACTTTGAGAGGAATAATAAAGAAGTGAGTGTTCAAATCAGTTGAGCACCCCTCACAGCTGCCACTGCTGAAAACCAAATGGAGGTCAAGCAGCAGCTGAAGGTCTGTGTGGCTGTCCCACCAAGCAACCTGCTAGAGACTGCACCAGGGGCCTCCAAAGAAAAGCATGAGGTTCATCAGCTTGATTTTTAACTTTTTTGGGGGGGATGGCATCTAGCACAGTGTATGTCCTCTGTGGTATGGCATGAAGTAGGAAGGTTCTTAGTGGACATCTACCTGCAGCCCAGGTGCAATGTGGATAAATACCTACAGTATGTCTTACATTAAGTGCCTTACAGAGTTTTGATGAGCTAGATGTGTCCTTGTCCGCTCAGAAGGGTTTATTGCTTACAAAGGTTTCTCTGAGAGCTACTTGATAGAAACATCTTGCTTCTCTGAGTGCTTAAGGGAGGAATCAAGAGGTATGACAGCTTCCTGGGGCTGGAGTAGCAGAAAACAGCAGTGCGCAAACACAAGTTCAGCTTATTTTAGAAAGCTCCTTATATATATATCTATATCTATATATAAAAAAAAATTAATGGTTTTCTGTTTCAAGTGATCCCTACTTGAGGAGATGGGAGATTTTTCTGGTATTTAGGGTGGGAACTCTACTGCCAGCTTCCCACAGCAGGTATTGTAGGTCAATGGGCTGCTTGCAGCAAACGTGCAGTGGAAAGTTGGGTTATTTCTCATCTCTTGTAATAAGTTTTCAGATATGGAGACAAAGAATATGTAAGCCAGATACCTCTCACTTTCCAAGCACAACACATACTTTCCCTTCTTTCTTGAAATGCAGTTCCTTTTGCAAATCTCTGTGGAGAACAATACAATAATCAGCTCTTAACATCTAATTATGCCCTTCCCTTCACAAAAGAAACTCATATTCTTAAATAACACTTCCTGGCAGCAAAGAGCTCTGTGGCTCACTTTGAAAGAGAGGGGAAAACAATGCAACCCAACCCAAATATCTTTAGATCATTAATGTACAGGGAATTCGGTGCAGAATCTTTTCTTAGCCTCATCACTAGTTGAAAATAATACTTACCCTTGAGCACTTGGCTGTGTTCTTGTACCGAATGGCGACAATAATCTAATCAGTTAACAATTCTCATTCTGATGATCATTTTCCTGTGAATTGTTTCAAGGGTAAGAAAAAAAAAAAAGAAAATATAAATAAATGAGACTCTTTTGCTGGAAAGATGACGGCTGACCAAGAGTCCACTCTTTGGCGCTTGGCTCCTTGTAACAATTCAGATTCTTCTCCCTGCTGGGTGAAATGTCAACCTGCAGAGCAGTAAGCTAAAAAAGGCCCTTTACACTGAAATCTTACCCCTGTTTTGCCCAGAGGCATTTCATAGCATAAGCAAAGCACTTGAGGTCTGCAACTACTGGCCTACACAGTGACTTCACTTTGTCTGTTCTTCAGGAATAGGGTTGGGTTTGGGTTTTTAATATAAAGAATGTTTGGGTTTTTTTTATTTTTGTGGAGTAAATTTCAGGCCCGAAATGTATGATATGTGCTGCATTTGGTGTACACTCCCTGAGGCAAACCAGAGGATCTGTAAGTGGTACTATTTTTCCTATCAGCCCTGGAGAGTAGTGTGGCAGCCCTGCGTGTTATTAATGGATAAAATCTGAGCAGCAGCCAACCCCAAGGTGAACCCTATGCATTTAAAACATTTCATCAGACAGCTAAGTATTTTTTTTCCTTCACTACAGCGGATATCTCTACTGCCACCACTCAATAGATCCCGATAGAAGAGGCAATAGCTAGACTCACTAATGTGAAAATTGATAGTATGAGCTCTCCAATGAAATATAAACAGCTCTGTGTTTCTTAAGTGTCAATATCATGGGGCTGGGCCGAGGAGGTGGTGCGGTGGATTAACCCTAGAATTATCCAGGAAAGGGGGAGAAGCTGGTAAATAGGAAATATTTGTCCAATCAGCCAGGGCTCATTTCTGAAGTGGATAAAATGGGCTGCTGTTGACTCCCGGCTGTTGTCAGCTAGAAACCCAGCTACAGTTTACAGCTCCTGTAGTAAACTATAGTGTTTCCAGAGGCAGGAGGAAGGTCAGACTGGACTTTTTCTCTCTTTTCCCCCTCCCCTTTTGTCTTGAAAAATTGGTTAAAAGAGGGGACAAGGAAATGGTGTGCGAATTAGGGCTGCAACTTTGCAGATGCCTTTGCAGGTGCACAGACTGGCACGCTGCATTGGGAGCAGCTCCTGGCAAGCTGCAATACTGCTGTCAAAGCAGTGTTTATTAGAAGAGCAGCTTATTCTGGAGCAAAAATGTGACATGCAGAACAAATATCCTTACTTAAGGAGAGACCTTGCATGGCCCTTCCCTCTTACAGAAAAACTTAGCACAGCTGGAAGGGTCGCTGCAAGGGAAGGCGGGCGGATTTGTGTTTGGATGTTTCCAGGGGTCGGATTACCTAAACTCTTTCACTGTTATTGCGTCCATCTACGGATAATGAAGCAATGTTACTTTGCACCTTGAGCCCTGGCTGGGGAACTGAAAACAGTCAAGACCGTTTGTTGGCTGGCATCAGAGTCACCACCTTGTCCCCATAAGCGAGCTGGACACTGCTAGGTGTGGGATACAAATAGCCCACAGCAACGTTGTTCTTTTGACAAAGAAATGGTTTCCATGGAAACTTTTAAATATACCCAAGATTATGTAAGTTTATATCCAATATACCTCCGGAACATTTATATTGATAGGTTGCAGAAACACATTTTTAAAAAGAATTTACTTTGACATTTGTTGTTTTTGAGAAAAACAAGGAATTCTGCATGCTGCTTCTCAGTATTTAACTAATAAGTTTATTGGGCTAAGTGTGTGCAAATGGGTATGCAATAAACGCAGCTTTGATTGGTAAGGGTTGGGGGTGTGGTGCAAAAGAACAAAAAGATACAAAACACACATCCTATAAATCATCACAAAGTCACCAAAAACTTCTTTGTAAATACGTATTATATAAAGTGCTTTTCATGCCTGTGTGGCTGGAGACTTGGACTTCTTGAGTTTCTCTTCTTCAGCTTGTTTACTAAGCTTTCAATCTGCTTGTTGAGGCTTAAGGACTCTTCTACTTATGAGTCAACCCTGGAACCAAAGCACGCGGTGGAGGATCATATCTAAGTTGAGGGTCCTTAACTCTGAATGAGCAGACTGAAGATTTAGTAAACAAGCCAAAAAAGATAAGGTGGCTGAGCAGCCCTTTGGGAGAAGGGGGGAAAGGGGCGTGTCAGCAGGAGGGAATAATTCATCTGCACAGGAATAAATATGTGAGAAGGGCACTGCCTCCAAGCACTCTCAAATCAGCAGATTTTTTATAACTTAGGTACTCACGGGTATGGGTTTATGCCTCTGCAAAGCAGCTTTCAGCCAGCCTTGAGTCACTAGGGAACTTCTCACTAGTGGTGCACACAAAAACTTTCCCTGTACAAACCCTTTCCCTCCCTGCACGAGAAAACTTGTGCAGGCTTTAAATTTAATTCGCAGTGCCACAACTCAGAGCTTTGTTTCTGTTGGAACCCAAGACTTAACGCAGTGCCTCTTCCAACCCCCAGTCTTCCTCAGCCCTGTTTCAAAATTGCCGCAGGCTTCACAGGTGTTTCCCCAGTCACAACTGCAGAGCTGAGTAACTGGGATGTTAGCGCATGGGAGAGGTAAGAAAACTATGTGGTGTCCTGATGAAGGAGAGTTTGCATCACCCAGATAATTAAGATTGGCCTGGGAAGCAAAGGCTAAAAGTTGGAGCCTGGAGAGACAGCATATCACTCGGAGCTTCACTGGGGTTGCTTCAGATTGCAGTCAGAGCTCGTCAAGTCGTTCCTTGTTTTGCTTTCTTACCATCTACAAAATACACTATGGTTTAAAGACAAAACAGCCAACAAATAAGAGGAGATAACAGCATCCTTGCTGATTTTTTCCTGTTACTTGATTAAGAATTTGGAATGGCAAATTAAAATCTACATTTGGAAAACTTTAGGCTGGACTTGGGAAAATTAAGTTGTACCTTAAAGAGAAATACAGAATTCAGATTTATACAAAAGTATGTACTGAAGTACACAAAACTCTTAAAGCATACACTTCTACCCAAACGCATCAGATTGGCTTGAATATGAGGTTGTATAATAAAAAAGTAGTTAGCAGAGGAGGATTACTGGTGGTTTTCTCATTTAATGTTTAAGATTCAAAGTTCCATTTTCCTGTGTACAGACTAGAGACCTCTAACGCAGTCTGAATTTCATGCAATATCATGACCTCAGAAGCAAAGGAAAACACAAGACATTTAAGAATCATGAAAAAAATAAGACTGAGAGGCCTTAAATCTGTGCCCATAGATCCAATCAAGGGAACTGTGCAAAGTGAAGGATTGACTGTCTGCTTTTGGTCTGCATGAACTTGTTATATGGGGGAACTTCTTACTTTGAGAGGACTCCTCTCTGTTGGAAGGAGCTGGAATTCCCCTTTGATAAAATGTAAAGAGTACATACGAAAATATTTCAAGTCTGGTTTTTATACTTTATCAGCAATACTTTTTTTTTGTAGAATACAATTCCCATTTTCTGACCAACTCTGGTGAGAGCTTAGTTTTCTGTTTATTATTAGTGAACATGTCCAAGAGGTTTGCGTATGTGTTTATTATCAAAGTGCATCAAAGCTTGATTGTTGAAATAAGCTAATGTGGTCAAGCTATTTGAAAAGTTTTTCTGAGTAGCTGAAGCAAACCTGAAGGGAAAGGTAACCTATGCAAACTTTCATCTGTTGGTTGGATGGAAAAAGGCCATCAGACAGCTAATTCCTCTCCAGTCAGAGGGTGATACCAAGAAATCATCCTGGGCATTGAAATAGGAGCAAAGCCAGCATTGGTCTGTGAGGAACAGTGAACGTGGTTTAAACCAGTGCTCCTGTGTCCTGATAACATGCATTGTTACCTCATTTTACTTTGGTTTCCTTTTTTCTCTCAGAGGTTTTCCATGGGCTGGAGTCTTAGGTACCTGCCTCTGAAACTGGCATTGATTGAGAAAAAAAAAAAAAGCATTATAAAATGTAGTTTCATATGAAGGAGGGAAAAAACAGAGGAAAGCAAGGCAGAAAAGCCAAGAAAAAACAATGAAGGTGGAAGAAGACATATACATAGCTCATTTAACCTCACGACTGCCATTTCCACCTGGACAATGGCTGTTAAGATACTGGCTGGATCATGGAGGAAGAGTAGACATACGGTGAGTGAAATATTAATGAAAAATGAAACACTGAAGAAGCTTTAGCTTTGTGGGTTCTGCCTGCTCCTTGGGAGGATGCCTTTCTCTTAATGACCATGCATCGTCACTGACGTAGCGTGTGTTTTTGTCAGTTATTTTAATTTTAGGGAAAGGCTGATGTCTTCTGGAGCTACAAATGCAGAAGTGACAAGTCCTTTCCATTTTTCCACTGAGCTTCTTCTATAAGGGCAAAAATGAGCCTGCTTGGCACAGGCTCTCACCCCCAGGAAGAAAAGGAGAAGTTGGCAAAGTATTTTGACGACTGACTTGAAAAGGCTTTAGAAATTGTCAGAGGTCCACAAAAGGATCAGCCAGAAAACAGTGCTTCTCCTTTGCCTGGTAGTGGCAGGAGTGAGTGCCCAAGTGCCCAGAAGTTCATTAGTGTGTGATCTGATTAAATAAAGGTTCCAAGAAGAGGAGACATTTCTTGCCTGGCTTCTCCAAGCCCCCATACAGGGTCCTTATATATGACAGGTTTCATCCTGGTACTCAATAAAAGAAAATAGAGGTGGCATTACTTACTGGAAGTCTGATTAATTAACTGCACTCCGCACTGGGGAAGGGATGGTTTGGGACAGCAGAATCAGCTTTTGATTTGGTCCCATTTGAGCCTCTGAAAACTACATTTAAGATGGGAAGTGGACTACTCTCTCTAAGGAGAGTAAAGCAAACTTCATCTGGATTTAAGAAGCACTTGAATATAAGAAGGTCTAATTTTACCCCCTCTGAGTCGGTATCATCACTGAGAGGAGGAGTAATAGGCATGCTGTGGAAACTTTTCAAAACATCTCCCTTCCAACAAGTCTGTAAAAACACTGAGCCAAAAGACGAAGCAACTCACTTGAGACTAATTTTCAGTATGACTAAAATTCTCAAACCCAGACTGCAAAATCTCAGGAAGCAGCTGGGTTCCTAATTAAAACAAATCGTTAATAGATTTAGCAGGTCAAATTTATGCTTTTCAATTAAAAATGCTATTGGACTTGATGTCTGCTTGTGTGCATGTAGATGCGTGTGTGCACTCATGCGTGCTGGAGATAGGTGTGAGTTAGTGGTGTAATGCGGCAAGGGATTGGGTCAAACCTCTTGTCCACAACATGCGCTAATGGATTCAGAACATCTTGGTAACCGGAGTATAACAACTTCAGAGCAGAAGAGCGCGTGTCGAGACAAATGCAGTGTCAAGGACACTTTATGCATTCGTTTCCTGACCACAGACCGTTTGTCCTTCTGCATGAAGGCAGTCAGGCATTTTCCTCACAATAATTTGTTCTCATTTGAAAGCTACGAATGTTTTACAGTCAGCGTGATGGGTCCAAGCTATTGATTGACTGGTGGTCACCGAGGAAGAATTTGTCCTTCAATTAGCCCTACTTTTTTTCATGTACTGCTGAATTTCACACTTCAGACCAGAGGATCCATTTGCTTCACTAGAATGGCTCTTTCACAGGCATTTCACCAAAACTGGGGTAAAGGCATTTTTGTTGTTGCTGTTATTTAAATTATTTTTATAGTATGACAATAATTCTCATTACATCAAATTTGATGAATGGATTTTATTTCCATCTTTTTCATACTGAGACAAAGATGGCACCTGTTTTTGTCGCAAGAAAGAAAGAAAAAAGCCATGTGTTGCCTCAAAACATTAAGCTGCTGAAGTACTTTTGTTGCTACCAAAACGAGGCTAGCATCTCATATAGCTGCTTTTGAACAAAAATAAGCTAAAAACTGCTGTAATTTTGTAAAAGCTAATTTCTATTTTCAAGTTAAATGGAGGGCTACTTCTATAGATAATTCCTGCTCAAAAAAAAAAATTCAAATTTTATGTTTTCAAAACGCTGATGAGAAGAGAAACTTTTCCCTGCAGTGAAATGTGAGGCAATTTTAAAATTAAAAAAACTTAAAAAAAAGAACAAGACAGGAGACCACGTATCTCCCAGAGCCTGTCCTCAGCTGATCACGGGACTTTCACTGTGCCTGACCCCTGCACGGTGTTCACATGAAAATAGAAGCTCCAGTCCCACCTCCAGTCCTCAGACTATATAGATATTTATTCATTTGTGCTATAAATGGGGAGCTAGGGGTTCTCGGTTCACTGTAGCAGATTCCAATGCAAAATTGGGCCCCTCTCTATATACAAACATTTGTAACAGCAAAAGACTCTGTGGGCGCTATGGCTAAATGCAGGCTGGCTCCTCCATCTGCCTAAAGATTTGCTGCAGTGCTTGCATTTAGTACATTGCTTTTCAGAGTGCTTTCTGAGATATCTTGATGGTGAGCAAACAATATTCTCTTGTATTATAATGGGCAGTGGTGACCTGGTTTATCTTCCCTACAAAGAGCAACATAGTGGAGGTGCAGTGTTTTTGCATATTATGGAACTGTGGCGGTCCCAGGGAAACATTTGGGTTGTCATGCTGGCAGCCAGAGGGGAGGTGGAAAGGGGGAAAAGCTGGATAAATTCCATAGTGCTGCGTTTAAACCCTGGAAAGCTCATTTAGTCAGAGATTAAGCTCTGGAGCTAAATCTGAAAGTGAGAAAGGAGAGGAAAAGCTATTGAAAACTGAGATTCTACTGCTGACTATGGAGGCCACATGACCCTGACACATAACTTTTACTGAGTTGACTATATCTCACTTCCTTTAAGTGCCTGTCCCTCCTGCTCACTCTCAAGGACTTGGCCAATCTCCTTTTGTAAATAGAACAATGCTTTATATTTCTCTATTACTCTGGAGTGACTATATCAATAATGCAGGAAAGGCATCTGTCCAGCACAATGAGATTATTTTTCTGATTTCAGTTGACAGTTATGGTAATAGTTTGGCAAACAATCTACTCCACCATCAATGACCACAGATTACAGCTGTTTTTAAAAATCTCAGCCGCTCCTGGAAACTTAGAAGATTGATTACATGGACGGAAAGAGACAGAAAGATGTGTCAAAAGCTTTTATGGTTGAAACTTTTAACTCTGTCTTGCTCTCTTTTTTTCCCCCTGATTCTGAAAGTTGATGTGCAGTCTCGTAGTCACCTTACGTGAGTGCAGACCATAATGAGTGGAGCAAGTAAACTAATGGTCGTGCTTCAAAGAGAATTGAGGAGCTGCTCAGCAGCTAAGCCTTCAGAAACCAGGATGGGAGCTGTAAACGTGGGGTGAAGGTGCTTGTGTGGCCCTCCAGACTGGGGTGATGGGAGATGGGGAGGGTGGCCAGGGCTGTTTGACTTGCCTTGTACATGTCCTGCAGGCTGTGCATCCCCTGTGCCCGTTGTCCCTCATGTTTACAGGGGCAGGCTGTGGGTCAGGAGGGTTCCCACTTACCTGGTGGACAGTGGTATAGGCTGTACCTAAGTATTTGCTCTTAAAACTTGAATTCATTCCCCTTCACTTGTGGCTTTCTTGAGCTCTCATTGCGCAGCTAGTGGATTTTACTGGGAGGCACCTGCATGTTCATAAGAAAATACCTGAAGAAAAGCATTGTTTCCTTTCATTATACATATTATTTATCTCACATGAATCAAAACTGGGACCTTACAATCAGAGACATACCTTGCAGAGCTTAACATTACATTAAAGAAATCTTAAGTACCAATAGCCAGAGTGGAAAGCACACTGTTTTGAACGTACATCCCCTTCATGCAAAGAACAGGAATAACACCGTGAGATCTGTGTGTCTAGCTAGCACTGGTATTTCAGATACCAAATGTTCACAGCGAACTGCTCAGGGACAAATTTGCAGAACAAGAATTATCCTCAGAAATTATTCAGCAGATATTTTCAATTTGAGTAACAATGGAGGAGAGAAAATCAGAGGCTGCTTGTGGACAGGGCCATGAACGGGGAAAAAAAAAAAAGGAGGTCAATTCATCAAATAAATTATTCCCTATGAATTATTCACACAGGTCTAACTTAACTGTTATTCCTACTTTCCCAGCCTCACTACAGGGGTTGACAATAATACAGCTTTGTCAGTTTCTGGACTTTGATATTAGCAGGAATAAAATCTCAGAGTGCAGTTAGGTCTACCAGAGTCAGTCAGGAGGTGAATTTGGTCCTACAAGTTGATTTTTCTCATTGGCCATGACATTGGTATGTTATCAGCCATCATGAACCCAGAAGATGCAGTCAAGAAGGTTAGTCAGAAAAAGCTGACAATTACAGCAATCTCCTGGTGTTTCTTTTCGTTCTCACTTAAAGAGCAAAACCACTCAAAACAGTAGTGGATATGGGTTAAGAATCCAGCTGTTCAAACTCTCAAAATTCAGGTGGGTTCATCTGTCTTATGAACTCTTCACCCGAGCCCCAATTAGTTTCATATTAACCTCCTTAAATATGGGATTGCTGTGATCTTACAATACTCCAAAACAGTCTATTAGCTACCCCGTTTCCTGGCTCTGGCAGATGCAAATGTCTGCAGTAGGTCACCTGAAAGCCTTACTCAATTAATTCAGTGAGCTGCAGTGGGTACCCATGTCTACCAAGCATGGGGAGCTTAGAGGACTTCTATTACACAACCTCACATTTTTACATTGTGAGTGCACGTAAACATGATCTGAGGACTCATGCACCCAGCTTCTCAAAAAGAACTAAACCTTGACCTCCTGCTGAAATTGATAAAAATTAGGTACTTAAATGCCATGAAGAAATAGGGCCACAGTATCATCAGTGGCCTTGGATTAAGTCCCAGGCAAATGAGATTATTAATTCTGGATGGTGTGAACACCTCATTGTGCCATCACGTATTCTATACGTAATGCAGTTTACAAGGAAGGAATGAGATATTTCAATTTTTAGAGTTCCAGACTACGCAGGGGACTTTTTGGGTGGGCTTGGGGGAAAATTTCGTGTTGGTTTATCCACCTATCCGATCATCACATACTGAAAGTTACTCACACCGTAGCTTTGAAAAAGCCCTCTGGGTAACTAGCCGCATTTTTCGGAATCTGACTTTAACTACGTTTTGAAAATGCAAGTTAAGCTCCCAAGCTGGCAAGGCATTTTAAAGGTTTTACCTGAGGTGCCTGTTATATAGTTCCATGACAACACCTAAAACCTACTGCTATTTGTGGAGTTGTGGCATTGCCTCCACTGAATCCTTGCTAAATCAATCCAAAGTGCCATTTCCCATCTCCTTTCCCAATCATGGCTCATTAAGCATCATACAGAATGTAATCTATTAGCAGCGATCTCCTTGGCTGCTGAGAAAATCAGTTATGAGTCGCTACCTTTTATAAAACAAAAAAAAAATAAAAACAACATTATAAGGCCTGCCACTATTAAAGAGATTGAATGCGGGAGGTGTGTATTTATGCCATTGAGCCAACTTAAATGTTCATAAAGACGATGAAACTTCAGTATCCTGAGTCGTTGATTTCGAGCTTCAGGTCAGAGACAGATGACTTCATGCTGAGATTTATTACTAAGAGGCGAAGCTTTGGAGTTTGTGTCAAGGTGGGCTCATCCATCACCAGAAGAATTCTGCCATAATATTCTGCTGTCAGATCCCATCTACCCTTGATCAATCTATCAGTCGGCCTGCTTAGGAAATTATACATAAACCCAATATAATCTGATTAGACATCCAAAAACACCGTTGATGGTTAATCATGCAGGTAAATTGTCGTGTGCTAAATATGACTCCTTTCCCAGTGCATGCACATTGTGTCAGACGTGACAGGGGAAAGTCCCCAGCTAGCTGCCTGCCTGATGAATTTCTCAGTCCTCTGTGCCTGGGGAATCGGTGTTAGTGCTGTGTCCCTGTTAAAAATTCAAATGCTTTTGACATCATCTGCTTCTTGTGTGTGTGTGGAGAGATACTAGAGTTTGTACTTGTAAAGTCTAGCTGTGAGTTTTTAGTACTTTTTGCAGGTTAAGTTATTGGTGTTTATCAGTAGGCACAGATGATGCGCTATTTCCTGCCAGTACAGTAATTTTATCAACATTTACTGGTATCCACTAGTGAACTTTGTGATACAAAGTGATATACCTGGATTATGATACAGGAAGGTGGAATACTTGACTTCACATGGTCTGTCTGTTTTCTGCGAGTGCCTAAAATGTGTACAAGCTGGGATATTCCTGTCTATTCAATCAATCAATGAATCATCCCAGATCTGAGGACTCATGAGTTGCTACAGCTCTGAGATGAGGGTGGATGTTGGCCACCAGAACTATATGAAACAGTCCTAGGGCTTTGGTAACAACACCACCTCCCGTAAGAAATCAGTGGCCCAGGATTATTTGAGAGTAGCTTGCTCTGAACATGCGTCCGTTCCACTTACCAGTATAGCTCTTAGAGAGGTGCCGTTCACATGGAGGAATTGTTATAACTCAGAAGTGAGGGGTTCCCAGGTACTGCCAAGCAGGCTCTGTGGTGGTTAAAAGAGCCAAACTTGAACAGGTGGATTTCTGAACCTCAGGTGACTTTCAGTCAAATAAATTACTGCTTCACTGGCGAACTTTGCAAAATTACTGTGAAGTCCTGAGACTCCCTTGCCATGTCAGAAAAGCTCCTCAGAGCAAGACAATCATTTAAATGTCTTCGCGTTGAACATGCTTATGAGTTGCATTGCATAGGCGTATGCATACAGTGAAAGCGTAAAATGGTAATTTCTCTCTGATTTTAGTCATGTCACCTCCTGCTTTACTTCCAATTAAAGCCTCAGATCACACAGCCCAGACCAGATCCTTGGCCTCATTATGCCGGTTTGAGTATTGGGTCCTTTCAGAGCATAGCTGAGATTTGGAACTGCTGGGTTGCAGTGCTGAGGTTAGCAACTGATGCAATGCTTCAGTATGGCCGAGATATTAATAGATGTATTTTCCAAAATAAGGCAGACCAGTGAACTGTGCTGGCAATGTAATTCCATTACTTTCAAAGGAGTTGAGTCTGTTACAGCCAGTCAAGTGGAACAATGTTGTACCTTAAAGGAAAAAGAAGTTGGATTCTTGTTATACTTATTATAACTATATTATTATTACTTAGTATTTATTATTTATTCTTATTAATTATTATTTTGGTGTAAGAACATCAAAGAAATTGAAATGTATGTAGAGTTAAATAGCAAACACAACTTCAAAGGGAAATAATATTAGTTGTTCTGGGACGTAAAATAAACCTGCTCATAGTTGAACAAGTAGCTGCCAGTGATTCCCAGATAAATTGCTCTGAAAGGGAGTTAGGAAACACTTCACCCTCTGGTGCTTTGCCCATACAGGGTGTCCTCCAGGCCAAGTGTAATCTTGAAAGTTTCCATTAATTAAGGGTTCAAATCCAAATATCCAAAAAGAAGGAGGCTGAGGTTAAGGTGAGACTTGAGGAGCTACTGACAGGAACTAGAAGCTCACCGCAAAGCCTTTTGCTTCAAGTGTCTCTGACTTGCCTGTTTGGATAAGGAAAACTATGCAGATTGTCTAGACATGTAGAGGCTGTTGGCCACATCCATCAGCTTTATCTGAATTTCCCTCTGAAAGGTGGCATAGGCTCAGGACATTGGCAGTGCTGTGATGAGAGAGGACATTTCTCATCTCTGCCTTCTCTTCATTTCCCATTCCGAATTCAGGATATGTGGAAGGTCTCATTAAATAAGATTCAAGGGGAATTACTCAGAGATGGGTTAAGAGAAAGCCTGTGCAGGTACAGATGACAAAGGAAGAGAAGGTGGAGCTCAGCAGAATTTATAGTAAAAAAGACCAGAATGGTAACACACTTTATGCTCATGTAACAACGTGGTCTTTATGAACTTTATCTGCCTACCTCCAGGATGATCAGACACTGTGTACCTGCCAGGTACAACACTGAGCTCAGATTTTTTGTTGCTTGGTTTTTTTTTTTTCTTTTCTCATGAATTATTTCATATCGGCCTAATGCTACCTCTGGCTTCTAGTAAGCCTGGGCAACGTACTAACCACCTTCTGTCTACATGCAAAGGGACACCAAAATGCCACAAGATTTATTGAGCGCTAGGTATACCTGCTTCACAGCGAAGGTGTTACCACCTGTGGTGTGTAGATAAGAATAAAGAGAAATAGAAGACCAAGGTGGAAGGTGAGAAATGCCCCAATCGGCTGCTCTAATCATTAGGCAACACTCTTTTCCCACAGAGGAACCTGTGCTTGGGATTTGCTGGGATGCGAGATTCATTAACCCAGCTCTTTCCATCCTACTAAACACAGCACGTTGCACAATCCAAGCAACAAAAAAGCCTGAGCAGCATGTTGTTAGGAAAAAAAAAAAAGAGCCAATATTTATAATATCCTGAAGCCTGTAAAACATGGAGTTGTTTGAAAATCCAGCAGGAAGGTGCACTGAAGCTTAGCATCTACTTTTTGAAATACAAGAGGGAAGGCACAGAGAGTCAGGAACATTTTCCCTGGAGCCCAGCTCTGAAATGCCAGGCTTTAATGATTTGGAAAGAAACACATTTCAGCACTACGATGGCAAAAGTACAGCAGAGACGTAGTCGGGAGCGTGAGCGGGTCTTTCTCCTAAATACCTAAGGGGAAGTTTGTTACTGTTCCGACCCACTCATGTGCCTCCCAAGGGCAACGTGTTAACAGTGCAGCGGCCTTGTTGGGGTCGGGTGATACCGTGTATTACACCACCAAAATTGTACCAAAGCAGCTACAGGGGGATTAGCCGAAGGTATTTGACAGCTGCTGTTAGGTTGAACTTTACTTTTACCACTGTGGGTTGAAAATGAATACCAAGTTGAGAAATATTGTTATATGAAACCATTACCTCAGTTCTGGGTTACTGACCTGACAGGCCCTTCTTTGTTAGAGATCAAATTATTTGGATTTTTTTGCAATGGCTCCGTTAAGCTAGGGTGTTGTGGTTGCTTTTTTAACTGTCTTGCAAATTGTTTATTCCTTCTGGGGCATTTAAAAAAAAATTTCCTTGTACATCTTTAGCCAAAATTAACTACAGTCCATGGTATGTACTGCCTGGGCATGTGATCAATTGATTTTTTTAATTTTTTTTTTTTAATGTGGTAGATGGTTATCTGCCTCTGGACAGTTTAAAACAGTGCAAGAATCAGGCAGTCTCATGATCAAATGAATGTTATAGAAGCGCTTGAACTCCAAGGACATTTGCAATGGCTGGACAGACAATTCTTTAAAGAAATTTTGATTTCTTCAAGTAGAGTCCATGCCTTTGCAGGCGAACTGATTTATTCCCAAACTGCTACCCCACCCTTGCCAGCATCAGGAAAGAACATGAAGGTTACATTCCAGTAGCAGGACTAGGTAGCTCTAAGACGTGCCTTGCTTGAAAGAATTAATATATATCTTTCCTCTCCCCACCACTCACTTCTGGCTGTTTGTTTGGAGGTTTCTCAAGAGACCAGTTGCCTGGAAAATACGATGGATGAACAAATAAGCTGGGGGTTGTTTTGTTTTCTTTTCTTTTCTTTTCTCTTTAAAGAGTTTGTATCTTCTACAGATGCTTTTCAACATGAGAAAAGCATTTGTTCCCCTCAGAGTTTAATTCCCAGTGAGAGAACGGCAAAAACCAAATGTTTGTGTGTGCATACATGGTTTGGATCTGTACCACCTTGCTGTGCCATGTGAACTTTCCTTTTCGTGTTATGATGGTGTAAAGCAAATAACTCTGAATAGCTCCATTGTGAGTGCGACCAGACTCAGGCACACCACTCACCATCTGTGCTTATGGAAAGTCAGCACTAGATTTTTCAGTATGTGTTTCCAACACTGACTTATACTGTGCTTTGCCATTTTAAAAAAAAACTCTGCAATATCATATACTTGTAAATTTGTGAGAGTGGTGTAGAACAAAGGTGCTACTGCTGTTCCTTTATCACAGAAAATGAAACTGATATGTGGGGAAATCATGACCAGTATTATCAAACTAAATATCCTACAGAGGTCAATAGAAACCACAAAGTTTCATCGGGCTTGAAGGCTGACTTTAGGATGCAATAGTACAGAATTAACTGCGAATAACTGACTTCAGGTGCAAATTTAGTAGCGGAAGGTGAAAGGACCTTTTGCTTTCTAATTAGCATCAGTCATTGGATCCAGCCCTAGCTATTAAATTTAATCTAAGAGGCTTGCCCAGGATCACAAAGGCAGTAAGAGTACATCGCAGCAAGAATTGGCTCCAAGTTCTTGGCCCCAGCCATTTCCCCTTCCTCCATCCCAGCCTTCCCTTTTGTACTCGTATTACTTTTGTCCGTGCAAGTGCAAGTGCGTATCTGGCATCAGTATCTGTGCATATCTGGAGATCACCAAGCCATTTGGGTTTTGCATCAAAAGAAAAGAAAACAAAAGATGACAGTTAACCTTTCTCCACCCCAACACCCCCAATACACGTTCTTCACTATGCCGTGGCATGCTGAATTCATTTGTTTTTATTAACCAAACTCAGGGGTAGGACAGCTAAAGGGGAGGAGGCAGTTATCAATAGATAATCATGCTGCTGTGAATTAGAGGCACTTAGCTATGTATTGTACCTTCGCTCTCCCAAGGGTATGATTATATCCTTTGGCTACACTTTAGATGATGTTAAAAACATACTAAAGCAACTGATATCCCTTCCAACCCCAAAACACATGCTAAAAGGGGAGATTAGTCTCCTCTGGCAGCTAGTCACCTACCTGGTGGTGAGCCACTTTCATTAGAAGAGGAAGGGCAGGGCTGTGTTATATACACTTGCTGCTAACCATACAAGCATGGGAGGCGTATGACTTCACTGTCTCTGTGCTGTCCGTTGCAGCCTCGCTCGTGCGTAATTTTGCCTGTTTATTGAAAAATGCTTAGAGGCAAGAGAGAGAGAAGCACATCAGGAAAGTATGATATGGGATAGCTAACAACCAAAGTGTCCTGGCCATCTACCAGATTCCACTACAGTCATAAAAATCCATCTTGTAGACATGTTCAGGTGAGTGTGCTGAAAGGCCTTTGTCAGTGCAATAGATGCAGGAGAGAGATGCAGAACAATCTGATGTTTTCCCCACAGGCAGGATAGTCAGGAGCTCCTTGGTCTCATCTCAGTTTCAACTCCTTCTGCGGCCTTTAGAAGGTCACTTCACCATTTTTTCTCCATTTGGAAAATGGGAATAAAAATAAATCACATGCTTATCTAACTCTCTCCCGGGGTTGGTGTGAAGTTGTTCATAAAACACTTTAAACATTGAGCACGCTCAGTAGGCCTTGCCTTTATTATGAACTTCATAAGTGTGTCCCAGATGAACCACTGCTGATGGGAGGATATTACTCCCACAAATTTTTCTGCCTGTGGAATCTGGCGATGTAAGGGGGCAAGAAGGTAAATGATGAAAATACGGGGGAAAAGCAATGCTTATGAATATGTTCAGAATAATTCCAGATGATTTAGTTTGTGGGTCTGCCTGGCTCATTACGGTTGGCTTCCTTTCATGCTCTCATTACATGCCATGACCACCGGCCTCTTCTCCATCTCCTTCATCTGCACATTCCCGTGCCCAGAGTCTGTACTGATACGTTTCCAGTGACAGCAGCTCCCTGGGCCATCTAGCAGCCATGTAACCTCTCCTACAAGACAGGATACTACATGTCCTCCAGTAATGATTGCCTTCTTCACCAGACAGCTGTTCCTCCAGGCATTTCCAAGGCTCAAAATGGCAACAAAGCCCCGAATGCCATGTTCTAAACACAGCTGTTTTGGTTCTGCAGTTTCCATACTCTTCTTCCACATCTTGATAATTAGCTGCCTCAGAAGTTTGACTCCTACACATGAAGTGTCACATTGTGTTGACAATGTGAAGCCTACACTCGCTGAGGCCGAGTAGTTTTCACATTCTTTTGTCCTATGAGAACTACTTAAAGAGAAAAAGTTGAACATTGGCTTCCTTTATCTGGCTTCTTCTATGTATTTCATATCTTCGGACACTGAAATTTCACTTTTTTCACCTTTAATTCAAGCACAGAACTTGGGTTCAAGGATATTACTCCCTGAAGGAAGTAATCAATAACAGGCTTTGGGTTTTTTTTTAATTATTCTTGTTTTTCGGCCACCCCCCCCCCTTTTCACTTTCACTGGAGAGAACCGAACCTTTTAATACCCAGAATCCTTCTGACCCATCACTAATTGTCCCTATTTTTTAGGAGAGCTTGGCAGGTCTGGTGACATTATAGAAAAAGTCCTCCCTAAAGAGCACTGCCAATTTCAGCTTTAATTCCGTCAGTAAACAACTTTGACTGTGTTGGGAAAATTCCATTAATCATTCATGTTCTGTGAAGAATGATACACAAAGGAGCTGTCAAAATCAAGCAGCTACTCTCCATTTGTTTGGTAATTAAGAAACTCCAGGCCATTTTGATGGCACAGGGATGCAAATTCCAAGCCCAGCTAGAACCACTTCAAATGAAACTATATCTAAACTGCAGAATCACCTGCACTTAAACTCTAGAGGCCAGACTTTACAGCCCTCTTTCCTTTTCTGTACTCTCAGTAGGTGTATTTAAGGTCACTTGCACATCTAAATGTCCTATCAGGTATTTTGGTGTCTAAATTATGTCAGCTCCCCTTACAGTTATTTGTGGGAATACATAATAATGTGCCATGGCTTGACCAAAGAATATAATAAAAAAGCCAAAATGAATGAGAAAAAATAAAGTAAATGGGTAAAACCTCAGATTGTAGGATTTGTTCCCGAAATTTTACTTTAGTCAGCCTGGTTTTCCTAGGATCCAGCCCTCCCCTCTTCTGTTTGTCCACTGCCTTTCCTATCATACAGCATCTGGTTCTTGGTAGCCTTTCTGGTTTCAGTGCATTTGTTCTGGAGTAATACACTACGGGAAAGGGAGTAGGGGAATCTACCTCTCAGACATTAAATGCGGTTTGGTTTTGAAATATAGTTAAAGATGAATTCTTTCACAATGTTTCTAAACTTTTGGTGTGAAGCCCTTCATTCAGGTTTTAACCAAGGCAGGAGTTGCTTACATGTTAAAGATATTTCAGGAATATGTCACACTGGTCTCGTAAGTATCTGAAACTCATCTCCACCTCGTGTGATCTGAAAGTCTTTGGAAAGCACGGCAGATTCTGCCGGGATATTCCTGAAGACATCTGCAATGCTCCTCAGTGAATTGTTGGTGAGAGTCCAACCTGCGTGCACATAATAGCCTGCTCTAGAGGACAAGCAAACAGACACGAGGAGCAAGACTTTAATATGCTGGGTCTAAGTTGCTGATGCCTATTTAGCCATTCTTAATTTATCCTGGAGGTTTGTCCTGGTAAAGCTATGCTTAGCATGGACTAAGGATGGCAGGGTGGAGAGTTAATAATGTATGGCAACAGACTGTAAGTTCACACACGTATTTGCTCTCTACAGTGCTTCCACATAGACCAAAATGGTAAACATGGATTGCTGAATTTAGCCAACAATGTTCAGAAATAAATGGACTGAATGGTGATCGATCAATTGATAGCTGGTTTAATCATAGACCTTCTCTTCTAATCAATCTGGAACTACAGGATTATAGGCAAAGACTTTGGTAAACCTTCCTACTATAGGATATGACTTCTGGTTTTGTTGCTTAAAACCAATAAATATTATTTGGGTTTCCATATAATAAATAATTATATACAATATTTTATGTATCATAAATAATGTAATTTTTATTATAGAAATAACCTATCTACTACAGATGTAAAAGTATTCTGTGCTACCTAGTGTCTAACTGCAATCTAGACGTCTACCCAGAAACTGCAAATCAAGCAATTAAATGCTGTGAAACCCGTGCACTTTTAACTGATGGTACAAGCTCAACTGAGGCCCTTCAGAAGAAATCTGTGCCTTCGGGGTTAGTAGTACTTCATGCTGCCGATCTGGCTGCCTGAAGCTGAGGACAATGTATTATTTATGAGATTATTATTAGATCAGTAATGATGATCAGTAATTCACTGGTGGTGCTTGATTCTGGGCAGATGTTCTGGAATCAAAGATGTTCAGAGACATGTGAGCAATGGCCTGATTGTTATGCTGAGGTGAGTTTGCCTTGCGGACTTTCCAAGCAGTCTCACCAGGCTTACCCTGTGGTTGTGATGGGAATCCCGCAGGAAATGCCCTGGGACCCTCACACTCCTGCCCTGCTGCTCTCCTCTCCCCACTCCCAGGGTGCTCCATTGAAATGTCACCTGGAGAGTTCCCAGCCAGGGGGAAAGTCTCCTCCTAGGTGGGATCAGACACTAGTCAAAGCCTGGAGTTCTTTTTTTAACAGAAAGATCTAATAATCCCACTCATTTGTTATGAGCACAGTACCAGAAACACAACCCCTTTCTGACATTTAAATGTGACCTTTCCTTAAAACCACAATGTACTCCCTTGCTTTGACATTCTTAAGCCATTTATATCAGACCAGTGCAGTTGAAGAGAATCTAATGACGTAACAAACAACGTTTTAAGAGGTTCTGATATTTTTTTCTCTAAAACTTGGGGCTCACCTCTGTTCTCTGAGGTCCTCGTAGGCACTTTGACTCTGTCAACAAGGACTGTAGAACTCCCAACATTTTAGAATAAAGCATGGTCATTCAGGCTTATCTGCTAACTGGGCATTTCTTCTTTCTTGTCCTAATACTGATTTCTCAGAAAAAAATTCTCAAACCATGAGTTGGATTTTAGGGGTGGGAAAAGAAGATAACTAGTTTATTAGTTCTTAATCTAAATTAAAAAATCAATCAATCAATCAATAAGCATGTGCTTCCATTAATGGGCCTTATTTATTTAGCATTAATTAGGGTGGTGTTTTCTAATTATACATCATGCCTGCAAACAGGTTAGAAATGCATGCTTCCTACTGGGGAACTGTAGCAAGTTACCGCATCTCAGCTGAGCTGCAGTGATTTCCTGCAAGTACATTCTGCTGCCTGGGGCACCTGCAAAATAATACGCTTCGCCCTCTTGCATGGCAGCCTGAGCTATACCGTGTAAGCTAGCACTTGCATCTAGATAAAAGCATTCCCAGGGATGGTTACTGCACCTTAGCTGACTCATGGTAATTTGTTGAACTGTTGTGATTGTATCATGTCTACTGTTTTTTTTAATGAAAGCTGAATTTTTTTCGTGCCCCTCATTCTCTGAAGCTGCTACTTTTGATAAAAATGCCATTCATCACGAAACTAGTGACACAACCACAAGAGTGGGCAAAACTGCTCTTCTGCACAGTTTCGTAGCTTATGGAAGGCATTTAATAAATTCCTTAATATCAGATGGTTTTAATCTACATGACCGGTAATTGAGATCGCTACTTGGCATACATTCATCCTGCATATCATCTCTTTCTCCTATGTATATCACATCATATCTTAATTAGAAAAGTGAGTAGGTCTGCATTGAAATACACTAGAAGCATGCCTCTCAAATAAAAAAGCAAAGTCCTGTTTCATACTCCGTTTCTTTTGACTGCATATGAAAGATCAGAAGTTATAGCATGTACCACACAGCCATGAATTTTTCTACCTGGTGATAGTGGATGTTCATCCAAGAAAGAATGATCAACCTTTTAATACCTGACTAGCAACTTGTTGAAATGACTGAGGATCTGAGGTTTTGTTATACTCCAGCAAGTCTGGAACTGCATCTGGAGGATGAGTCAGCTGAGCTGCCCAATGCAGAGAATCAGATGAAATCAGGCGTGGGTTCACAGCCTCAGACCTAAACCCTGGGAAATTACAGGCCCACAAGGGGATCTCAGCATAGCAACATGGCAAAAATAAAAAATTCCAAAACAAAAATAAAACCTCTTCTTCCTGCTGAACAGGTCTTCAGCGCTCTTCCTTCTCAACACAAATCTTAACTCTTCTGACCATAGACCTACAGAAAAAGAGTGGCCTTCATTAAAAATTTACTACACGTCCATAGATTTAGGACCTGCTTTTCAGAAGCAACTTTAGCCGGACTTTTAGTTACCAACCCTAAAGACAAAATGATTACAGCTGAGTAAACTCCACATACTTCCATACACCCAAATATAGGGAAATGCAAACGCTAACAGTCAGTCTAGGGGACCTGGAGTGGCAGCCAGAGTATCAACAGGAATAAAGCTGAAGGAAAGCGTTGACCAGACCGAGTAAGAATTAGTGAATCTGTCCTTAAAGGACAGCTGTAACCTTGAGTAGCCGTCCTCAAGGAGGGCAACCTGGGAGGAGATTTCTGCCTACCTCTGGCTTTCGGGGGTTGCCTCCTCTGTCTTGACTCACGTTAGCAGAAGCTGGTTGGTCTCAGAGCAGTCAAGGGATCTCCAGGAATTGCTCAGTTGTCTCTGCAGAGGGCCAACATGAAGACTTCTGCACCACCTAAGTTCTATTTGGATGGCTCACATGGTTGTAAATAGCCTTGTGCCAGCATTGCACACAGCAATGGATTTCATTTAACAAAGGCAAAACCAGTGCCTTAAAGCTGCACAGCTGCTAGTAGGTATGATAATCTCATTCAGAGCACTCATCCCTTGCTCTCCTTTCCACCACTCCTGCCTTTCCTTAGGCGTGCAGAAAAGCCTGTGATTTTTTTATTTTATTTTTTTTTAATGCTCCGTTTTCAGTAGGGCACCTTAAAGGTCAAGTAAGATATTTGATATATTTTAATGCAGGCAGCTTTGGAGATGAACAGATTTGACATATTTAAATAAAACATCCTAATAGTATGTTCTGGCCTTGAAGGCCTCAGGCAGCATACATTGTATTTGTTAGACACTATGGCTTAATTACTCTCATAAATGAATTATACCCATTTCAATTTAAAACCATAAGTGTTGCATTTGAACTAGGGTCAAATTAAACTTTCTGTCAATTATGCAGATTACTTAAGCAATTATGTAAATTGTTAATAAATTCTTAAATGGAAGAAATTTTTTTTCTTGCAAAAATATATATTTTATGCATTACCAAGCTTAAATACTTCCAGAGGACCAAAGTATGGGAGGAAAAAAGAGTGTGGCTTTAAATAGCTATCTTGGGATTTGCTGCACTAGCTACCTCCACCTTGTACATTGGTGGGTAAGGGTCGTCTTCTCTTGAGCTGAACCAGGGGAAGGGGGCCACCGAGTTAATGCTAGGTGATCGTTTTCCTTTCTCACGTGGTATGAGAAGTGCCACTGGGCTTAAGGCAGGATGCTATGGTGGTGACAGCCAGTACTGTTGCGGGTTGTTACACAGTCTTAGGGATGTCAGGGTAATCTCCCCCTCTGTCCCATACTTTGTAATGCATTTCTGTAGATAGAAAGCTTTTGGAAGTAGTGACTATGCTTTCCTTCTGATTTCCATTTGCTTTACTGTTTGAAGTCTGTCTCCTTCAGTGAGAAAGAAGCAGGAGCTTTGCTGTTGTTGTAAGTATATGCTGGTTAGAGTCAGGAACAATAAAAAGAATAAGTAATAATCAAAGTAAAAACGTTCCCTTCTCTAGACATTTATTTCCTTCCCTACTCCAACCACTGAAAGCAAAATCCTAATCTTGCTTCCATGAGGAAGAGGACGGAATTACACAGTTATGACCAAGGAACAATCCTGCAGAATTTAGGCCACTGCTCACTGGATGTGTTTTGATGCAATTACGCTGAATTTATTTCAGTGCAAGAGTGATTGGAATTTTCAGGGTCCAATTTTAGTCCTGTCATTAGGAGACTCAACTCTCCCAAGACCTACTAGTCCTCTCACATACACCAGTTTTATGCTAGTGTAACTCTATTGACTTAATTAGAATTACTCCCCGCAATGAGAAGAGAATCAGGTCCATTAACTTCAATGGGAACTTTCATTAGGACTCAGTTCAGTCTCCAGGGACTTCTAAATGAATTAAAGCTACATCCGTTTTGCACCCCCGTAGAATACCAGAAAGGTGCAAGTTACATTTCTGTGTCGCCTCCGCCCATTTTACGCTGACTTGCACGTTGCTGTTATTGAATCCTGCTGATTTGTGTTCGTCCCAGCCCAATTTTTGCTTGTCAGAAAACCACAGAGGTTTCCAAGTTTCTACAAAGACATGTCCGTGATTTATCTGAGCCTGGCACTCTACTCAGAGCTGCTCTTGTTTCTACCATGATGCAAGTTGTTCCAGTGCCGGGTGGGGTGAGAACTGGAAATCCCACCAGGAAAAACAGGAAAGCAGACCAGTTGTTGGGTCTAGGAGTTCAGGAGCTTTTGCATCTCAGCTTTGGCAAGGGCGATGTTCAAACCCAGAACTTGGGCGTTCCCAACTTGGCCCGTGACTAATTGAAATCCTAATAAAGAAGAGGCCTCTGCCCTCAATCCTCCGGGCCACTTACCTTGTGCAAATTAACATTTTAACATCAGTTATAAAATGTGCTACATCTCTGGGAGGTGGGTGGAGGGGGGGCATGAAGGAGGAGGAAGCATCTAATGCAATGAAATATGCATATCAAAGCTGAAAAAGAAATGGGAAAATTCAATGAATGCTAAATTATGGATCTACAGAGGGTCGTCTTTGTTAAAATCTACACAGCAGTATCTTTAAACTCCAGAGTATTAACCAAAGGCATGGGGGCAAACATACCTGGCAACCTTTTACTTTTTATTCTTTGTGACAGAGAGAAAATACTTTATAAAATATTAGATGAAAGGGCCCTTTCAAAGCTACTTTGCTTTTATGGTGCCTTTCTCTCAAGCTGTTCTGCATACTTAAAAGTCAGAGCTACCTTGAGTGGATTACATTTTTTTTTAAGTGCATTACAGCGTTTTCGCAGCAGCAGCTGACGTAACAGCCACCCAACCTGCGTTCCCAATGCCTTGTTGTCATCATGATAAGCATTTACTGTGATAGGAAGGCAAAGAGAATCAACCTTTTTAAACACACACAAAACCCTTGCTGCTTTGTTGAAGCAAGCAGCAGCCCCAGCTCACAGGGATACACAGGGGCTGTAGACAGAAAGCTATTTAGAGCATTGAAAACAGGCTTATTACCCTGCTATTTTTTTGTGCATAGGATTCCCCCCCCCCCCGCCCCCCCGTCTCTCCCTC
>VZSC01009239.1:267688-392210 GCA_013398225.1 Steatornis caripensis | reverse complement strand
CCCGCCCCCCCGTCTCTCCCTCTCTCTCCCTTTTTTTTCCGTGACATTAGAGAGTCCGAAGTGACATACATTTTTTATAGCTTCATAAAGTCGTCTCCTGACCGGGTCACCCTTCTCATAACTAGGGAGCAGAACGCTTGAAAAAAGCCATTCATCAACGTGAAAGGAGCCGCTGTCTACTGGCTCCAATATGCACACAGTCTGGCAAGATTCAGCTCAGTGCAAATGCTAAGTTACTCCTTTGCTAATGCCAAATGACCCGCTCACTTCTATTAGCACACAGAAGGGGACAAGAAGGGCACGGCTGCTGTCCGTGTCTGCATAAATGCCTCTCAAGATGCAGACCGGGATCAACACTTCTTGCTAAATGTACTGAACACATAAAAAAAATTGGTTTCATATTTATACTAATTAAATATTCAATTAAACAAAGATAAAATTATGGGAAGAAAATTTGTTCTTGCCTAATGGGCTGTGTCCCGTTTATTACTTTTCCACACATATACCATTAAAATCTCTGTAAAAGGATGCAGGATTGTTACTCCTGGTTTATGTCTTCGCCTCTCTCCCCCACAGCTCTTTGTTCTGATGCGAGCCCGTAGGACGGGGTATGTAAAATCAGAGGGAGAAACAGAACTCGTTTTCTGCTGCGGGAAAGTTCCTCAGTTAAAGACTGCTCTGGAAACATTGTCAAAGGGCTTGCATGCGGGAATGTACCGATACATGGGGAAAAGGGAATGAGCATCCTGGATAAGGCCTCTCTTCGCTATTAATGATGACCAAGACCAGATGCCTTCAAGGAACACCCTGGAGACCCTCTAGTGGGCAACTCCGGGATGACTTGCCAAGAGAACAAGTTTCTTCCTGACCCTAAATAATTAGTTTAGACTTCTGCCAGGAAGCCCGAGGGTTTACCCCAACCCCTTGAAAAAAGTACGTTAGAGATGTTCAGAATGAACAGTATCTTTTATCATTACCAAGATAAATGTCAAATGGCTTTTTCAATCTTGTTTTTGACTCCAAAGAGATATCAAAGTAGTGAATCTCATAGGTTAATAAGTCACTAGGTTAAAAACCACCAAAACCAACACCAAGGAAACTGTTTACTTTGTCAAATTTAAATACACTTCATTGTTATTTTGTTATAGGAAGAGTGATAAATCATTCCTTGATTTAACTTCTCTATGATGTTCACTATTTTGTAAAACTCGCTCATCTCCTCTCTGACTCATCTCCCAATGTTAAAGGGTTCTCAGCTTTTTCACTTGTGAGTTAAAGAGTGTATTTCACCACCCCCTTTTATTTTTGT
Organism: Steatornis caripensis; assembly: GCA_013398225.1. Classification (NCBI taxonomy): domain Eukaryota; kingdom Metazoa; phylum Chordata; class Aves; order Caprimulgiformes; family Steatornithidae; genus Steatornis; species Steatornis caripensis. Next base: position 390,901 of record VZSC01009239.1, on the reverse strand, counting down.
GGCATTTCTATCAACTCATGTATACTTTTTGCAGATAAAGTGATCATAAACTTCTTATTCATACAGTGAAGTGGTACCACTTATCACATTAGTTCCAAATTTTGTTTTATTTTGTCTTCTTCTGTTTTCACTGCTGCTATACGTTTAACCATGGGTTTATTCACCTTTCCTTAATGCCCAAAAGTTTTGCATCTCTTTTTTTTCCCAGTAAAAGATTATGTATACCAGGGAACTTCTGGAAACTGTGGGCCCGTGTAATCAGAGCTATGTGCTTATATGGGATTTCCCTTTTACAAAACCTGAAAGTTTACAACAGCTGCAGTCTTGTTTTGCCCTTGAGAGCACAATGTTTTTGCAGCATGAATGCAGTGAAGCTCTTTACCTAGGGAAACCTGAGTTCACTGTAAAATTTCATTTGTACAAATAGTTCGTTGAGTACTTTTCTCATTATTAGTCAGAAATAATTGCCTTTATCTTTCTCCCAAACAGGGCACTGAATTTTAAGATAATGTTTATCAGAAAACAGTTTTCTCAGAAACAGATTGGGAGTGTATCGGCAGCATGTCGGTCCAGAAGAAAATTAAAGTGCATTGTTAGCACTTCCCGGTTAATGTTCTTTCCAGAACTAGCCTAAGCAGATCTCAGATATCGAGTGGAGGAGGCAGGCTAGTCAAAAGAAGCTCTAAAGCTTTTTTTTTTTCTAAGGCAATCATCACGGTGTTTTATGTGGGCCTTACAGGACCTGTCAGTCAACAGTAGCTTCCCAAACTGAATGGATATACATAACGTTGCACTAAGTCTATGCTATGAAATTCAGAGATCCAGCCAGAGGAAAAAAAAAATCAAGCTTTCATCTCCGAAGCTTTGGGTCAAAAGTCCCAACAGAAAATTTTGAAGGCCTTATTAACCCTTCTTTTGTTGTTTCTGTTTAAGAACCTTCTCCAATGAATAGTACTTCTTTCTTTCAAATGCTGTTTTCCAGTTAGACACATGAAGGTCAAAGAAAGGCAAAAAATGTGGGGGAAGTTCAAGCATGGAGTCAGTGGCCAAACCCAAACTGATGATCACATTCCTTAATGCAGATTACGCTTCTGCCTGCTTTAAGCTGCCTGTACAGGACATAGAGAATAACACACATGAAGATACTTAGATATCAAGGCAGTCAGGCTGTAATTGCCAATTATAAAAGGAGACAGTGAGGCTGCAATATTGATTGAGTTTTTGGAAGAGAAACTAAAGTAAACATAGTACATTCTGCAAGCATCATATCTTCGTTGTGCCAAGTTAGATAAAACAGGGCCAGAGGATTTGTGCCATAGAAGAAGTTTGTCAAATGCTCCCCTTGACAACTGAAAGTCTTTCCCAAAATGGTGTCTCTAGAGGGTTTGGTTCTTTTCCATACCATTTGTCATGAAGCAACAAGCTCACAAAGAGAAAACAAAACAAAACAAAAAAAAGTCCTGATTGGTTTTGAAACAGAGATTCTCTGTAAAATCCCAAATGTTTCAGTTTCAAAGTATTTCCAAGTATATGTGGAATTTAAAGCACAAAACCAATTGGACAGTATAAGTGGATGGAGTTTAAGCATCTCTCGTTGATTTTCTGCCGTAATCCTAGTGAATGCAGTGTGACACTGAAACTATGAAGACGGACAGTACCAGGCTTTAGCAAAGGTCAAATGTCTGCTTGGATCAGCCAGGTTAAAACTCACCTGCAAGCTGCCCATGCCGTTCCTATGCTTCCCCATCCTATAGCAGGTCTAGATGACTCCCTGTCTTTTTCTGGGCATATCAAAATCACACCAGGAATCAGCAGGCAAGAGAGACTCTCAGTCCCTGAATCTAACCTTAAAATACAAACCATAAAGAAGAATTATCTGTGAAGCAGAAGGGAATTTGGGGTTTCTTGTTTGCTGCTGAGAAAATCTTCAGAAGTTTCAGAAAAGTCGGTTTCCAAAAGCAATGAAAATGTAGCTTCTTTTGCTAGTCCTCATGTTTTCTTTGCTAGATTTTTTTTGAGGATGTGTTTTCTTGTAAGATTTGCTAAGCGTTCTGGTTACAGCCCCTTTCATATTCACAACTTCCTTTGGTTTCACTGTGACTTATATATGAATTTGTGGGCAGAACTGGATGCCTGAGTAATTTATAGAGAAGGTCAATACTAGATTTGTGTGAATAATTGATTTTTCAACTTGTTTGTGATTTTTTTAAAATAGACTGTTTAGAGTCCAGCCGAAAAAGAGCCTTTGTTAATGTCCTGAATGCCTCTATGAAGTGAAGAAAAAAACAGTCCACACTGAAATATTTCATTCTTCGGAAGTCTTAATTTTAATCAACTTAAAGTGTACTGAGAACAGAGAAATTCAAGTTGAAAAAGAAAATTAACAAAACATTTGAGTTTTTCTTAGACTTCGTCAAAAGAAATTATTTGGTCAGTTTGACTTTTTCTTTTCTTTGCTCTTAAATCAAAAAGCCTTTTTGACAGAAGCTTTTACAACCAAAATATTTGTCTAGCGGTAACTATTGCTGAAAATGACTGCCAAGCATGTAGAAATTGAGTTTTGTCTTTTCTGTAATTTCTGTTATTCTCAAAGTCTTTTCTTTCATCTATCAGACCTTGAGCTCTTAATTTAAATGTCAAAATATATTAAAATTAGAAATAAGCTGAAAGAAAACATTGATTGGGTTCTGAGCAACCTCGGGTGCACTAAGGGAGACTATTTTTGTTTGTTTTAATACCATATTGGTTCTTCAAGATTAACTGAAACTCTGTTAACAAGCAAACGAAAACCCTTGCAAGTAGAAAAAGAAGTCGCATTATTTGCAAATAAACCGCTTTCTCCCAATCTGAGGTCTATTCTCTTTTCAGAGTACACTGAAATATTCCCATCGACTTCAGATGTCCCAGCTAGGTTGTGATATTGTCACCTCCAGACCCTATATAATTTTCTGACCATGCTCTCCTAACAGCTCTCATGTCCCTCAAGCATACAGTACTTCACTCTTCTATTTCTTTTAACAGCTTTGCCCCAATCTCTTCTTTCCATTCTTCTGCACCCTGCTACGCTTTTCTCCCTTTCTGTGATACATCGTCCTATCTTTTTCCTATCACATCTTGCTGCTGGATCGCTTCATGCTGCATCCCATTTGCATACTGAATACCAGCAGAGACAAGGTACCAATGTCGTGGGACATGACCCGCAACATTTAGATTGAGATGCACATTTTTGGATCACTCACCCTAATCCCAATTGAGATGAAATGCATCTGAGCCACAACTTTGGCAGATGGCTCACAAATCAGGTGTTTGCAAAATCCCCCCCAAAAGCAGGAAGCATTTGTGTATGCTTTGCAAACTCCAACACTCCCTTGGTGACAAAGAGCCCGGTTATCTCCTTGGGCATGCAGACGGGGCTTAGTTTTCAGGGGATTTCCCAAAAAATATGCATGCTATTTTCTGTCTAAACCAGCTTGAATTTTTTTGGAAAGGATTTTACAAGGCCTCTTGGTCAAGTGTGTTTTTGTATTTGTTTTCTTTTTCTTTTCTTTTTTCCATTTAATTTTTGGAGCTCACCTAAACCTCTTGCTCAGTCTCCTGTAGATAATTAGCTTGAATGCCGTTTTCATCCGTTGTGCTGTGAAATCAGACAATGTCAGGAACTGGTAGAATAGGTTTTGAAATGAGATTGCTTACTTTGTGGCTGTGCAGAGGGTTTTTTTTTTTTTCCTGGACTTGGGGAGCCACTGTGGAGATTGATTCAGTGGTATTTTCACTTGCTTTTGTTAACTACATCGTACAGAATTTGCATCAATTCAAGAGCAATACACAAATGGCTGTGAGAGGGGAAAAAAAACCCTTGCTCGCTCCTGTCATTTGAAGGAAACATCAGCAAGAGGGTTACAAAGGGTAGTTATGAATCATTTAGAAACCTTTGTTTTGAAACCCTCTTTTAATAGTTGCTTGTCCCCTGACAGTTGCTGCCTGCTCTCTTCCTGGTGGTATATGTATCAGACAGAGATGTGTTAATCAGCTTTATGAAGTTTGACCGTAGCAAGCCTCCTGCCTATACCCAATCAGCATTTGGCCTGATGGTGCAGTTCTCCTTTTCGCTGTTCCACTGGTTGAGTTCATTGTTTGAATATCCTTAGTGGAGTCACCCGGGAAGGGATTCTGCACGAGGTCAGGGTGCCTCTGTTTCATCCTTCTCGTAAAGTTTGAATGAAGTTCAGATGAATGACGCTTCTTAAATAAAGTGGCTGTTATTATTTTTCTGATTTGCCTCCAGATTCCTGGGAACAAGGGGCTTAAGTTTTGTAAGTCAGAAGAACAGCAAGAGAGTCGCAGATTTACACACGCATAAAACGAGTGGAAGAGAAACCAGAGTCTCCAGTTCTTTTATCCTTAACACAATGCCCTTTTGCCTTTTCTCTGCCTTCCACTGAAAAGAAAGATCCCTACACCCACCACCACATTGCTTTCCTACCACCTCATTACTCTTGTCTGAATGCTTCTTGCTTTACCATTTCAATGGGGAACTGGTCCGAAAAACTTACAACAGCCCTCTTGTCTCCAAAGGGAGGAGAGGAACCCTGCGAGGTGCTGGGTGAGCTCACCAGCCCTTGGAGCCCTCCCATATCCTAGAGAATGTGTTTAATATCTCCTAGGCTGAACCCCATCCTTAAGCTGTGATCCTACAGTGACACGTGTGGGTCTCTGCCCCTACACTTGTTTGAAGCCCTGTACCAGAGCGTGTCAGTGCCTGTGCCCTGCCTGTCTCAAGGCTGCAGACATCCAGCAAGCGTAAACCAATCTTCGATGCATGCACAGTGATTTGTTAAATTTCTACATATGACACCTCCTTCCCCCTGCACCCCTCCCCACATCTCCTCTCAGCATAGTTGAACTTTAAAGGGCCCAGGAGAAAAAAGAAATAAGACTTTAAATAATTTATTTTGGAGAAACAGTCAGTGAAGAGGAACAAATAATGTTTCACTAAAAGAAGCGGGACCTTTGACACTCCCCTTTTCGCTTGGGTACCTGAAGGCCTAGCCGGATTGCATTAGTGAAATTTTCATTTGATGGCATTTTAATATTCTGCCTTGATGACTTTTTAGCAACATTTACTTTCAGAGGTCTTGAGTGCTCCCTCGGAGGAAATGAAACATGTCAAAGCCCATTACAAAAATCAAAATTTAAATACCTCGGCCACGTTGGGGCTCACACACAATCCCATCAGCGCTTAAACTGCAGCTCACAACTACTCATTCACTTGCTCAGTTGGTAATGAGTACATTTGATGAAGCATTCTGGGGTCATGGAACATACGTTAGTGATCTAAACTTAACCCATCGATTGCTTATACACAGAGGACCAGGGGAGGGGGTATTTTATTGAAATGTAATGTTAGAATAATTTCCACCAGTGCCAAAATCACTTTTTTCCTTTTTTTTTTTTTTAACAATTGCTTTGATGAATTGGAATGTTAATAAGCATGGTGGGAGGGCTTTATGTAAGGTGGGGAGGAAGGAGCCAGGCTGGGAATACCGAGCAGTTAGCTGAGCTCTTCAGACACAGAAAGGCAAGCACCAGAAAATACTGGGGCTCTTTCCTTACAAAAACTGCATTTGGACCTCGTTGGAAGTCTTCCTTGTTCTATAATCTACGTTCTTTTCTTACTGCTTTATCAATCGGTGTGGTAAAGGCAAATGGTGATGTCTAGTGCAGGATGGTAGAGTGATAGCATGAAAGTGCTAAATTCGAAATATCATAGCTAAAATTCAGCAACAAAATGTTTATAAAGTATCTGCACTGTATAAATCAATCTGTACAGTATGCACTACACTGCATTTGGTTCTGCTGTAGAGGTTGTATTTCCTCTGGACCATTCCCCTTCTCTCCTTATTTTTCAAGACGTCTAGCACAAATGGCTGGGAGTGACTGTAATTCCCTTCTTTCTTCTCTGCTTCTCCCCCAAAAATGATAAAACTTTTCCTGCAGTATATTAACTTGGTCCACGACATAACCATGATGTCAATATGCCAGTGTAAGATTTTTTTGCTGCTTTCGTCCTGAGCTTATGACATATTATCAGCAGCTGAGCAGCGGTTCCAAGAGTCATCCCAGCCAATGCTTTTCCATGCCCAAAGAAGGTTGGCTCCAAACTGTGCTCTTTGGCATCCTAGTGCAATCAGCAGAAGCCTGGTTGGTTCATCCAGCAATTGTGTCCTTTCAGTCAGACAGCTTTTCTCCATCCTCTTCCTTTTAATTGCAGTGGTGAAATCAACATTCAGAAAGAAAATGTGATGCAGAACTCAAGACTTCATTAGGATCCAGAATAACCCCTTATGCAGGAAAGGCCAGATATCACAAAATCATTAGAGACAACTTTGCATTCATGAAAACCACCCTCTTCCAGCCAAAGACTTGTGTTTCAGAACTGAAGCTCATGTTTCAGCACTAAATTTAGTCCTTTTCTGTTCTCATTTTAAATTCCCCTCTGAAGCAGTCTTGATGAGATGCACTACTAATAATTTTGAGGGGTTCAGTCTTTGGCACTGGAGTTACAGGAGAGACAAAAATTGTCTTAACTGAGTGATTTGTTGAAATAGACTAGCAAGCTTCAAATTGCTCCAAGCTAAGGTCAGCTAAAAATCTAAAATCTGGCGAATTTTGCAAATACACTGAGCAAAATTGGACCCACACTGAAGTTCTCAGAGGATAATCACCTTTAAAGATGATTTCACTTGTGAGTGATAAGATGCCAAACAGCCCCTGAAGATGAAGGAATGATCAAACTTTGGAAAACAGCTGGGATCTCACCTGAATATCAATGACCCTTTGAGCTGATGGGAGACTTTCTCCCTCACACACAATTAGATAGAGATTAGGCTGAGCTGGAAATTCCCAAAGGCAAAATACAATAAAAACATTGTACATGAGGAAGGTTGTAACCCTTTATTTCGTTGATGAAAGAGTAGCATAGCTCTAAGGATTCATAACATTAAACAGTTGTAGGTATTGTGAGGAGACTATTAAATTGAATCAGACCCTACCACTATTTTGTTGCGGCCTTTTATTGCTGGGAGGAACACAGAATGCAGGAAGCATCTTGAGCGTAAAAGCTCTTTCTGGGATTATGAAGGACAAGTGGTTTGGTGCAATTTATACATGCTATAAATGTTGTCAAAAGTCCAATTGCAGCCTCTTACCAATTACTCTGCACTGCACTAACCATGAGATGATGAGGGCTAAATGCTGGCTGTTACAAACAAATTTTAGAGTTCCCGTTATTCTGTCTTGGCTTCTCTTAGGATACGACACAATTCATTGTAGGCAATCTCACTGTAAGTTATTTTGAACCTTTTTTTAAGTCATCATCTGGAAATGTGTTTCCAATCAATTTTTACAAGTAAGAATAGTTAGCAGGAGCCAGTTTTAACCACATTTATTTAGATGTCAAATAGCAAGGCAGGCAGTTAGCAAACTGGGGGATCTCTTCAGTGAATTTGTGTAATGAATAATTTTGACGTTCTGCGAAGAGAAAAAGGAGGCAAATTCGCAGAACTTGTTGCAGATTCTTCTCTCAACTCTGTTAGTAACTGAGCAAAATCAATACAATATGAATGAGGGGTCCTGAAATCAGGTAAATGAGACAAATATAAGCAGGTTTCTGCAATTCTTTTTCTTGGTGAGCAGCATTGAACTTTCTGCTTTTGCAGAACTTGTCAGTATCTCCATTACAGAAACAGGGAGCAGAAATTGATCTGTGAGAGCTGTCCTCCTCACATGGTAAGAATGCAAAGTAAAGGACCTCATGTGCACTCCAGACTTTGATGTCTTCATGCTCAAGCCCATAGAAAACGGCAGTCAGGCAATTTGACTGTTGTGTGATAGATAGTCACTCTGAGACAACATCACCATTAGAAAGCAGCCTGGTTGCATTTGCCCTGGTTCTGCTAATCTGACTCAAGACCTATCTATGAATTTGTTGACCCATTTCTCCCTCGTTCTGGTGCCCGCCCTGCACACCACGTATGCTATAAATCCATCGCGCGGTATGCTGCACTGCTCTTCTGTAACATGAATTTATGCTAATGGCTGTCTGCATATGCTTATATCACATATCTATATTAAACTTAATAGTCTGTTACATTGCTTCTTAACCCTGTGTCCACACATGATTAACTTTTCTGATTTCTTTCAAAACCGTTATTAACACAGTGTAGCATTTCACTCAACATGTCACTAACTTTCCCTGCCTGATGCGGGAGTTGGGGTAATTATGCAGCCCTATAGCTCTTCCAAGTAACACTGTACACAAAGAGTTAGGAGTTTATTCAGAGATTTGGGGATCTGTATGGATGTGCGTTTGTGTATACTCACTTTTGTTTAAAGACAAGTAGTGGTAAAGAATGATCCTTCAAAGACTGTTTTTCAGTTGTATTATAACTAAGTTCAGTACTTTGGGGTCCAGATGTCAAATTCAGAGGAAAGGTCACCAGCATGCTTGCATTTGTAGGGATATGCATGAAAGCCACTTGAAAGTCAAAGCTGGAGTTTAAAGAATAGTTCAGATTATGTGGAACCCACTTTCAAAACTTCCTGGAGATCGACAAAGAGCCATACTTGAACCACTTTGACAACGCAATGATCACAATCACAAACTTTCTTTTAATGTAAATATCATACTAAGAAAAATTGGTTTCTTGATGCTGTAAAATATTGTATTTGCTTATAGATGTGTACTTTCATTGGTACAGATGCAGACTTCTCAACTTTCTGCTCAAGGGAGCGCCAGCAAATTTTCATACCTCAGTCACAGCTCTGGCTGTGGCTGCTAAAAGCAAAGATGTTTGAGCTGGAAGGTTCTGTCACATAGCGTACTTCCTGAAGTCAGCATTGCACAGCAAACTCTCCAGTTTCATTTTCATGACGTATTTTAAGGTTAAAATGTTACTGTCATTTATAAACCTCTGAAACTGTGAAGTTGTGCTGGAATCAAAAGGCCTTTGAAAAACCCTGCTCGATGCAGTTCACACTTAAAATGTGGATTTGCTGTTCCCTTCCTATTTCATCTGTGGCTTTTGATTTTTAACTAGTTGGAAGATGGGAGAGCAAAGAGAAAAATCACAAATTGTATATCATCTCTACCTTCATGCAATGTACTTGCTGCGTTAAATAATGGCAGCAATAGGGACACAGCCACTAGTTTTGCTGGGTGAGGGTGGTTATTCCTAAGGAAGAAGAAACAGTGGTCTCCAAATCAAGTAAATGCAAGTAAATCAGCATCAGGCGTGGAATCAGCACTCAGAAGTTCCAGGTTGCAGACTTGACACCCCTGGCTTTAGCTGTCTCTAGATCCAAAATTCCCACGGAAAGGAGAGTTTTGTATAGGTTTAAGTAACAAAGCAATTGCTTAAGTAATAATAATAACAACTGCAGGCAATGCTGGTACACAGCTGAATAGATGTATGAGCCAGATGCAAATTTAACAGTAGAAAATCTTTGACTCTTGTTTTCTTAGTCTGATGGCCACATATTGTTTTTCTTCTTACTCCATGCCTTCATCATTTTGAACCTCCTGTGTGCTCCTCACATTATCTTGCCAGACAAATGGTCTCAAGAAATTTTTCGCACAACATTGCACAAACAGGACCATAAGTTTTTAGAGAATTTTCTAGTAGTTGCATGCTAATTTCAAAGTGTTTTTCAAATTTCCTGTTTATCTTGCTTTAAAGCCTTTTGACATCGTGGTAGAGCAACAGAAAATGCTGATAATAATAATAATAATAATAGTAATGACAGTGGTGATAATTTTAATGGCACAAAATTAGACTCAATAAGTCCCTGAGGATGTTCAGCTCCTGTCTGCTTTGCTCATTACATTTAAACCCCATGCTTTTGAACATAAAGTTTTCTCATAATTCACATAAGCAAGAGGTTGTTGACTGGGTTAATGGGACAAAGCAGTTTCAACTATGGTGTAAAGTACTGCATAAAGGATAATTTTCATATGATATTAAACATATATGAACTCTCAAATGAGTTTTTTTACTCCACAAGCAGCTCTCTGTCAAACTTTCCAAACCTGTGTCTGACCTGTTCTCCTACCCTTCCACAGAAAAGTAGATCCACCTCCAGCCACAGAGCTGGAATGTGATGCTCTGTCCACCACTATTTCCACCGCTACAGTGCTGATTTCAAGCTCAGGTAAAAATTACAAACAGAACAAGAACCTTACCAAGGAGTTTCAGTGTAAAACTGACTTTTCATGGATTTTTCCAAATTTGAACATGATGAAAAGTAGTATCAGGCGTGAGCTGATTGTCCTTACTTCATGTACCATTACTCTGCAATTTTCTGTTGAAAACTGTCGTCACTGTCTTGTGTCTTTACACAATTGAACCCACAGAGCAAGTTAGTTTATTAGTGTTAATGAGTAATGGGGACAGACATCAGCCCGGATTACAGTTTTTAATTACAAATGCAAAGACATGGTTGATACTCTGAAGAGCTTTCAGCCTTGATAGATTACACGTGAAGCAAGAGGACAAGAAAAATGGAAGCTAGTGGAAAAGTAGGGCAAATAAACTGTTACTCCCATGCTATTTTTTATTTTCCTGTTTAGTTCAGTCTGTATAAAAGTTTTCTGAAGCTTATTAATGACAGTGTTATTCAGCTTAAGTTTGAATTCAGAAAACTAGCTATGTTCAAAGGACAAGAGCCCATGAAGAGAAATCTACTCCAGTTTTGCTGAGCAGAGTCTTGAGAGGCCCTTGCCAAATACAGTTTGCAGGTTGTGCTCAAATAAAGCTTTCAGATACCATGTGAAGGCAGGAAGGACAGAGGATCCTCAGTTGCGTTGAAGAAAAGAGCATCCATCTTGTTGGAACACACTCTTTTCTTGCTGAGAGGGCTGACTTTTTTTACACTTATGGAGTGGACAAATACATAATTTACTCGCTTATGTGCAAATGTACTTCTAGCTTCTGCTGGATCAGTTCTGGCTCACAAATTTCTGCTCCAGTACTTGAACTTACTTTATCCTTTAGTCTCTGGCCAATAATTTTTATTTTTACTGGATGACAGTCCAACTGATAAAACTATTTCTCTAACATTATGGCAGCCATGAAGCTATGAAATCATTGTAATCATGATGCAAAATCACTATATATGTTGTTTTTAAGACCAGTTTACTAAATAAAGAAGATTGCCAACAGCATTAGAGACCTAGATTTAATTGCTCAGATCATGTGTCCTGGCCATCCCAAAGCTGGGAACGTATCTGATCCAGCTCAGTACCATACTTAAATTTGAAACGAGTGGCAGACAAGTCTATATGAGCTCTATAAAATATTGAGCTCTCTCTGGTGTAATACACATAGATATCATGAAACAGATTGGGCATTGGGGGGGGCAAAAATAGAGTGAAATAGCACAGTGCTCTTGGGATTGATTGTATCACATAAGTGAGCAGGGAAAAGAAAAGGACTTTTGCTAGTGGAAAGAAAAAAATGACTTGGCAACTCAGGGATGTGTTGTAACAAGAACTTGAATAAAATAAATAGGGAGCATTTTCAGGCTGTGGGGGCTGAATGAACACAATCAATCTTCCTTCGGCTGGAACTGTATCACTCTCACCTACAGCTCCCTCTACTGAATTAAAATCCCATGGTAACTTAAGTTACAGAATTAAACTCTAACGAGAGACATTCACTGAGGACTCCATGATATGTGCAATCATGTATGGGATTTCTGAGTGGAAGTTTTTGTGGAGTTGCAGCCTCCTATTGGTATCAACCCATAGACCATGTCTTAGGGTTGCCTTGATGTGGGCATGCTCAAGAAATCCAGCAAACCTTCTGCTCAGACTGGGTCTACATCCAGGCCATGGAATGAAAATAAATTAGTCATCAAGCTAATGCTGTGCTGTAATTTTCCATGTCTGCTGCTGGCATGCCTTACTCTTACCTGCTTCTTCTTTATCAGTCCTCAAAGTTCTCATTATCTTCAGATTCACACTTTTCTTGTCCCTTATAGGATGCTTTTGTGTTTCCTAGTTTAGAGGAACCATAAAGAAAACAGCAGAATCTTTGCCGTAGTGCCACTAGTTCTATTGTCACTTGTGTTATCAGTACACAATAATTTTAAAGGTCCTGAATTTTTGCTGGAGGATATTATTTTCTCACAATTTCAGAGCTTAGTAGGTAGCTTCTGAGCAGAGGAGCTGCAATCAGGGCTTCTAGATGCTTGTTCATCCAAGTGGTAGAGAAGTTATGCTATTGTGGTTTAGGGAGTTGCTGTGCCCTACTTTGTGCATTAAGTAGTGTCACGTGGCTCTTTGGGTTCTTAATTATTGTTATTGTGAAAACACCTAATATGAGCCAAGTTCATGTGAGACTCTTGAATAAAAGATTTCATTAAAAACCTTTGTCTGGCTATTTATTATGCTGTTGATGCCTGGAAATATAAGATGTCATGTGCAGGAGTCAGACCTTCAGCTCTGCCGAGTTTCTGCTAATTAAATTGCTAAGTGTGTCTGTTATTAGGAAAACCACAAGAAATGCAACAAGGGGAGGGAGGGAAGTGCCCATCTTGTCCTTTCTGCACAGGACAGCATTTGGATCACACTGACCCGTGGGTCTCGTAGAGCTGGTGTCTATCCCCTCTTACCCGAGGAGAGAAAATGGGGATGGGCAAAGAGTCAGAGCTGGGAGAAGCGCACGGCCAGGAGTCCGGATGGAGTCTTTCAGGCAAAACTTGCCCCCCTTAGACACACATTTCACCCTCTCCTCCCCCAGCAGACCAGCACATCTGACATTTCTGTCAAAAGATACCCTGAGTCGCCCCTCCTCCCTCCTCTTCCTTTCTCATCCTTCTGCCCTTTCCCCCCTCCCGCCCTTCTTTCCCCTTATATGTGAATAGTGAGAAAATGACTGGAAACAATGTGCCAGTTTGCAGCACTTTACACTGAGGCCCTTTTCTCCTCGCCCTTGACTCGCGAATGACTGAGAGTTGTTTTATTGTACAAAGATTCTCAGAGAAAAGAACTTTTATTTTACCCAATAACATAAGAACGGGCAACGGGCAAACAGTTAGTGCCTTGTTCCCAGCTGCCACTCAGACCGCGGCAGGGGAATCGCTAATGGGGTCTCTGTGCCGCCTCTCTCCTCTCCTCCGTCTCTCTCTGTCTAGTTTGGCTCGCGCCTCAGTTGGCTGCCTGTGAGCGAGGGTAAAATGCTCCTGAGATAAGCCACTCCACTGTGTTTAATAACCACTTCTAGGTTTTGAGGGCAAAAATATTCTGAATTTTTATCATCGAGCGCTGGAAGGCAAGTATGCAATGGGAGAAGGCCATAGATGTAGTGACACAACTTGTAATTTGTCCCTTTGCATCTTGAAAAAGTGGAATATAAGAGAAGAGCTGCAGCAGAGGGTGCCCATGTTGGAGAAGAAAAGAAAAAAACTCGTTTCCACTAGTACTTTAGCTGTTGATTCATAATTGATATCTAAATGTCAGCCTTTTACAGCTTAATCATGGCTTTATTAACCCCTCTTTTCCTAGCTGAAAGGCAGGCTCACTAGAAGGAAAGAATAAAGATTGGAGGATGGGGAAGCTGAAATGTGAAAAGTGAATTAGACTTGTTTAGAAAAGAAAAGAGTAGACAAGAAAAGACAAGCTGGGAAAGAAGGGTGTGAAAAAAAAACTTAAAGGAAAACATCATGCTATTGGCTGTCCAAGTGTTTCATATTCTCAGCAGCAGAGTATGAAGCATAGTTGTTGGAGACATTGAGAATTTGGGAAAAAGAAAAAGCTTCTACTTAATTTCTTCCATGATTCTCAAAGATCATCTGTCATTTAAAATCCTACTAACTTGTTATACACTAAGTCTCTGATTATGGGTAGGATTTTCAGATTCTTATGAAGTTAGGTACTTAAACTCAATGAGACATGAATCATTCTATTTCCTTTGAAAATAGCACAGTTTAGGGTCTGCTTTTGTTTGGTTGATTTAGCAGGATGCCATTAGATTGCAATAACAACATCAGTGTCCAAAGAAGTTTTCATGATGGACTAACAAGTGCTCCTGAGAACTTCCAGTCGTACGTAACATAAGCAAAAATACCTATACTTAAAACTGTGGGGTACTCTTTTATTACAATACATTTTTGTAAACACTTCCTAAGATTTCTGAGTATACCTTGGGCTGAGGTATTATTTTTATTATTTACATATTTCAGCAAAAAAGTTTTCAGTCATTTTGAGAGACTGAAAGGAATTATGATGCTTGCCCACGTTAAAAGATGTGCACCATTCACCACCACATAGACACGTGAGAAATCAGACTTTTTTTTTATGCATCTCCCATTATAGATTTTTGTCACATATCGGAACTTCCTTCTTTGATGGGTAGAAAACCTTCATGACTTTATCCTATTGTCAGATACTCAAACATGAGCTACTGCATCTCCTGAGGATCCCTTGGCTTCACAAACAGCCAGGTGGAGAGGAGGAAAATATCATGGGAATTGTGCCAAGAATAATAAATTACTTCTAATGATTATATCTAATAAATAACTATAACTTTTATATATTAAGTAAAAAGTAATTGACATGCATTTACTGTAGAGAATTTAAAAATTGATACAAATATGTAACAGGGTTAGAGCTGTCTAATCTCTTTAATAAATCCAAGAAAATCTGAGATGCTATTACAAAGAAAACCCAGGCACATTGGAATCAAACTTGCTATAGGCCAGGTGAGACCCTTTCTTTATAGATGCAAGATTGTTTAAATATCTTAATCCATTTTTTAAATATAAAGTAGGTCTTCTCCAATTTCACTAAAGCCTCATATGCTCTGTGCTTCAGAAAGTTTATTTCCATGACTGTTTTAGGTGCCAAGAATGAAATGTCGCATTTATCTTTTATCCCATTTAATCTCATTCTCCTGCTTACTATGGATAGGAAATATTTATTTTTGAAATTGAAAAGATACAGGGTGATATCTTTGAATTCAAAGATATCTTTGCTAAGCAAAATGAAGATTTTACTCAATAGATAGCCTGTATCTAGATGTATTGATTCTGCCTCATTTTTCTTGGCATTGCAGAGAAGGGAAATATATTTCATGTTATTCATGTCAGGAATTCTGAAGAGGGATCCCTGCTTTCAGTGTAAATTTTCCACAGAATATGTTTAGTGGCAGGATTCTGTAGAGATTTCAGGAAGGTCTGAGAGAAGGACTGAGCAAACTTCAGATCAACAGCTATGCAGCTGTATTTCCAAAATTTCTGAGTTGGTGCACTAGAATAAAAGTTCGGTTGCACCAAGGTCACGATGCAGTGATCAGCAGTTGATCAAAGGCACAATTATCCAGATCAGGCACAAACTATTTCATTTTTTCACGTCACTCATTTCAGGAATGCAGATTTGTGGCAACAAATTTATTTCATGCTAGTCCACATGGAAAAATAAGGAGGGTGGCAACACTCTGTGTGTATAGAGCTGCTAAAGCCTATAGAACCCCCAAATTCTAATTAAACCTTGCTACTTTACCCATACATTTCTCCAGGTGAATGTTGTACATTGGCTTAGTCTCTCTTCCTTTCCTGCTCACATTTGCAATAATCTCCACAGTGACTGAGGTCTTAGTTAACTGTTGCTCAGGTTGTAACTCAGAGAAGCAATTCAGGCTGTGAGAGCAACATTTCAATTATACGAATAATCAAATTCAAAATGTTATTTGAATAATTTGAGTTCTTAAATTAAGCAAGCACTTTTTTGCAAGTGGTCTATAAATTACATTTTCCGCTACATTGGCAGTAAACGGGTAATTAATATCTCAACTTTTCCTTCTTAATGTTGATTTAAGAAAAATAAAATAAGCTTAGAACATAAATGAGATTTGCTTTCATAGCTCAAACATTACTGTCCCTGCTCAGTTAACTGTGTAGCTCTGCTATGTTTCTCTTTCCCATAGTTGGACAGATATGTAAGTATACAGATCCTTCTTCTTAATTTAAATAGAGGAATTATAGACTAAGGAAAGTACAACTAATTTGTATTTTTTCAGCTGATTTCAGAGAAAATAGATCTCTGTCTTCAAAATGAAGTGATTTGATTTGTTACTTCTCACCCTGTACCAACCAGGCATTTTTGTCCATTTGCCTAATATCAAGTGAGTGTCAATGTTACTATTTTCCTGATAGGACAAATGTACCTGAGTTAAAACATTACAACAATAAAAAATTGCAATGTTATAAATGAAGAGAATGTATTAAAAAAATTTCATGTAACTTCTCAGAAAGGCTTTGTGAAAATGGCCTTTCTTTATTTTGATAAACCAAAGGATAGTAATTCAAATGGATAATATGGGATGAATTGTTAATATTTCTCAACCAGGGAGAAGTTATTAAGTGGGCCACTGAACGACACAAAGGAGGGGTCACTGGTGACTGAATGCATACATAGTTTAATCAGTTAACCCCTTCTATATATGTTATGTTGATAGGGATATTTATAAGAAATATATTTGCTCATAACTTGAAGGTTAAACACTTGCTGCTCCCTTTCTAGGGTTAAATGTAGTAAAGTTTCACCTGAGTAACAACAAGATATATAAAAGACAGCAAGGGAGACAAAGAGGGGGAAAAAAAAGACTGTGTGTTTCCAAATCTGCACTTAGAAATGGTAGAAAAATGCAGGAAAAATAAAACTATCTATTTCAAAAGGATAGATACTTTTCATTTTTATTTAACCAATTACTTTTTGCAAAATATCTATCAAGCACCTACATGAAATGGCTTCGAAAACAAGTATGTTTCCTATAAATTGTGAGGAGTACATAGGAGGTTAATGACAGACATTCTTTATCCATACATTTCATTTGTACATCCTTCCATCTTTTAGTAAACTGGTTTTGTTTACAGAATTGTTAAAAAAATATTCAAAGTTCACCGAATTCTGAAATTCTTTCCCTCTCAGGCTCTATTTCCCCAGCCTCTGCCTGGATCTACAAGCTGAGCCAGCAAGGCGGCGTGAGGCTTGTGAAATATCAGAGAAACAATGAAATTTGCATTCTTGGTTGTTTTAATATGGAGCTTGGGAGACAAAGAATGGCGGAAACTCGGGGGATATGCATAACTGAAAAGAAACTTCACAATACACACCCAGCAACACAGAGCCTTCAAGTGACCCAAGTAGATGTTTAAAATCAGACTTTCATATAAAAGCAGTTTTATACAATCATAGCTTATCTAGAAGGGCTCAATTCTCACATTTGGTCTGTGAGCGTCACTCCACAAAAAGCCTGCTGGCTGCTTTAAACAGAGCCTGAATTCAGCATTTGTTTGCCCCACTACATTCCACAGAGTGTTGGAGGTCAGAACCTGCAAAGATCTTGGCCACAATCATATTTTATATCCCTGCACAACCTCCTACAAGTCCAGCAAGTGAGACCCTCGGTGCTTCCAGCTGACACGCATCTCCATGGATGCCCTAGGTCTTATGGAGTATTCAAGAATATTTAATTAGATGATTTTCTACCTGTTTCATCAATGTAAAGAGATATTAAGCATTAATGGTTTTTGTTATTTGAGAAGATGAATACATGATCAGAAATAATAGCTGCATCGTTTTCTACTGGTCAGGATCAGTACTTGGTTAATTATTCAACAGGCTCTGGTGTTGCTGCCAAACCTATGCTTTCTTCTCTGAGAATAACAGACAAGCTTGTTAGAGCAGCTTTCTTTGGACTGTCACTTTAGTGTTGATATGGGGTTTATTGAGACTCCGGCACTTTAATTTTAGTCTTTTATTCTCCTATTTCTATCATTAAAAACGTACAACTTTCCCCGCATATCTGTGCTGGCAAGCTAAAGTATATTAATATTACCTTTGTTATATCATGCCATTCTTTTGCAGAAATTGTATGCATGGTTTGACGTCCTCACAGAATTTTAGAATTAATCTGTATCTCTTTCCTGGTACCGTATGTTGCCATTTTGTACTAGTATGGAGATGCAGGTAATCTTACGACCTCCATGACATGGGCAAGTGCTTTACAAAAACCATCTTTGACGGTTATCTTTTATACTTTAACATGACCAAAGAGTTAAGCTCTTAACCACTAGGCCTTGTACTACTTTGGGATTGGACAAAAGGCAGAAGTCTTGTGATAGTAGTATCCATTTATGAGTTTGCATTATCATTTCATAAGGCAAAACAGAAGGTGATATAAGCCCACTGCCATTCCTTAGTTTTTGACGGAGCATATTCATCAAAAAAGCATGCAGTCCCCTGAGCTTGCAGCCATATGCTACAGGAAAATGTCACCAGTTAAAGATGTATTCATTTGCTGTTTTGAAAACTCTGTTTGATATTCATGCATTCCAAGTGTTTTGACCTAGATTTCTGTAGAGGCATTAGATCCAGTACTGAACAGGAAGCTAGACAGCTGTTGCTTGTGTAGTCAAAGGAAGAATTTAAAGTAAGAGGGAAAAAAAAGAATAAAAAAATGAAAACATTTATTAATGCATGCCAACATTTTGCACAGCCAATATGTTTAATACTAGATTAACTAATATAAGCATATGGAGATGCATTTGTTGCAAAGCTTTAAAGAAAAGAACAAAGAAAAATGTTAGATGGATCTAAAGTTCACACAGAATAGACTTTGCACTTTCTCCTGTAAATGAAAGCCTGGTGAAAAGGCAACATACTTTAATTATAAGTTACTTGCTAATGTCACAACATTTAAGTTTGGGGGCTATATTGTAGTACAAACTCTCACCATATGCCTTGCCTAATCCAGAAACCTACAGGTAATAAAAATCCTTACTGAGTTCTGCAGCCTTTGCAGTCTATTTTGCCCCAAAGTCATATAAACAATTTGTTTGTTGTAATTGTAGATTACTGTCTTGTAAACGCTGATACAGACCAGATACAATGTAAATACACTAATCTAATTACTAAATTCTGGCATTCGTTCTACAGCTGTGACAAAGATGCTGTATTTTGTTGTTACCAGTTTTACACAGATATAGTTCATCTAATGTTCCTAAGTCCTTTGGTAGTTGAGTAGCAATTGTAAATAACATCAGAAACAAATGTTATCTTGATTTGATAGGACATTACAGGGGTGCTCATCTAATCCAGCTTTAGCCAACGAAAAGCTAGATCTCAAAGCTACTTATCCAGGTTGTCCCTCCGTAGCTCTTCATAACACCTACTGCAGATGACTTTCTTGGGTTGGCTGGGCAGTCCTGCAAAGGAGACTGTTTCTTTCCTTTGACCATCAAGGGGATTTGGCTGATTTAGCCCCATCAGGTGCCAAACATTGAGACAGCTACAGACAGACTGTCCCCCTTAACAGTAACAAGCATGACCAACTTATTTTTTAGTATTAGTGGAAAAACTTTTAACTATGAAGTTCAGACAGTAAACTGTTATCAATTTCAACATTTTCCGTTAATGGATTTTATACTGAGTCAATCCAAAAATAGAGGGAAAGGTGCGAATATTTCCCCTCCCCGAAAATGGTTTTCATTTTCACAGTGAAAAATATGAAGATGGGTTTTTTTCCCAGTAGCTCTTTTCCTAAGTGTTTATCAAATAGTTTATGCAAACACATTTCATCTTATGGTTTATTTATAAACAGTTCAATTTCATTCTCCACAAAGGTGTGGAATTGGTTACCCAAGCCACGTGCTGGTTATTTATTTATTTACTTAGTTATTTATGACTGGATGAATGAAACTTTCTAAACGGAAAAATGACTGAAGAATAGTGAAGAAATGATACCGTAGTTCAGAATGAATAAATCAACAGGTCTAAATGCCACAAAACTGAATTCTCCAGTATCTTCATGAATAGTCATTCAGGGTACTTGTGAAGGCCTGTTGACAACTGAAAACCTGCACATTCAATGGTCTGCTTGGAATACACATGCACACAAATATGTGTAGGCATACAGTCTCGAATGATGTCCCATATAAATGTCCAGCCCTTCTGTTCAGTTGTGCTGTGCATGTTGTGAGCGTACGTCTACATGGATAGATCTACATAGATAGATATGTATCCAGTAATAATTGTTCTTCCCAAATCACAGTATTTGCACTTGAGATAGAAGAAATTCAAATGTAATGTCAAATCTCAGAAATCTAATGAGATTTGCCCTCCTAATTCAATCCCCTAGTGATGCAGGCCTCCACCACTAGAAGTGATGCTCTGGAGGTGACTCCTTCTTGCACTCTCAGAAGTCTGTTAGGGGGACAAGGCCGTTTGGGACCGCAAGTCATCAAACATGATCCCATAGGAGTGGCAGAAACATCACACTACAAAACTAGGAACTGGAGTAACAATTAATGAAGGCAGCTAAGAAGGGCCATGGAAAGATCATGGCTGTAACGGGAGGGATTGAGCAGTGATGAAAAAAATAAGCCTTTGGTGGCTGGGGTTGTAGGAGTTTGCAACCAGGACAAAAAGAACAAGAAAATTCATAAATGCTTGATTTCTTTTTGATTTAAGAAAAAACAGTGATAAGTATCTTCCTGGCTGCTAGAGAAATTTCTTCTGTTAAGTAAATGTACCAGAATGAAATGCTGGACTTCTAGTCAGCTGTGTAACATCTCTGTATATGGCCCTTATATCCATAGAAGCATCATGCAAATATGTTCAATATAATTCTGTTCAGTAGTGATTACTGTTAAAGGTGAAGTTTGATATGTTTGATACTTCCGTTTCCCAAATCAATCAACAAAGTTAGAGGTCTTTCCAAGCCTAGTTGACACACTGGGCTTGGTAGGGTGCACAAAAGAAATGTTTGGTTATTCTGACATCTGGTTAGCTCTGAACCCACCCAACTGCCCATGAATTCATTTATGTCTGGATCATCTGGGCACAGGACCAGGATGAAGCTTGAACTCATTTGCGTGGTAAGATGTTTCAATCCCTCTACCCTTGCTTTTCCCGTCAGATGATACTTTGCATCTTAAACTGACATATTTTCAATTTTTATAGTCTACTTTTGCAAGATTCTTCCATATGGTTGAAGTTAAAATTCACAGAGGCTATAGATAGCTGGGTCAGACTTTGTATTAATCCAAAATGTACGGGCTGAGTTAGAAAACACTAGCTCTGCACCACAATAGTTTAGTTCTTTGCTAATAGCATACCTAACACAAAATATCTTGTTATTCAGTCTGAACCACTTTGGAATTAGCTGTAGCATACTGTACTATAGCCAGTTTGAACAGATGGATTTAGAACCGGAGATTCAAATATATCCCTTTTTGGAATTTGTCTGCCTAATTTACTCATGTTACTGTTACAGAGACACCAAGATAGCTGCTCTGCACTGTATTTCTCTGCTGCATTGCCACAAAGAAATGTGATTCATAGACTCACAGGAATTGCAGATGGAAGAGCCATATTAGATCATTCAATCC
This sequence comes from Steatornis caripensis, assembly GCA_013398225.1. Classification (NCBI taxonomy): domain Eukaryota; kingdom Metazoa; phylum Chordata; class Aves; order Caprimulgiformes; family Steatornithidae; genus Steatornis; species Steatornis caripensis. Next base: position 369,451 of record VZSC01009239.1, on the reverse strand, counting down.
ATCTCCCTGCTGATGCAGAATTGCTTGCTACAGCTACAGTACATTTTCTAGTGTTTTGTCTGGTCTAGTTGTAAAAGTCCCCTGCCACAGGGCTTCCACCGCTTCCCTTGGGAAACTACTCCAGAGTTCATCTTTCAAAATTGGCACTGTCAGAGACAGGCTAGAGAACTAGCAGGACCATTGACCTGTGCTCAGTTGGGAATTCCTCCCTTCCTAATCACTAGGTGACCCTCCATGAAGATGCTGTACCATCAAAATCACATGGTGCTTGTGGACATATCACAGATTTACAGTAATGGGCATTTTTTGTTCTCATTTGCAAGATAAGCTTTGCTTTGTCAAACCTACCAACCTTTGTTGCCTTTTTATCCCAATCCCTCTGATGCATGTGCTAGTTAGTCCCTAACATAGTCTACGCAAAGACTTGACACTAAAAAAACATCCAAAGAATTTCAGTTCCTCTCTGGATCCTTGCACTTCTGAAGTTCAAGTTTCTCATTCTCAGAGACTCCTGGCATATCATCAGTGCCAGTCTCTTCCCTCCTACCAATGACACTGTGTTTCTGCAGGAGTTTGGTTGCTTGTTTACTGCTACAGTAGCCTTGGTTTTATTCCGTAAGAGTAAGACCAAAGAAATTTTCAGTTTTCTGCTTGTTCAGAAGAAGTCTGGCCAAGGCGGCGGGAACTGTTGTCAACCAACACCAATGAATAATTTCCAAAAGTTTCAGCAAATCAAGAAATAAAAAAAGAAATAAGAAAAGGAAAATAAAAGAGGCTTGTTTGACTGAATGAAACATTACACTTAAAAATCTGACTACATTCTAAACATTTAAATAAACAAAGGAAATTTTTAGAAATGAAATTGTATATTAGAAATATACACATTTATATATGTCCATACATATTTAGAAATTAAATCTTTTTAACAGAATACTTTATTTATCTGACTTCTTTTCACAAGGGAAAAAAAAGAAGTCCAAGTTCAGGCAAACAGTTCCAGTTATCTGAATGTATCCTGGTTTTCCATTCAGCAACTCTCCTAAATGGGCAGTGTCACCACCCTCCCATCCTTCCTGATTGCCTACTTTTACTGTGACTCTCACCAAAACAAGGCAGGCCAACGTCAAAAGATTTCACTGAGATCAGAAGGCTGTCTGCTGAAAAAATTCAGATTTCTCTGCTGCTCAGGAACAGTTAGGAAATGGAGACTCGAGAATGAAAACTAGAAAAATGAAGATCAATTCAAATTTATACAATATAAAATGTATGTATATTTTTTGGTCACCTATACTTTTTTCCTAGGTTCTGAGCCAGAATTGGATACACCAAATACCGAGTGAAAGGGCAAGTTATGTCAGTAATTCTAGTTCATCTGGAAGCAATAACTACAGTCAATCACAGAGTAAATCCTTATTTGATGAGATTTCCAGCCCAATTTTTTTAGACACAAGAGGTTCAGATAGTTCAGATAAGGTTTGGCAGCTGAATTGGTATTTGTCCCAAGCAAACCTCCGGAGGTTCACCAGTCACTAGTAATAAATGAAAGTCTTTATAAGGTGATGGTTATTTTGTGGCCAACATGAGATAAATTGGTGGTGCCAGCCCCGGTCCTAAGAGACATCTGTCTACATCCGAATGCCATCACCAGCTTGCTAGACATCTCTGCAAAAGTGCTGATAACTGGAGGTTTTAATGAGCCTTCCTCCAAAGTGGGGTAGCTTTCACTTTTGCTGTGAGGTGCAGTGGGAATCCAACTTTTTTCAAAGGCAGTAGATCTAGCACATTCTGGAGCATTTGCTGGAGCAACAGGCTCTTTGAAGGAGAAATCAGTAGAGAAAACAAGCTGCTTGGGATGCAGTACACACCATGAGATCCACATCCATTCCATCTCTTTCCCATTAGCTTGTTTGCCTGCTATGCCAGGTGTTCTCATTAGCCATAGGTATAAATATTTGTCTAACTTTGTTTTTTTATCATCCTGCTGCTGTATGTATAGGAAGAAGTGGAGCCAATCTGTGCGTGAAAATCAATGTTTGAAGATTTGCTTTTGGCTGCTGGAAGCTGAGGTCTCTTTTAACAGCCCCTGTTGCACGTGGCTGCTATGTCAGAGCCACTTTTCCAAGTACTACGAAAAAAAAAAAAGGTATGGATGAGATATTGACCTTCCACATGTTGTACACTTTACCAATAAGTATTAATGACAAAGACACTAAGAAGTGTAATCTACCATCAATGAATCAATACAAATCCCATTAACACTCGATGAGGGGATGAGATAGCCTTCAAGAGCTTCACGTTTGCTCTTTATATAGGACTCCCTCTAAAGGCTCTGGAAGTCCTTCTTACTTCAGGACCACCAATGTATTGTGATTTTAATGAAATTAAAAGGTTTTAAGAGACAAGGAGACCCTGCAAATGAATACACCTTAGGAATTCCAAGTCCAATCCATACAAAAATTTAATGCTTATTTGATGTGGGCCGATTTTACTAGAATGTGGAAGCTGGGAAATCTGTAATGTCAGCTGTTCAAGTTGTCAGCAAGATCAGTAAAAACCAGAGACAGTTAAACAGTTGGTTTCAAACTTCCTAGAAATTACAGGCTATCAGTTTTTAGTCAGCTGTCTCCCTTCTTCCTCACTTCTCTGCTCTAACTTGTCCCTCCAGCTTCAGAAGAGATACCAAATATCCACCCTTGACCTCTTCCCTTGTCGATCTACAATCATCTGCAAAAATGATTTAACTTGCAGTCCCTGAACTGTGTAGTTTCTGTTTCCGCTAAAGCTAAAAACTGGAGCTGAACTTCACAGAAACTTAGAAGCAGCTTCAGGACACAGATTTATCTCACTAAAGATAGCCAAAGAGAAATTAGTTAAAGAAAGCACTGGTAATTGTTTCAAGTTAACCATTAGACCTATTGCGCAACTTTATCGTTCTTGAAATGCTTTTGAATGCAACAGTGTGGTGGGAATAAGAGAAAAATTGCTTATATATATCTAAATCCTCTGGGCAGCATTTTCCTACCAAAGAGTCCTAATTTAGGCTGATCAATCGGATAGAAAAAAAAATTATTCTGAGTTGTATGTTTTGTTAGATGATAATTTTTTGTTTGCTTTTATTTTTTTAAGTACCTGGTAGGGAAATATTCGAAGCCACTGAGGATAATTTGTACTTAATATTAATTCGAGGTGTGGGCTTAAATCCTCTTTGCTCTTCTGAAAGTCTTTCCACAAATCTAGGCCAAATTTAGGTGTCACAGTGCCAGTGAATTCGATAAAATCCTCTTTCTTATGTCCCTTAGTTCCCTTTCTTCCTCCACTCTTCTATATTTATGTGCCTCTGAAAATCTGAAAGAACCTGCAAGCAATTCCATTCCTCATTCTCTGTTTTTGCAATTAGATGTGCAGTCTGTGTTACCAGTATCGTGGGAAGACAACTAGGCTGTCTGCCTCCTTCCTGGTTGCCTCTGAATTGCTTCAGCCTGCAAAGGAAATATTGTGGGACTTTGTTCAGAACAGTAAGAAACTAAATATTTATCTTCCCTCTTATAATTTATGCAGCATGGGATTAATATAAAAAGTACCAAGATTGAAAGGTCAAGTGAGCTTCTAAACAGTGTTTCACAATGATATATCATTGCACTTTTACCATGGCCTGCTTTCTAGAAAACGAAGCACTAGCAGCAATGATGCACCTAAAGAAATAATCTTAACAGTGCTACAGCCTGATTTTCTGTTACGTATTTATAAGTTTCTTTTACATTTCCTCTAGAGATCATTATCTCTGCTGGAAATTTTAAACCAGTGTTAGTACCAAAAGAATCCACATTTGTGGGTTACCCTCTAGTTGTTTGCAGGTACCTGCTGATGTTTCAATTATTCAGTGGACCGGCTACGGCATGAAGATAGAGTAGGTGTTGGATCTTCTGGTGTTGGACCAAGTCAGCACAGCCAACATCCGTACCACCCATGTGGAGCAGACCAGGGAGTAAAGTTGAGAATACCTGGGTTTCCTCTGAGCATGGGGGTCATATAACGGTATAAAACAGTAAAAACACATTTGTCCTTTCTCATGAAAGACCTTTTGGACAGACAGCTTCCCTTCCTCCAAGCTGTCGAAGTCACAGTCCTCACATTTATACCCAAGGGACCTTTCCAGTCTGGGATTTCAGTAATATCTGAACCATTCCCTTTTACCTTCGCACGGCCATTATCATCAAGACTTCAGACGAGGCCAGTGCAAGCCAGCAGGCACGCTGTACACCACAAAAGAGGAGTGTATCTCTGGTAACTCTGGCTTTCATTAGTTTTAAGTTGGTTGGATCAGATAATATGACTCCTCACTCTGTCCTTTACACATGTGCTCAGTAGAGCTAGTCACCCAACTGTGCTCTTCTGAAGCTGGAAAAGGCCTGTACATAAGATTGCACCATGTGTCAGAATAACACACCAGTTTCTACTCAGAAGATATTTTGAGTGCTTTGCTAAAGGTGAATGACCCAGGCCACTAGCGGATATGATGGGTTCTCCACATCTTGAAGTTTTCACATCAGGAGTGGATGCCTTTCTGCAAGATATCATTTAGTTGAAAATGATTTATTAAACTCACTTCAGTGGGAAATGGGTGAAATACTAAGACTGGAATTACAGAGCAGCTTAGCATAGGTGACCTGGTGACCCCTTCTGGCTTTAAAAATCTAAGAGCTTAGCCAAAGATCCAAGAAGTGAATACGGCTTTTTTATAGGCATGATGTAAACAAGTTTATGTGCTTGTGTGTGTGAACCAGGACTCACCAAGGTTTTGCTAGGTCAGATTTGTAGCACTTTAGAGCATAAGTCTAGTCCTTCGTAAGTACGGCAGCCATAAAAGAATAATTAAAAAAAAGAAGCATAGGTAAGAGCTAAATAAAGCAATGGCATTGTTTTCCCTTAAATGTCACCTCCTTTGGAAGAAAAAGAGGAGTGGAAAATTATAGGTGTCTGGCCAAAAAAAGGGAGGGAACGTGGAGCAGGAGAAATATCAGCCATCAAAATCTTCTGGTTTGCAGATAAGAGGGGAATGAAAGACTTCCTGCACACAGAGAACACAGGCCCTGGGGGCCAGAGAGGCAGTGGCTGGCTGGGAAATGCCCGGTGCCGTATATAGAAACCCTTGCAAACAAACGGCTGCTGCCTGGCACAAAAGTCAAAAAAAGCAAGGCGGCGAGCAGGGGGCCGGGGAGGGGTGATGCTCCCAACCCCGCTGAGGCCCGTCCATCCTGACGGATTTAACGAGTCCAGCAGTCACATCAAAAACACCCTCAGCCTTTAGATGAATGAGCTGTTTGTTTTTCTTCCCGATGGCTTGATAAGAGGTCACAGGATGTGTTCAATTTATTTTTTTTCTCTTTCTTTTTTTTTTTTTTATATAATGAAACAATAGGTTAAGAGAGAAAGGCCCCAGCCCAGTCCCAGTAGGTCCCTCTGTCCCCCATGCTGCTTCATTTCCTGCCTTTTTGAAGCAGACATCCCCCTTTTGTTTTCTTCTAGCCTGGCCAGCGCGTGTCGGTGCGGCGGCCACCGAACAAATAGGTTTTGGCCACCGTCACCTCCTCGCCCCCGCCTGCCCGCCTGCCGCCACTTGCTCGTGGCCGGCAGCTTCCTGAGACCCAGCGGCCGCTGCCGACTCGCCGCCGGCCTCTCAGGAAGAGATGGAGAGGCCTTTGCCCGCCCGGGCGGAAGCAACGGGAAATCCCTGCAGCTGCCCGATTGCACTCCCGTGGCCGGCGGGACGCAGCCGGGGCGTGCAGGCACACGACGAGAGAGCCTTCCTGTTGGCCCGGCCATGGTTCTCCCCCTGATGCTGGAAATTCATGGCATGCCGGCTCCCACACGCACACCGGGGGAAGTACTGGAAGCTGGAGATAAGCCCTCCCGCCGCTCCGGCTGCCACCCAATTCTGCCGCCACAGTGAAAGTGGGAAACAAAGCCAAGGCGCCCGGGAGACTCCCCCTGCTCTCTCAGGACCTCTATTACCTGGAAGGGGACACTCGGTGTCTCCGGCCCTGGTGTATGGAAGGACAGGGATGAGGCAACTGATGCTCAAGGCTAGGCTCAGGTATTGAAATTTCCACATCCCTTCCCAGTCTGTCAGCCCATCCTAAAACTGGCGTGCAAATGGATTGTTTCAGACATACATGAAATCCATCGGTTTCTGGGGTTTGGTCCCTGCCTCTGGCCGGGCACCAGTACAACACCAGGCCTCCTCCAAGGAAATGCGTCCTTAATCACAATAACCAGGGTTGAAATTCATAAAGCAATCACTGACTTCTTTAAAAGTCCATAGACACCCTGTATGGCCTCAACAGGAGTTGGGTAGAAATGGGAAAAACAAGTTTTCCCTTCCGGCTTGTGCTGCCCAGAAAGAAGGATGATGGCATACGCAGGTTTCCGCAGGCCCCAGGTGCTGGATCTCTGCCTGTGGGAGGGATGGGGAGACATGTCCAGGCATGAGCTGCTCCTGCCTGAACCCTCCTGGGTGACCGTGGTTGTTTGCAGTCATGCTGCAACTCTGCAGTTTGCAGGAGAAGAACATGGTTTTTAAATCTGTTCCATACCGGCCCAACTTCGGATTTTGGCCTAAAATTATGAAAATTTGAAAAAAATTATGAACTCTTAAAGGTCCTCATTAAGGTCCTCAGTTTTCAACCTTCCATTTGATGACCGCTTTTTATAATTCCCTTCATACAGGTGACCTTTTCTTTTGCGCAAAGGCTGCAGTGCTTATCCACGAGGCAATGCGGGAGTTAAAAATAAATTCATATAGGCAAATTTGAACACTAAAATAAAATTGTCTTCCTGAGGTCACTGTCTCTGTAGACCAAAGGGAGGGAGGAAGTGCAGGAATGTGATGCTGATTAAGATACCACACGCTGGGCAGGTATCAGTTTAAACAGTTTAGACTGTTACCTGCTCAGCAGGGGAGACCTGAATCCACATTTGATGATTAGGCCATATTTATGTCTCAGCTCAGCAAGTCTCTATACATTGGCCTGATGAGCACAGTGTATAAAACTCACACCAGCATCTCCATATTAATCAGAGGGGTGAAAAAAGGTTTCACGGGTATGTCGGATATCTAAATACGTGGGTGTCCAGGGCCCATTTACCCCAGGCTGTATTATGGGTAAAAGACAATCCACCCACCCTGCCCCCTTTCACATTTGGGATGAATCACGCAGCAAGGTGAGTCACGTCAAGTTAATACGCGTTCAGTGGCACAGGCAACGAAACTGATAATGTGCTGCCTGAAGAAGGTACATGGAAAACTGTGCATGTATACACACATACACATACACAAATATATACACATATATGTATAAACTCTAAATACACGCATATATAGACCTATGTATATAAGTTTTGCAACTTTGCATGAAAAGCTGTAGTTATGTTACATCACACAGTATTTGAAGGGCTCAAATTCTGATTAGCATTCCTGATGGGTTCTTTCAGCATGGTTTACTCAGGAAACAAGGCTTATGCAATCACAGTCTGTGTATGTGTGTACGCGTCTGTCACCATTAGACATCAGATAATTTACACAGGAGAGAGGCATTATGAATGTTCCTAGGCCAGGAAAAGATTCCTGGAGAAATAGATTCTGTCAGTATTTTCACATTGAAAAAACAGAGAGAATCCAACTACAAGACAGGTATCCATTAAAAATCTTCATTAAGCTTTATTAAATCCCATACTTGTGGAACTACTTGCTCAATATCTAAAGAACTGTTATGAATAAGAAGTTAAAAAGAGTATCATCAAAGCAGCAAAATGCTACTCATGTTTCATATTAATCTGCTACATTTTTCACTGCAAGATATATACATTTTTTAAGGGTTTTACTTTTCCATTTACAAAATTCTCTGCTTGGCTATACACAAGTAGGTTTGCAACTCTGGGCAGAGCTCAGCTTTCAGGATATTGCAGTCCCACATCACCAAAACCATCTCACATGACACAAGGACTAATACTACTATTTGGCAGTTAAAGCTCCCTCCAAGTTTTCATGAGCGATGCGTAAGAGAGGTATTTAGCCTGTATGCTCTGCAAAATAGAATTCCACAATAAGGTCTGATTAACATGACTTCTGCTGATGGTCCTAGGTGTTCCTTCAGCTTTAGCCCATGAAGATTAAACCCCATAAGATCCAATTATGAACACAGGTTTTAATACAGGATTTACAGGCTTTAATATAGGACAGTAGCTTAATTATTTTTTTATTTTGGGGATTATATGTATATGTCCTCGGCACTGAGGTTCAGACAAAGGACAAAGAGTTGGGCTACAGTGTCACTTACATAAAAAATTAAACTTAGACAGCTGTAATTGCATGTGGAGAAGTCCTGGCTCCTGCCAAATCCACCTCTGACATGGAGACTTGATCTAGTGCCCGGTTAGGCATTTGTACCCGGGTACATGATACTCTACTGCCTCATCTCATTGTTACAGTGGGAGCACAGACAATTTACTGGAGTTCTTTTGGGGGAAAATAATGCAATGATATGGAGAAGCCAGGAAGGGAAAGGGAACTATGGTTTCAATTGTTGCTGTTCCTAAAGGAAAAACACCAGTTGCCATGACAATAAAAGTGTGAAATATTCAAAGAGGTCAAAATTAAAATACATTATTTACTTTTCTCCAAGAAAGTGCTACACACACACACTCCTTGTCGATTTTAGGTTTTGAGATTTAATTTTTTCTATTTGTTTTTTATAGATTCAGGACCATCTCTTAGAGTCATCCCTCACTGTTCATAGAGCCTTCAAACTGACCTCTACTGTGGAGCCCACTTCTGACACAGAGACCTTGTGCTTTCTAGTCATTTCCAGAAAATTAGAAAAGGTGCCAAACACCTCTAATCCATCTTTACGTCTGTGACTAAATGGCAATGAACAGACCTGGAGAGATGGAGAAACCCCAGCTGGGAAAAGATGAGAGCACTTGCTTCAGTAATATGAACATGTTGGCAAACAGAGATGCTTTGGGAAAGACAGACCCACAATCAGTACTTTGTGTTTCTTTCTTTTCCAGTTCTCTGGAGAGAGAGGGCTGTTTTGGTTTTTATTTTTGTTTTGGTTTTAGCCTCCCTATGGCATATTTCCAGTTGCAATACAGACACCTTGGCACCTCCTTTTTCCTTCTTTTAATGTTGTCTTAAGGAAGACTAGCCCTTACTAGAAGCGTATTTCAGTATCTACATAATAAAACTGTCCAAAAACTCCATGCACAAAATTTCAAATTTGCCAAAAAAATCCAATACTCTCTTTAAGCCTCAAGATAAAAAACCAGATTTTTTTGCCTCTTGTGATAGCCTACCAAAATGAGACAAGAGGACTGCTTTTTAAAAAAAAAAAAAATCCCCAGAAACTCCTCCTACCAGGCTGGGATTGATCTCTGTTTACCTCGGGGGTTGCAGATTGGCAGGAGAACCTGCCATCTGACCACGGCGTGTGCCAAGTCTCACAGACTTCTTGCAACCGAGTCCTTGTGCTGTAATTTCCTTTCCATGGAATGGAGGTGAATCCAGAAGGATCCATGAGATGTAAACCTCAAAGTGTACAAAGCCTCTTTTGTTCTGAACTAATTATGTTGTTACTTGTGTGTAGCTAGGTTGGAGATGTCCAAGGAAGAGCAGTGAAGTCTCTGCTACTTTCATCCTTGGTCGCTGTTCAGGCAATATGGGATATCGGTGGTTTTGCCCCCAGGGACATCTAGAACAGGAAACTTCAGGAGTTCACAAAACCAATAAACAGTAAAGTGGTATGTGGCAGGAGAAGGGAGGACAAGAGTCAGCAGAAGGACTTTGCAGCCTCCCTAACGTCTGGGTCTCGCTCAGCGTGGTGTGGGTGGAGAGGGGAAGGGGGCAACATTTTCTCAGAAGCTCTCGATTTACTGAAATATGTTGAAGAGGTTGAGCCACTTAAAATCAGGTTAGCTTTAGCAACTGTTCATTTGCTGTGCTTGCTCAGGCTACGTCAGCAGTGAACACCCTTACCTGTACTGTATTTTGAAGAGGCCAGATTCTGCTCTCTGTGGTGCTGCTGTAAATCCTTACTGCATTAATTATGCCGGATTCCATTCAGTCAGATTAGCAAATTGTGCACGTATTTTATTCACTAACACAGGTAAAAACCAGTTGAATTAATAAGTAATAACTCCGGGTTTTCAGCTTTTTTTTTTTTCAGTCATGTAAAAGGCTGGTTCCTCCCCATTCATCCTGCTCAGCATACAAACATACCTAAAATATCCTGAGAGAATCAGCAACCTCATGGAGAAGGGCTGATGTATGGCTTCACTGCGCTATGGAACAAGCTGTAAAAAAATGAATTTTATTAAGAAATAACAATTTGCCATCAGAAATCTTTGAACCATACTTTTAAATTCTTGAATCTGGGGCAAAATATTATTTGTACAACAGGCTCGGCTCTCCTTATCTCCATAGCCTGAAGTATTCCTCGTGTTGCCAGCTGTACAGTGAATATCTCATTGCAGTACATGGTGCTCTGAAGTGTGCCAAGTAATAAGCTGTAAAGAGGCAAGCAGGACTCAAGCAACACAAGGATGCAAAGCAATATTTTCCCTTGACACCCAAGGTCATGGCATAATGAAACGCGGAATAAGGGAGCGTCAATTTTCATTGAAGATGCAGGGTACAGTGCTGCTGTACCAAGCTAACAGAAATAAATTAACGTGATGGCAAACTTAGAGTGTCCTCTTAAAATGCGTTTGTAAGTGTGTGAGCGTGCATGCGGGGGGATGATGCTACATTACCCTGTCTCTTTTCATGGCTAGCAGAAACAGGCGTCACAAACTTAGAAACACTTTTAAAAGATAACCTACTCTGTACATGCTATAAATACTGACACACAGTTTTGCAGGGAGCTCTGGGTTAAAGAGATGAGAGGAGGAAGTATAGTCTGTTGCCCAGTGAATTGCTCATCCATACAGTTTAAACTCATCAGCAATTCCTAACCAAAATATATACCCAAGACCACTTTTCAGGATTGATTACACTTGCATTTGTGCCCCTATAAAGCTGGAATAACTGTTGTTGCATTCTTCCATTCTCTTGCCTCTACAGTGAGAACTATACATGTATAGGAAAACAGAAGAAACCTTGTCTGTCTGTTTTGCTTTTGCGGTAGTATTATACAGTGTAAATGGGGAGTAAATGCAGAGGAAGAGTTGGGTTTCTGATTGCTCTGTGCCCAATTTTGAGTCCTGTGAAGTCGATGGAAAGTCCTTCATTGACTTAGATGGGGTTTGTATCAGTCCCCTGAACATTATCAAGCCAGCAAGAAGGATTCATAGCATTTGCCATATGGCTCCAACTTGCTTTAATTCTTTACCTAACATTTCTGAAATGCAGACTGTAAGGGAGCATTCCTTTATAGTTAGGAAAGCACACGGTGCTTAATTTTAATGGAAAACTCTTTTTTAAACACAGACGGATCCTGCTGTGTTTGACAAATATGTTCCAGAAAGAAGCTCAATCTAGATGTTATGTGTAACTTTATCTTATTCCCTTTTGAGCACTACTGTTCTTGCAAAGTGATCTCTCAACTGCCCAAAGTCATTACACTTTTTCCCTTTCACATTGTACCTCTGTAAATGTCAGGCATAACTACATTTTTATTTGCAGAGATACCACTGCTATGAATGAGTAAAAATTTCCTGCTCCCCCGCCTCCTTCTCTTTACCCTGTGCGCTTTCTGCTAATATGATTTGTTGAACAAATTGTTCCATTAATCTGGGGCTGTTTGACAGAGTGAGAAAATAAGTGCCAAAGTGAGAAGATTCACAAGAATCGGAAATCTCAGTCCCTCTTTCTCAAGGTAAATAGTTATTATATCAGGGTGTCAGACTGGTGAAATGGATGTACTTTCATTCTCAGTTTGTAAATGTCACTTTTCCTCAGCCCATCAGGGTGACAAATGAGGTGTGGGTTACAGTAAGAGTTCATTCCTTGACAAAGTTCTTACTGGCTTATTTCAACAGGAAGGTAACCTCCCCTTTCTGCCCCCCACCCAAAAGCAGGGGGAGGGGGACACATCTTTAGTTGGGAGAGAAACAAGAAAGAAGACAACCTGGGCTTGAATAATGTCCAAATTGTTTCCATTTGCTGGTAAAACCTGATAGAGGTTTCTTCAAAAAACAAATCATGGTACAGTTTGTTTGCCTTTCTCCTCTTTTCTTGCTTGTTGTTTTAGCTAAGACCCATATGACATACCTTTACTGGTGCTTATGTCAATATTTATTGAACAAGTGGTCAAGAGAGGCCGCTTTTTAAGGCCTGCGCTATCTGATTGTTAATTACCACACTGCAATGTGTTAATGAAGAACACCACCCTCTTCTTTTGACAGATAATTGATGAAAGATCAGGAGGCCCACTGCCTGACAAGGAACATGAAATGGCTTCTTTGATTGCCCTGCAGATCACTGCATTTGAGCAGTCATAGGACTAGCAAGGAGCCCACATGGCTCACAGGGAAACACAGTCGCAGGGTGAAGACGGTGGTAAGGAACAAGAAAAGGATGATCTGAGCGATTTGAGCATAAGACCTTCTCTGATTTCTGAGTCTATGATAACCCTATGGTCCCTGACAAAAATAGGGTTTGCAGTAGCTCATGAAATGTCTTTACCAAGCCAAACCATCGTCTGCAGGATGTAGACTTGTGCTTTTTTTTTGTTCACGGTCTAGTAAACATGAAAGAAAGCTGCTCCTGTCTGAATTTGCCATAGTAGTAATTCAGAAAGATATTTGCTTGATGGATTTAACCCTTTTATTTCAGGTTGTAGCAGCTCTTAGCATTTGGAACTATCAGATAGCTCGATTTGGATTCTCATCTGGAGAATGGTTTGTGGGGTGACTTCGTTTGGTGCTCATGAACAAAACTGTTATGAATCAAGCAGATGTGATTTTCCTAAAAATTCTGGGGAAAAAGCAAGAAGAAAGTAACTCTGGAAGGATGCTATCTTTTTTTTTTTACTTTCATAATGAAACAAAATTTTCTGCAAAACTAGGAATAAAAGCAAATTTTCAGAATAAAATTAAATTCCAAAGCTAAGCCCCCAGGCTTCTTTAAGCTTTCTAGGTCACCAAGGATTTGAATAACGAATGAGGATTTTTAGGTATTGCTGTCTTCCCGGTGGGGGATGGATGGAACTGGATCTCACAAATAGTCAGATCACAAATCCAGAAAGTTCAGCATTTGCAGATCCTCAAGCAGATCCTAGGAGCTATCAAGCAAGCTGAATGGAAAAAATATGAACATTTAGCAGAACCCACTTATATTTTCTTAGAAGCTCGTAAAAACCAATATGTTTCCATGTAACATTTTGCTTTTGGTGAGTCAGCATTTTCTGATGAAGATATATTTCATTGCAAAATGTCTGCCCCATTGGTGTATAATCTGGCACATGTCATAAGAAATGAAAAGGGTTGAGGGTGAACCAGAACACGGACTGTTCTGGATCTACTGCTTGAACCAAAAGGCTCCTGAGTGAATGGCTATGATAGACTCATGTGTGTGTTTGAATCCTCAGAGGGAGATATTAATTAAATGTATGTTACATGTTTCTTTTCCAACTGATAAAATGTCAGGCTTTGAATCAGCTTGACAATGACAATTATTATGATTCAGAAATGGAAATTTGCTTTTCATTATTAAGAAAACCACTGTTCACCAGTGCTCACTTAAAAGCAGCTATTTCTACAAACATGTCTGCCACTAAATTCCCATGTTAGAATATTTGTGAGAAATTAACATTAAAAAGGAGACTACACATAATCAAAGCAAATCTATCTTATTTTCTCTCTGTGTGTGCATTTGCAATGTATTTATCTCTGTGAAATCCAGGCAGAAGATAATACTGAATTTTCTATGACATCATACCCCTTTCAAACAGATCACTGTCTCATAAGCATACAATTATGCTTTACCAAACAGATCAGGGACTAAAAGATCCTATTGAAAAAGAAATTTGCAAAAGTAATAGTACAGTGAACAGGAAAAACTAATCACTTCATACTGCAACTTTCTTTTTTTGTAGGTTTTTTTTTTAAACGTTCTTCTCTTTTTCTCATCAAACTTGCTCCTGCACGTAAATTGTTCTTTGAAGACCTATTTTCTCCAGTACTGGCTAAAATAAGCAGAACAGTTACAGTCAACAATATTCTGCCCACTTTGCCAGAGCCTTCATAATTTATGTCTAACCTGGATAGGAAAAGCCCTTATAAATTTCAACAAATGTCTCATTAATTAACACCCCATCTCCCTAAGCCACAGAGCAGCTGGTGAAAAGAATTGTGTAGGTTGATTCTGTAGATATAAACTAGGTCAACAAAAGGGATCCATACTCACTATTGCAGGCTGATATTTCTCTGGAGGGTATTAATAGTTTCTAGGGCCTTTCAGCTTAGACTCAAAACTATTCAAAGTCAACAGTATAAAACTGCTCAGCCTATGTACTTAAATTAAAAAAAAACACAACCCAACAAACCACAACACGTTACAAGGTTTCTGCTCAATGCAATGCAGGGGGTCAAAGCCTGAAATCCGTACTTCGGCCTCTATCCAAGACAATCGGAGACTTTCTATTGATTTAAATGAACTTTGTATTGTGACCTTTTTCTGGTTAGCACTTGATCATGCAAACTTCTTACTTTACTGATTACACTATATATTCATGGAGAGTCTGAAGTCCTTAGTCAGGCAAACCCTTTCTTCTTGCCTGCATGATAAATTATCTATAAAGCATTATTCTCTGCTCATTTCTAAATACTCCTTAGCCTATTCAACATGCTAATTTTAGGGTAATTTATATTTTCTATAACTGTGCATAACCCTAAGAAAATTAAATTAAAAATATAAGGCGGGACTGTGAGGAATTAATATTACAGTCTATCTAATGCAAGGACTGAATACAAGGTGGAAAAATGAGAGGGAGAAAATGCCTTGGAAGCATTTCCCTGGCCATAGACGTCTTGCATATGGCAACCTTGTCTGAAGTCACCGGAGGAGGCAGGCAGGCAGGTAATTTTCACTCATTCTTGCAGTTTTAGTATATCCTATGTCAAGATCAGATGCAGGGAAAGGAGAGGAGAATGCCTGAACAGTGGCTAGCAGTGAAAGATTAGTCATACAAAATTTAAGCAGGATCTGATAGCAGGAGGAGGGAGTCAATGAGCAGGCAGAACAGAGAAAGACTTTTCCATGCTGGCAAACTCATTTCAAAAAGGTGCAGAATTAGGAGTCCAAGACCAAAATAAATAACAGCATGAGGGTAAGCATCTATCAGAAAAGAGAGAGAGCAAGTAGGGGATACACTGGGATGTGAAAACAGAAAAGCAGTCAGGAGCAAAGTCATAAAGCCCCTCGGAGGAGATAATCCTGACTCTAGTGAAGTCAATGGGAGTTTTGCCATTGACTTCAACAGGGTCAGGATTTCACCCTGGGAGTGTTAATGTGATGTGGAAAGAGATAGGAAGACAGTGGAGCTACTCAGAGAGAGAGCAACATGGTCATAGCATATAACATTAGCATATTAATGGCTATGACTGTTTTATTTTACAGCTCTGTATGAAGCATAGAGACTATAGGAACTTCAAGAATACTAATATGTCCCTCATTATTAACTAATGCAATGGCAGCAATCCTCAAAATAGAGATTTCAACCCCATCCGTATTTTCCCCTGCAGTATCTTATGAGGGAGGTTGAGTCAGACTAATTTTGGTATTTAAAAAAAAAAAAGTCAGAACAAATATCATCATGTCCAGTAAGCCTAATGTATTGATTGAATCCAAGCAGACTACAAAATTTAATTGCAGGTCCATAATTATTTGAGGTTAGGAAAAGTTACATTATATTTTCTGAGTTAAGCTAAATAGATCAAGACCTTCTATCTTGAAAAAGAACAACATAGGAGGGGGAGGAGGAGGTCAGATACAGGTCTTTAACATTCTGGCTGGCCTAGAAAAGGCAAATAGATAATGAGTGTTCACTGTTTCTAGTAATCTAAGATCTAAAAGTCATCAAATGAAACTAGCAAGGGGTATACTCAAAACGAACAAGACTTCTCTCTTTGTCGCACAAAGGCAACTTGTAAAATTCCTTACCACAAGATTTAGGGGTGGTTGCATAGTTTCAAAAACAATCTACGGAGAAATTCATGGAAGAAAAACACATTGAGAGCTATTCAATGCATAGAGAGCTCTTGTTCGGGGAGTTTCTGAGCCACAGGTCACTGAAAAACAGCAGAGTATTTTAGAAAAATATCCTTGTATTGTTCTCAAGATATCTGCTCTTAGCCGAATCCAGAGAGCACACTGGGTTATATGGCCCTTAGGTCCAACATGGTGCAGCAGTTCTCCATTCTAAGGCAATACGGGCTAATTAATTTAAACAAAGCTTACTTCCCCCACTCCCCCACACTTCCTAATTTTAACAAGGTTTCTTGTAATATATTTGCTTGTTCCTTCAGGTTTTTATCAAAGATTCTGTGCGAGTGGTAAAAGTGTCTGCGGGTAAAGTTTGTGCTTGTCAGAATAATTTGACTGGGCAGCTCTGCAAAGTTTGGCTGTGCCACTGCTCACTAAAAGGAGATGAGCGTGCCAAGAAATCGACAGGTTTGTTGGCTGGGTTTTTGCCTTCTACTGGAAATTCACTTAGGAGCTAATCCAAAGCCAACTAAGTCAATGAAAAACTCCCATTAAATTTAATGGGTTTGGGATCAGGCCCTTAAATCATATGTAGGCAGCTAAATCTGCCAGTTCTTTAAAGATGCATAAATTTACCTGCTATTCCCCAAAGCACAACTGCATCCCTCCAACACCTGTCTGACAGAACTATTGAATATAATAAGAAAACCTTACAGAATCACAAGTAAGCTGTGAACACCAGACTGCCGCCAATCTCTTCCGATGCCGAGGTAGTTAGTACCTGGGACTACTAAAAAACTGTAATCAGGGATGGTGCTGAGATATGAAATACAAGTATTCCATCTGTCTAAAGCGAGCAGCTCGCAAAACATTAGCCAACTGCTACGTTGCTGCATTTCGACAAACTGAGTCATCCTCATCACACTACCGCTGGGTTTTAAATGATTGACAGGGAAAAAAGCTAAGAGAAGCAGCTATTTCTTTACATTTAGCTGGTTTGTCAGGGCATTTGAAAACTTCTGGATTAAGGTGAAAATGCTTAAGGATTAAGTGGGGAGTGAAGGGAAGGGGAATGAAAACATTTTAGTGCTGTGAAATTTAGAAGTCAAGCAGACATGCTCAGGAGAGCTAGCAAGACTTTTACCAATATGCTGTATCTAATCAACAATATCATTTAGAGTTTCCCACTTTATGGAGGAAAAAAAGTAACGTTTGAAGGTTTCTCTCACCAGTGCTGTATCTCATCAAGTTCTTAATATACTCAACATGTGTTTTGCAAAATGAGATTTTGCAAAAATCAGGGTCACCCCTTGCACCCAGGCAAGAGGTATTAAAAGATATTCATCTTTACAAGTAATGTCCTGAAATGATGGAAATAAATGTAAGTCTCAAGAACTTTTGTGAGAGTTACCAGGGGCTCGATCACACCGTAGAGTGGTGAATCATAACAAGAGATGTCTAGGAATGTATTATTCAAAAGGAAGCACAGATACTGGTAATAGTCACATTTAAAAGACTGTTGGGGATTGTTGTGATGCTGTTAATTATGTGAGTAAGAGGCAAAAAGGAGGACGCTTTCTGTACTCTGAATTTCTCTGCACTGTGGTAGGCAAAAGGTGAATTGAGGGGGTTAGAAAATAATGATTTCACTCCTTGGCCTACAGCAGATGCCCTGTGATGTTTTGAGTGCTTGGTTTCCTGTGTTTATTTCCCCATCTAATATTTTTATGGGGTGAAAAAAAGAAAAAATCAGATATACATTTTACAGAGAATACTGGAAAGTTCCGTCAGGTAGCAGGAGATTAAAATGTCTTCAAGAAATTGTGGAAACTTGGTTTGGAAGATTATAGGGAAAATGTAGGAAGTTCTTCAAATACTTGAAGTAAGTAAAGACCCCATGGAGGGAAAAGGCAAGTAGGAGGAACAGGAAGTTTTCATATTATCACTTGTAGGAAGATGTTTCTTTTGCAGAGACCCCTAGAGCTGAAAAAACAGAAATAGTGAGTCACTAATTCTCAGCTCAGTTGTTTTCTTTGATGTTTGCTATTCAGAGTAAGTAGTTTATGTCCATTCAGGGACTGGAAGCATTTTTATATACACAGTAGCAACATCATCATCATAACACCTGAATAATTTATATTTTAAAAAACTCCTGCACACTTTCTAAAATTGTATGCAGGTATTGCCGCATTTTCTCATGTAAAGGGCCACACTAACTCTCTTCCTTAAATTAATTCCATAGAAAATGTCCAAATGCTTAGGGAAAAAACTTGTAGATAACCAAAGATAATTACGACCTAAGAGAAAAAACTTGCGTTTCAGTTTTATTGGTAAAGATTGATTCATGTAACAGCCAAACGTAGCCGCTATGGTTCAGGCATCTATGAACCCCAGGTCTGATTATTTCTGAACTTTCTTGGGACAGTATCTGAAAACTACTGGGCAGCTCAGACTTAGGACGGTGCGGCTGCTGACACTTCACTGCAGTGCGGTCCCCTAGATTTTAAGGAGCTGTGCTGATTTCATCTTAGTGCTCCTTATAGTCTTGCACGGCTTGTGTCCCAGCTGTCTTAAAAGCCTCATTATAAATTCACCTGCTCTCACAGCAGTGGAGGAGAGCAATAGCATTGCGCAATTTATACTGATCTAGAAATACGCACTGCATTAAGGGAGATGAACCCTATCCTGAGGATGCCTCAGTGATGGTATCTTCTCTCTGAAGTCTGCTTCCCTCCAGACCCAGCAAGACAAAATACCCCAGCTCCCCTCTGACCAACACAAGCTTATGTGCACACCATTGCAATGGGCATCCTCCCACTGAGCGCCAGTTCAGGGTTTGGGTTTTTTTTTTGGAAAAGAGGCTAAAGAAAACAGGTTGAGTCTTCTACAGAAAAAAAAACCCAAATGGACACAGTATATGTCGATGAGTTTTTTGGATTTAATGTGTTGAATAGATGCACCCTTGTCAGGTACCCCAGATGCATGCTTCAAAAGAGGAAAAAAGACAAAACCAGGGGCTTGCAATGTCACGTAAACCTGACTTAGTAATCAGCCAATCTGTACCCTTCCAATCCCTGTAAAATACATGTAGGTTAACATTACTAAATCCCATTTAAAAATAGGTTGGCAGAAGTGTGGCATGATTTTTACTGACTATTCTGCTCAGCCTGCTTTCTGGACCTTAGAAGACATGCGTAAGTACAGATAATGTCACTTGCTGATGTAACAACCTGACTGCAAACATCTATCAGGTTCTTAGCCATTTCTAGTTATTAGTAGAAAGGATTTTTTCTTTTTTTAAATCTGCACATTGCACATGCACTTAATTTTACATGAAAAATTGCATGCATAATTAGGCATGGAGGCAATGAAACATTCACATACGAAAACGCATACAATTCAGTGGCACATTTGATACCAAGGTTTTCTAATACATGATAGTCCATTCTCCGGTAGTTTGAATCTCCTCTGTTAAATGCCCTGTTTCAGTCAGAAACTGCACAGTAGGAAATTAAAACATGTTGATAGATTGAAAAGTTATTAAGCTTCCTTGCAGTGTTAAACAAGAATTTACAAGAATTCACTCTCCAGATTTATCAGGGATATATTTACAGTACTTGAGTAAGTGTGAATATTACTCACTGGAGATATTTAGTCACATACTGTATCTTTCTGAAGGGAGACCATATTGCATTAAATGTCTCCACCATGTTCTGTAATTTGAAAGATAAATCCTTGAGTGCTGATTAGTCATATATTGATACCGAACATCTATTATTTTGGGTCTATAAGAAGATTTTCATCTCTGTAATATTAATTTCTTGGCTATCATCATGATTCTTCTTAGCAACCGTCTTTCATAATCTTAACTCAGGCCACTCGATATTGTTAAATTTCCTCATGTACAATGCCAGAAATGACACTGCAGGTGGGGGAGGTAAATCTTACTTAAATTAAATGGTTTGGTGTGGGCTTAAAACAGGAGCAGATATTGCTAAGGTTTTGTGTGAAGTTTTTCCAGTGACACATTTTGTGGCATTAGGGAAAGAGCTCAGACTTACAGGGGCTCCATTTCCACATCTGAAAGACAGGTTCTAACATAAATTCCCAGGGACACGGCGAGATGTTGTCTTTATTCCCAAATTATTATGCGATATATTAGTTAAAATGGCTGTAAGTCCAATAGCTAAGATCAAAACGAGTATTTAGCAGGTCTACTCCCACTGAATTCAAATATCCAACTCCCCATGGTTATCCGGTAAAGAAAACAGCTAGGTGCTCTGTCTTGGGTGTGTATTCTGGTCTAGTTACGAAATGCAGGCAGCAAAGATGACCAGAATGAAATCTCAATTTAAAAAAAGAAAAGGTGAAATAATTTTGATCGTTTTGTAGGTAGTGAGAAATACCAGCTATATCTGATACATGTGAGTTTTACTCGATACTCAAAACCAAAATAACGTCCCATAGCTCAAAGCTGAAGGTAGAAGCAATTTTTAAGCATTGATTTTTGACTTACCATCAGTGTAGCACTAGATTTTTCTGTCCTTAAATCACAGTTGGGAATGGTATTCTCAAAATACTGTGGTTGAGTAAGAATCGAAGTTCCGTAGAAAGTTACCTTTCACAATGCAATATTGTTCCTATACATCAGAGAAATATCAGTTCTCCTCTTCTGTCTTCAGCCCACTTGTCAGGAGAAAAATTGTCATGTTTTCAGTTTTTCTTATTCCCCCCCCCCCTTTCCATTAAAAACCAACCAGACAAAAACCCCTGGTAAAATAGCTCTGCCTACTAACAGTAAAAGTCCCCACAGGGACCCTAATTTACTTCTCTCCAATTTAAAGGTTATGTAAGTGTTTCAGCATGAGGAAGATTTATTTTTTTCTAGAGAACAGACACAGCAAAGGCATTCAGTGCCAGATGCCCCGATACTGCCCTCCTAACATCTCTCAGCTGTGAGACAGAGAGAGTCAGACCAAGGGAAGACACAGTATCTATCTCATCCCTCTGCCTTTTCAGCCCCCATCTCTCCGAGGTGGTAGTGATCACCCTAAAGTAGGCAGCTCGATGTCTTTTGTGAACAGCTGTGTTAGAGAAACGGCTCTAACACCAGCAATTAATTTCTCCTATTGGGACATCAGGGGCTTCAAACAGTTCACAAGCGCAGTGAAATAAATGGTAAGACTCCAATTTTCTTCCATGAACTTTCTAGGGCAGAAATCAGGTTCTAAGGGCACAAGAGGTCAACCTGTCTGACTTGGTGAAAAATCCCAAAAAGGAGACCTGTCCTGGGCTGATCAGCTTGTGAGTCGAGGCCACTGTGTTTTTCTGTAGTAGGTCCTGCAGAAAAGCATTGTTTTCTTTGGGGTGAATGCTCAGAATCATTATGGAAAGAAAATGGGAAAGAAAAGGGGAGACGGGAAAGGGAAAGGGAAAGGGGTACTTCTACTCTGTTAAACTCAGCTGGATGTAAACCTGCCATAATTTCACACACAAATGTTAACCTTTCCTCTCTCAGTTCAACCAAACTCCTGCTCCATTGTAGTTCACAAAATGTTATCACAACCGGGGTGAGCTGGCTGCACACTGATGACCCTCTGAGCACTCAGACCAGTATGAGACAAAACAGCTGTGCCAAATCCTGAGCTGAAGCACTGCCATGAGGTTCATCTGGTTTGGATCAAAGAGCTATAGGGCGGCTCTCATCGGAAAGTGCTGGGAATAGGAGACCTTAAACTTTTTGATTCCTGCAGTCCCTCAACCTCCGGATAAATTAAAATATTTAATCAAAATCTAATGGCAGTGATCTTGTTTGTACAAATGCTTTATTACCCTGCGCATTTTAGCCACAATCTGCCTGGTTTCTAATACGACCTAAAGAATCAGTCGGCATTTATTACAAATGCAAGGCAGAAAGCTTCTGGCTCAGCAATTAATCACTGACATAGAGGAATTTCTTCTCTCCAGGTGGGGAACCCATCCAAAAACTAAGAAAAATAATCGGGCTAATTAATTCTTATCTGCAAAGAGCAATTAGATAAATGACCTAAAAACAGGCCTGTCACCCCTAGTGAGGTGCTCAGCTTCTAAATAGAATAATGTCTCTTTGCCAGGCCATCTCTGCAGTGAAATGGAGATCACAGAGAGGAAGGGGAAAAGGCACCATGTGGGGAGGGAATGGACTGATAGGGGAGTAGGTTAATTAGAGCTGAGACCAGCCATTGATATAAAAAAAAAAATTAAACCAAAGCTCTGCACTCGGGTAGATTTGATATGATCCCATCACCTTCACAGCTATGCCTCTGTGCATCCGGAGGTACTAAAGAGAGTGAAGTCATGTCTCCAAGCTACTTTTGAAGAGGAAAACCACTCACCAGGCTTGTCCACGATTGCGTTGCATTTCACCTCAGTGAGTGGCATCCCTGACACGGCACTCTATTAACTTTGAACCGTGCGGCTCTGGCACGGAACGGTGGTGCCAAAGTGAGATGCAGAGTACTGTGTTTCAATTAGTTTCCTCTGTCAGACTTCTTTGGTTTTAGTCAGGAAACGTGCAATACATAAAGCTTCATGAGTGAGCCGAATTAATCTAAGCAGCACAAGTGAGAAGGCAACAAGAACATAACGCACGTCAGAGCTTTGGTCAACTGCGTATCACCAGCAAAAGTCCTGCTGTCCTTTCAGTTGTCTCATAGCCAGTCGAAAGCCAGACGAGGTGTTCAAAAGAGGAGAGAAAGACCTTTGGGCAAGTCTAATATTCAGAACAGCATTGATTTTGCAACCTGTCTTGTTTATAAGGTTTTCTTTTTGAGACACACTGAGCAAGAATGTGAAACAGCTGCCTTCACGTATGAAAAGCCATCTTCCAAGGTGATGTATTTCTCTTGTGTTAACACACATCTTCCTTGCTCTGTGTGCACAAGGTATCATTTCCCTGATCCTGCTGTTCTATCTACTTATATCATGACACCATGCCATTTCCAATGGTAGGAGACAAAGGGAGATGTTGAAGTAATTGATTCAAGCTTATCTAAGTATTTACAGAAATAAGCCTAAATGACTAGACATAAAATGCTACAGCAGTCAGATCAAGACAATCCACTCCAGTTGTAGTTAATCAGGGCTTTAGCCTCCAAGAAGCTGATTTGAGACTACCGAAGTGTTTACCCGCCCCCAACACCCGTGTCAATCACGTTCCTCCTGCCTGGGAGTCATTAACACAATTACAAATACAAATGTAAATAACAAGTCTGCCGGTAGTTCATAGATTTGCTCTGTTACCGTTTCCAAGATCCAAAGCCTCTTACATTAAAAAAAAACCCCACTATCCCAAAAGCTACAGATGTTGGTAAAAGACCTTTGTTTCTCTCTGAAAACTTGTGTGACCAAGGTTCCTATAGTTTATACAAAGCAGATGCCTGCTTAAACGCTTTCCTCAAAGCTGTCATGGCTCCTACATCCAAGAAGTTAACAATAAATTATAAGGACTGATGGATTAGATCAAGATGCATGGAAACACTGTATATATTCTTGAGAATGATATTTCACATACAAAAAAAAATCTGTGAATGTTTGGAGGAGAGATATATATTCCAGCTAAGTACTCTGCTGCTTGCATTGGCTGAAATGTGGCGGCACAACAAAAGCAACCATCTGTGTTTAAACACAAAGGAAGAGACAAGCAACTCTGTGTCAGTTTAAATTTGTATTTCTCCTCGATGATGTTAATGTGAGGTTTAAATCAGACCAGAGCCTACAGGATGCCCAAGGATCCTTCCATAAGATTGATGCATGTGTTGAAGATGGGCAGCTCAAACCGAGACCTGAGCTTCGGCAGGATGTTCCAGGGAGAAAGCTCGTTGCAGAAGTAGGATTCATTGATGAGCTTGTGTCTACTTTGTAAACCTTGCCAGAGTTCAGAGCATAAAGATGAGCAAGTTTCAGTTTGGGCTTTCTGTTGCATGTATCCCAATGGACAAGGCTGTTGAGGGTGGCTAATTGGAAGATTGCTCTGATAAATATCCTCTCTTCATTTTTTGCTAAGATGCAGGAAAGTTCTCAAGAGCTGCATATTCAGAAAAGAATGGAGTCCAGAGTGGACTGCATTGCTGATAATGCTGCATCACAGAGATGCTGGGAAAATTTGAAAATAACATTGGAAAAACTAAAAAACAGACAGTGAGATTTGTAGGTGGCTTGGTGTTTTCAGATACTGTTTTTTCAGGAAATGCCAGCGGCACATTCTTCAAAGCTCCCAATAGAAGGATTGAATGACACAAATCAACAATATAATGCCAAAAACAGTTTCACTAATAATTTAATTAAATTTAACAAAGCAAAAATTAAAGGGAGAAAACATTTGAACTGTAGTTTTTCTGCCAAAGTTCTTACCTTCTATTTCTGAGTCTACTCTAACGGTCGCAACGAGGGCCAAACCAAGGCCCCTTTCTATCTTATCTAAAGTACATTGCCTGCAAAGTGTTGGTAATATTTGTGCCCAGAGTAGGACATTCAGAGCTACTTGGAATTGAAAATTATAGGGAGTAGTTGGTATGTAAGTTAGTCCCCAGTCCTCTGCAAATGTCTGCACGGGTTCAGTTTCCAATACATGCATGCTGCACAATGATTCGGAGTTAGAATAAATAACTTCTTTTTTTTAACTTGCAACCAACTCACTTATGTTTAATTTATACAGAAGTAGGCACAGCCTCCTTCAGCACCAGAGCGTTAGGGTGTTTTTAATGAATAACTTAGAAGAAACAGTCACCTGCTAACAGGTCAGCCTCCCTTTTGTGTTTCATTCCAGTTTCATTAGTAAAGAAAAAAGGCCTTTGATTGGATTAATGGAAATAAAGCCACAGGGACTAAATTATAAAATACCCAGTGGTTATTTCTAGTAGCTCCTACTTTCAACTGGGACCATGATTTTTATCATCTCAGGCTCTGAGCTTTGGTGTACAAGTGTAACAGTCTTGGACTGCAACATGGAAAAGCTTTTGCTTTAGCAGAAATCACATTTCATCGTTCTCTCTTCAGTGATGCAGCTAAACAGCCTCTGGTTTTAAGGACATCACCCCTGCTTGATTCTTGAGCTGCTCGGATTGCTCTCCACAGAAACTTCTGAGCAGACACACTTTGGTTGTTTGCGTTTTTCTCGCCTCCATCTTTCCCTTCCTCATATCCCTTCACCACCACCTTCCAGTGAGGGGCTATTTTTTTTTTTAAATCTACTTATTTCTTTACATTGAAACTGCAGTATCTGGAGGTGGCTACAGGCAGACACAGAGCCACATGCTTGGCCTAACTTATATAAACAGTGTCCTGGGTGACAGCCTTTCCTAGCCCATCTGCAGCTGCCAGGGAATCTATTATTTTTCTGGTCCCTGGGGAGAAAAAGTTCTTGAGCATCATTACTCCTAGGCAAATGTAACTGACTCTGCCACGCACCCTAATTTGCTTGCCATAATTATAGGTCGCTCACCCCCCTTTGCTATTTATAAACCCTTTTTATTTATTTTTTGTACTTATCAATAATGAATGGAGGCTAGTGAATCATGGGGCTGTAATATTTGAATATTATGAAAATGCTAATAACAAGGCATCATAGGCAGCAGCACCCAGGTCTTATCAGCTGGTCAGATGCTCTATTAAGCAGCCAGTGAGGAGTTCAAGCAAATTGGTTATGTTAATGTCCTGTAGTACTTGGGGAAGACGAGGAGTTAGCAATTAATTTTTTTTTCTTCTTCCCAGGCTGCAAGCCGACAGGGCAAATTTATATTCCTCCTCTTCTATGGGACCCCAGCTCAGAAGGGGGGCAAGGTGGAAATGCGAGAGGCTACCAAGAGCTTTCTGAGATCTAATTGAATGGTGCAACTGAAAAACTGGCGGGAGGGCAAGGGAGCGAGCAAGGAATAAATAAATAAATATATAAATAAGCAAGCAAGCCCCAAAACAATGGGAATGCAGCATTCTTCCCCATTCATTCAGCTGACAGTGCTTTTGCAACTTAAACCTGTTTTATTAATTATGTTTGACATTTCCTTAATTAGTTTCATTTACATCCCATCAGCCCCTACCAGACGATTGCCCCATACATCATTTCACCAGAGGACTGAGATGCCTACAGAATTACAAAAACAGCCCCCCCCCCTCAATCCTCAATAACTCATCACTGTATATTTTACAGATTTTAAGAATTAGTCTTTTAATCTCCTATTCTTCTTTTAAAATATACAGATATTTCATCATATTTTTAAAATGTTTATGACATTTTTCAAAGGAACTTGATGCCGGACTAAATGTCTATTTTGCTTCCATGCATATAGTTTGCTTTGTTTTGCAGCTCCTGCGTATCTTATCATTGACAAAATGTGGACTCTGTCGAAGGATCCCTTTATATGGGTCCTGTCCTGGCTCTGCTGAGCTCTGCTAGTCTGCCCCGGTGCTTTCCCCAGATAGCTCGGCATACTCACAGTAGCATTCTTTAATTTATAGGCAGGTTTCTGTTGTCCCCGCAGTTGCTATGCAGTTTTCCGTATATTGATTAATTTCCACAGAAGCCATTTGACAGACTTTTTACAACTTCAGTAAGAATGAAAGGATCGTTTGATTGTTTCATGCCATTGCTCTGACTTACTCTCTTGCTTGTCTGTCCTACCATCCCTTCCATGGGCTGGTGTATGCACTGTCACTTTACATGATGAGTAGTCAGAGATAGGGCTGCCATTAGAGCCAGGCATTTTAAAGTACATAAAATTTAAGACTCCGCTTAATGCTGCTGAAAAGAACAATGTAATGGGGAGAGACAGAGCCCTGTGCCTTGCACTGGGGCTGGTCAGAGATCTCCAAGCTAACGAAGATCATAGTTTAGCACGAGGAGGACTGAGTGTTTTCAGCCTGGAAGCTGCATAGCCAAAGTCACACGGTGCTGCATCAGAAAAGCGAGTCTCCTGCCGAAGCAGCTAGCCCTGCACGCCCAACCTGAGAGCCGCTTGGCAGGAGGGTGGACCTGCTGCATGCTTTGGCTGTCAGATGTCTGGTACAGAACCCGGCTCTTCTGTCCAGCACTCAGCACTAAGTGACTGACTGTTCCTGACTGGGGTAAAGTGACAACCTGTTTTTGCTAATCCCAAAACGTGCTACCAGGAGCTGTCATTTCAGAGTCATCACACTCTCTGTTGATATCACTCAAGTTAATCATGCAGAAGGAAAAAGCTTGTATTAAAGCAGATAATTATTCCCCTGTTCCTTAATAACACATGCAAGGGAAAGTGATTCTTATTGTCTTGGCAAACTATGACATTTCAGCACATTTTCTGCTTACTATTGATGCCCAGGCATCCTTTCTGCTTTACACTTCCGAGATCGAGGTTGTTACACCGTGCAGCGACTGGCAAGCCAGCACACGAAAAGAGAGAGCTTTCGTTATTGCAGACTGCTATGCTTCAGAGGCAGAGCCCGTGCTTATTTTCTAACACATAAAATGGCACTATGGGAACTTATTGGCAGTAAGGAACCTGATTGTCTTGATCACTTTGAGAAGTCCATCTAATTAAAAAGATAGCCAAGGAGAAGTTGTCTTTATCCAACCATCCACCTGTCCTCGCAAGCGCAGCCCAGGTCTCTCTAGCAGCACAGTGTAGGGATCTGCCAGCTCAAGCCCTCCCAGTACAAGTACCAGATGGACTTACAAGCCCCAATAAAAGAAATATTCATGCAACATATGGAAATACATTAACTCAAACCAGGACAAACACACTCAAAGAAATATTGATGTGCTTGCTTTCTCAGTGGGACTTATTTGCTAGAGCAAAGCCTGCTTCAGTGTCTCTTAACCACATTTCTCAGCCTTTCTGGCTCTGGGACCAGGCAGAGATTTCTGTGCCTGCAACAGGATCCAGATGTTACAGATGCTCCTGGTCCACCGTACTCTCCAAACCTCATGTGGCTGGATCTAATCTGGGTTATAACCAACTGTATCCTCAACTTAAGTTTGCCCAGAATGTTAAGCCTTCACTTCAACAAAATTCTCCCAGCCTTTGACCCTCAGGGGACAGGCAGAGAGGGGAATAACACTCAGTTCTCCTTAGAGGTTATTACATCTGCGCTCTGGGAACCAGCAGACATTGGGGCTAGAGTTCCACAGTTGGACTAAACATAGAGAAAAAATCTTGCAATTTGTTCTGAAACTAGAGACATTTCATCCTGTTTTGGAAGTCTTCCAGGTAAAAGCCATGTCTGGGACCCTATCCAGATTTTCTGCAAAGCAATGGCTGTTTCATTTCCAGATTATTTCAGTCCTCAAGATCAAAGGGAGCCTGATTTTAAAAGCAGGAATTAAGTACTGGAGAAGAAGAAGGCAGTTTTAAGTTTGCTGTAGTCATGCACACGATTCACAGAGGAGTTTCGTCAAAAAGTTTGGGGGGTGGTGGTTTTGTTTCATTGTTTGTCTCTTGCTTCATCCCTTTCCTTGTTCTCTCTTATCTTTGATCCAAGCCTTTCCCCAAGATGCTGCGAGAACATGAGTGTGAGAGGAATATGAAGCAGATTGTAGGGAAAAGGTTGATAAGATGCATTCAGTAGTTGTTGGTGTTTTTTCTTTTTCAAGAATGCAACTCAGAAGCAGTTCAGAGGAAATTTGGAGAAATGAAGGCAGGGGATGAAATACATATCCCCGTGGGATCACAAACAGCCCTGGATGTTGTTCTATGGGCCCTTGCTTCACACAGTGCTTCTTTNGTTTTTTCTTTTTCAAGAATGCAACTCAGAAGCAGTTCAGAGGAAATTTGGAGAAATGAAGGCAGGGGATGAAATACATATCCCCGTGGGATCACAAACAGCCCTGGATGTTGTTCTATGGGCCCTTGCTTCACACAGTGGTTCTTTTTGAGTTAGGTTGGCTGCTTTTTAATAATGTCCTCTTCGGTGGTTGATGCTCTTTCATGGCATGTTAACCTCAAAGGGTTTAGATAATTTCCTAGTTTTCCTGTTTGGACTCCGCTACCTTCACATGGACACAACCCCCAAGCCCTCTAGTTCAATTATGCATGTTTAAAAACCTCCACTAAAATAGTTTGGTAGATTTATCCGATGCTGCTGGGACTTGAGATTTATCTGAAATAGCATCAAATGGTAAAAAAAAAAAAAATCAAAATATTTTTCTGTCACATGCTGTCATACATTGTCAGGGAACCTCGTGCTGTAGCTGCAGTGAAGTTGAATCTGATTAAAAGATCAGCAAACAAGGCAGGTTGAGGGGAATTTGATCTCATCATTGCTATGCCTGGAAATACCTGTCATCTGCTAGGTTGTCCTGCACTGTGATGCTCTTTCTTATCCAGTTTGCCAATGGACATTCATGGTGACATTCTATGCAAGAAAAAAGGAGAAAAATTTTTAAAAAAAAGAGGCTTGATCCATTCCAATTTTATTTTTAAGTCTTGTATTATTATTCCTCTGAGATCAAGCCTAAACATAAATACCAATTATCAGAGCTACAGACAAATGAATAATTTGATGTAAAACAATCCTGCTTTATTCAAATGAGAGTAGAGGTGAAATGAAAGCTACGCAGGATATTATGTTAAAAAGCACACACACACACACAAAAAGAAAGAATGCAAAATGTCTAATTTTAACATAGTGTTGTTATCTGTGATTAATGATTTCCGTGGGTGTATAACTCTTATGCAAAAATGCCATGTAATCATGTACATATTTGATTAAATAGCTTAATTTGTGTTCATTTAAAAAAAATAAAATAAAGCCAAATAAGCTAGATAATGAGTGGGCGTGTTGTAGGAAAAGCAGATGGGATTTGAGGCACTAGCTGTGTTCAAAGGAAGCCACCAATTTCACTTCAAGAATATTTGCGTATGAAAGCTGATATTTTCTAGAAACATTCATGAGTAGAACACAGAGGGAAATTTTGCCAAATTTTGCTGTTTTTAATCAAGGCACACAGGGAAAAAAAAAGTTCAGCTGAGCCCGTTTCAATTCCCATTCCTTGGGAAGAGCATCTTTATTTATTTATTTTTCTATATTTACTGGGAATGTTTTCTTTCTCTGAGTCAACAACCTCCCCTTTCTTTGCTTTCACCTGTGGAATTAAATACTAATTTTTCATCACACAATAAAAAAGACACCTCTCCACACTGGAAGTAATGGGATTCTTTTGTGGGTAAAGCTGTGTAAATCACAGTGTCAAATGAATGGACAAAGCTTTAATGGGGCTAATAAACACGTCCCTCTGTATTGAGCAAGGGGAATTTTTATGAAAATGATCAAATAAAGTAATAAAAAAGAAGGGGCTTCCCCTCTGGGTTTATGAGCTCTCTCGTTACACATCATGTATGACACACTGACTGGCAGAATATATGATGGACTGTCATACATTGCAGAATGACTTCAATTAGGATGATAAGATGACAAGTTCCCATAGTTCATATCTGGGTTGGCTGTGGGTTTTTTTTCAACAGGGCTCTTACTTTGACCTCTTTCTTTCTAATGTTTGATACGAAATTTAAAGGACCGGTTGAGGTCGTAGGAGACAAAATATGACTCATGTCAGGGGAGGGAGAGAAGGGCCATTTGTTTCTTTGTTTGTTCTTATATCCACGGGTAGGATCCTGTAATTGAGCATCTGACTCACTATTAAAAATAATTAATGCCGACAGTTCAACCCACATGCACAACTCCAGAATAACAAACCTGCTAGTGCAGCCTGCCGCTCACAAGCAACTGCAAAAATCACAAAACCTACAAGCAAATACAGAGGCACATCAGGCAACACGACGCATAAGCCAGCATCCACAAGTGTCATCATCAATTGCTTTAAACCACCAAGTCCTGAACATAGGACCCCAGGGTCAGAAATACCTTTATTTCCACAAGAAAGAGGCTGACTTCAGGCCCATAAAGACACGCCAGAAGAAGCAGAAGGCCAACGTAATTTGCAGTTGGTTTGGGGATTGTCCAGCTAAAAAGCCTGGTTAAGCTCTCTCCGAGTATTCAGCAGCTAAAAGCTGCAAAGCCTTTGGGCTGAGACAGGTAGGCAACTCTGCTTGAAGAAGGACTTGCATCCAAGATGGATGGTGAGGTGGTGCTGTCAGCACTTTGAACCTCAGAACAAAAAAAGGTAGAAATTAGGAAGTACTTAGAACTTTACTGATGGCTTTGAGGGTCTGGGAGACCTCATGTGTAAAAACAAATACCAAAAAACTGTGTATAGTGTTTTTGTACTACGTTACAGTTCTTTATGTGGGTATGTTCCAACGGTCAAGAGCAAATATTGCTCTTGTAGGACCTACATATAATACTGCAGGGTCAGGATCAATCTCAGACTTCTTCTGTGGCAGCTATAAAATAGACGGAATGAAGATGGAAAGCTATTCATCCTCTGCAGGGCTAAGCAGTCTCTGTGATATTGCTGATCCCCGAGACCATCATCCACCTGACCCCAGGGATGCTCTGGCCGGGCAGCATTGCCTCATCAACTCAGAATCTGACCCAGGCATTTTACGTTGTCACATGATTTGAGACAGTCCACCAACCTGGAAAAGGGAAATGTTTTCCAACAGAACACCAAATATTTTCCAAGCGGCCTATTCTGCAGATTAAGCTTTATTGTAAAGGATTTGCCTTCAAGTCAAAAAATTGCTTGTGTACAAGTCTCAAAAGCAAATCAGTAAGTGTAAGGAGTGGGGTAATGGAAGACCTTATTGCTGAACAAAGTCATAGGTTTGGCTTGCATACATTCAGGTGGGAATGAGTCTGCGTTTGAAGAACGGCACGTGTCATGAGATAGATAGCCACAAAAAGGCATATAACTCAAATATACAAGAACAAAGAAAAGCCTCACTAGGTAGAAACTGAATAGC
The DNA here is from genome assembly GCA_013398225.1 of Steatornis caripensis. Taxonomy (NCBI): domain Eukaryota; kingdom Metazoa; phylum Chordata; class Aves; order Caprimulgiformes; family Steatornithidae; genus Steatornis; species Steatornis caripensis. Next base: position 337,372 of record VZSC01009239.1, on the reverse strand, counting down.
AAAACTCACTTCACTTCTCCTTGGCTCTGGTAAGCCACAAATATCAGTAGCTACCAGGATGAATTTCTCTGGCGTCTACTTCTTGGGATAAATTGAGGTCTAAATCTAGACTAATGTGCCCAGAAGCTCCTATTGGAGGAAAAAGAGAAAGAAAAGACGAGAAGAATAAAGGGGGAAAATTCAGCTGAGTTTAATCTGAACAGTGTATCCATCACCAAAAATGATACAAATCAGCTATTACTGGATCATGCAAAAGCAACTCCACTACCTGTGATCCTTCCTTTGCTTTCTAAACCTCTTTTCAGCCCAGCCTAATGAATTGTCAGAACTGTCAGACAGCTCCAAGGAATGACAAATGTCTATGATTTGCTGCTGCTGCTGCTACTTTGCTGAAAACACCTGATCTATATAGTCTTGAAATCCTCTGTTTTGCATTAAAGGCAAGGGTAAGCTGAAGGAATTGGTGTACACGTAAAGTTATTTTCTTTCATTTTACATATATGTAGCCTAATGAGGAGAATATGATACAAGAAAGTTCAGGTTGAATATTAAAGCACTCCTAAACCAGGAAATGACCCAAAGGAGGCAGAAGATGTAACCTCAGCTGTGGCCCATTTTCAAAATTTTACAATCCCATATTTATTTATATGATTTCATATTATGTATAATAACTGTCTATGATCCGACATAAAATTTGCAATGACGTATCTCCATACTTGTATGATGTTTCCTTAATCAAAATTATAGAAAGTAAAACACAAAGCATTCTAACTCCACAAAGAAATTATTTGACACACAATAAGATCAATCAAATAATTAATCTGACAAATATCAGAGTTTGAGTTATACAGGCTCCAAACATTTATTAACTTGCAGCCAGATTCTGTGAACATTTGTCATTGACTTAAATGGGTCTAAGATTTCACTTCTTGACGAGTGACAGGCCCTGATGGGTATTTAGTCATTTCTGCTGTACCAGATTGGCACTGTACTTAATACATTTGCTAATTCTGTCATAGAACTTACTCTCTATAACATTCCTCTGCACCTTTCCTAAAGAAACTCTTGTGAAGCTGTCCCTTCAATAACACACACAGAAAAAACATAGTTTTGGAAAACAGACAGTATGACTCTTGCCTAATTAGTCACTTGTTCAGCACTGTAATGCATTTAGAAAAGGCTCCTATTGACAGGAGAATATTTCTTGCTGCTTCAGTGCTTGTTGGAGGATATTTTAACAACAGCTCCCAGGCAATCAGGTTGCCTGTATGACTTCATGGGAAATGACCTGCATTATGTGAGTACCATCAGAGAAGAGACAGACAGAACCATGGTACTATCCTTGAAGGTAATGGACACTGAGAACCTGATCTGAGTAAGATTAGGAGTGTCACAAATTGGGTTCCTCACCTAGAAGATTGGACGCAAAGAACTGATGTCATGGAAAGCTGAACCAACTGTGTCAACGATCAAGGAATTAAGTAGAGCTGATCATTTCTCTTACTATCACAGGGTGAGGTTTACCGTCATAGAGTGAGCTGCCTGGGAAGCTGGTCCAGATTCAAAGGGCTGCTAAAAGTAGGAACTTTAATGAGAACCACAAGGACATTTTGTCTTATTTCTTGTAAAGCAACACATTTCCACCTCAGAAAAAAAAAAAAAATGCTGTTTGTAGATCAAAAGACATTCCCAACCACTCTTCCCCAAGCACACACAATGACATCCCTAAATGGAGGCAAGGGTGGTTCTTCAAAGATGGGAAATGAGGTTGAGCTAGGTCTCAATGTTTTATCAATTTCATTAATGCTTCAGGCTCTCAGCAAGCCAGGAGCATGAGAAAAACTTTTTTCTCAATGAATCAGGCCTAGTCCAAACAGAAAGTACTTGTCTAGCCCCTGTGAGTCTGATTAAAGTAGGAACTGGGAGAAAACAACAACAACAAAAGGCCTATAAAATTTTGAATTAATTAATTGACTCACATAAAAGACTGCGAAATGGAAGGCTCCTGTAGTGGGTGTCTTACAATAAAACACCACTGACACACACTAGCACAGCTGCTACAGAGGTGTAGCATGTCTGCAGATGATACTACATTGTTGTTTCTCTGGACATCATCGCAATGGACACTTTCCTCCTCAAACCACTCCTGTGAGTGTCTCCATTTCATAGACATGGAACTGAGACACAGAGAATATGGCTCAGGACCTCCAAGGCATCAGTTTGCTGGCAGTTATTGAAATTAAGAGCAATCAAACCTCTAAACAGGAGTTAAACACTAAATAACTTGGAGAATTTGATCTCAAAGGCTTTGCCCTCGCGGGTTAGTTGCAATAAGCCAAGGGGTGGAAAACAGGTCCCTGCGTATTAAGTGATTGGCTAAGTATTAAGGTAAATTGTTCGCTCCCTTATGAGCAGACACATTTGTGGACCAAAATGACTGCCTGAATGAAGATATTGTGTTATTACCTACTGTATCCTGGCAAAAGCGTGGTGATGGGACTATCTGAGGCTCTCCCAGGGCACTTGTGCTGGTGAATAACAAAGGGGACCTGGTGCTCGCTCAGCAATGAGAGCTGGGCTCCTGCAAACAGCCACAGCAAAAGGCAGGAGGAGGCTCTGAAAAATGCTGTTGGTCCCACAGATGCACAGCAAATGAAGATGTGCATATCCAGACAGGAGGAATAATGAGAAATAAATGCCAAAGAGATTACTGGGTTCCTTTCTTAGATTAACTCTAGTTTGACAGTAGTTGGGGTTTGGGAACTCCTCTGTGATTTGAGAATAAGAATTCTTCTCTAAGTGGCCTAAAACTCACTGCTATATCATCACTTGCTGTTGTCAAATAAATAATCATGTGAAATCAGCTGCAGAGAAAAGTCTCCTGAAGAACAGAGTTCCTGGATGACATATGATATATCTTTTCAGAGGGACAGATACATCTTTCTTACAGCCAGCATGCAGCTTCCTTCACTGCACCTTCCCTCCTATCCAAATCACCTCAAATAAATGTGAGTGCTGCTGTGTTCACAGTAATTCCTTCATTTTTAAACACATAATGGAAATGTATAACTAGTCCTCATAAAAATTTATATCTCAATTCGTCCCTTTAATTTATAACAGGCCCTCCAGGCAGTTATTATTCAAACATTAATAAAATGCCTATGGATCACCAAAAGCATCAATTTTCACATTCACCTCCCCTCCTATTTGTACATATATAAAGCCAGATTAGAGTTAATGCCACTTCTGTGTCTAACAACAATTACGCTTTTAATAAGATAGGAACAAATGATATATTATCTTAATCATGTTAGGAATTTGAGCTCTTTTCATGAAACTAACTTGAATTTTTTATGCCCTTTGTGACAATTGTTACTTAACAGCCTATATGTTTGGATATTGCAGTTTATGCAAATGTTCATGTTCTATAAATTTTAGATTTATCTTCATTTATCATTCCACATGTTCTAATATAGAGGCATTATGGTTTAGCGTGTGACTCTGCACACAGACTAAAATGTGATTAGGATACCTTTCATTTATTTATATCATAGAGAAAAGGACGGAAGGGGGCAAATAGCTATTGTAGGGGCCAAATCCTCAACTTCCATGAAACCATGTACCGTGCAGAGCTGCATCTCACTACTCTGCTATAAATCTGTCTAAGAATTTGATCTTTCATTTCCTAAAAGTTGAGTTTTAAAGGATTAAAGTTTATAAGGGAACCCTTCACCCTGTGCTCTAAAAGCAGTCGCCAGCTTGTTGTATATTATACTGTAAAAACTCTTACTCGTGAGAGTAATTATTGCTAACACGAGCTCTCCCATAGAGAGATGAGGAAGCAACTTGCATGCACAACGGTTTCTGGCTTGAAGCTCATTTTAAGAGGAGCAATGATCATTAGGGCCATAAAGATCCGTAGGAAAGAATTCCCTGGGATTTTTCATTTTTCTGCTGGGAAATTTAAAGCCTCTTGAATTTGGAGAAGAGAGTGGGAAAAGTAGATCCTAGGCCATATTTTGATTCTGCCTAAATCACTACAGTCGTATTGAAACAAAGAAACAACAGCAATTTATGTCATCTGAGAAGCCCGGCCTTTGCACGGCCATGAAAAAAACCCCACCAAAAAAACCCCACCAAAAGAAACCAAACAAAAAACCCACCCGAAGCGTCTGAGGTCTAAAGGAGGTTAGGTGTTGGTTTAGACTTCGCTCATGGGAACTAGCAGTGATGTTTCAAATGGGTGCTAAGCTAAGGGGAAATTACCAGGAATGGAGATGTCATCATGGGTTCTTTACATAGGTAAGCTCAGCATATGAGCAGGAATCCAGTTCTACCACCTTGCCTTCATTATGGAAGCTGCATTGGTAGCAGCGTTGCAACCAGGCATTGGCTGTCCAGTAAGTCTGTCTCCTTTAGAGAGGTGGTGGTGTTGATCTGGAAGACTTTGTGATGGTGTCTTCCACCCATGCCAGCGGGAAGTTCCCATTCATTCACTAAGGTGCTCCCTCCATTTCCCGTGCAATGTAGAAAATGTTGATAAAGACTCAGGGAGGGACCAAAACTAAAGTGAACCCATTAAGACGGGAGCTGCCTTCCTGTGTGTTTCATTACTAATACTGAGTTCAATTACTCTGATTTCTTCTGTTGATGAATTAGTAGCACCAGAACCAAGTCCCTGGCTGATACCCATTTGTCTTTGCTTATAAGTGCTAATGTGATCCTGTTCCTTTAAAATCAAACTCCTGCTTCAGTCACTTTACGTCTTTGCAACACTAACTGTCTTTTCACTAATTGGTTCTGTGTAAATGAAACAAGCTGAAAAACACTGTGGCACCAATAAATATTAATAAGTTATTGTTTGTTTTCTTTACCTTGCTTATGAATTCATACAAAGACAGTGCTAAGACATTAACTCCAGTCTATTAATTGCCACCTGATAATTGCCACCTGATACTTTTCTCCTGGATAATTAGGTACCCATTAGTTCTAATCAAGTAGTTACTTAATTATTGCAGTAATTAGTCTAATGGACTAGCAAATTGAAGCTTTATCACTTTTGGATACTTAATGTTCCTGACAGAGTACTTCACAAGTGTCAGGGTTCCTGATTCAGCAACCTGCCATCGATGAACCCCCTGCTGCCATTTCCACCCCACCCACACTACTCCCCAGCCACTCACAACGCAACTTTGATATGTGAAGCCAGAGGCAACATAAATTTGAGTCCCTCTTCCTTCTCCTTCCCCTTCCCACCCCCGTCTATACCTCCCCTCCTGTGCACTTACTCCTTGGCTCATTCCGCGCCAAAAGAACTTTGTTGGGAAATTAAATAACGTCTTGGCATGGAGATCACATGCATTAGGCTGTACAGCAGCGTGATTCAAAGAAAGGAGCTAATGTTGGCAGGTGTGGGAAGAAAAAAGCAACTGTGAGGGGAGAAATAATGAAGAGTGTACATGAATACTCATATACAGCCAGGCTCGGAAAGAAAAAGGGAGAGGAGCAAAGCCGACTGGTGGTAAATGAAGGCATGGCTCCAAGGTCTGGGACTGGTAATAGGTCTCTCTTTCATCTCCGAATTGGAGGTGCAAATCTTACAGAGATTTTTTAATGAATAAAACCCATGGAAAGTCTTTTTTTTCTGCCCGTGGTCTCTGTAGCACAAGAGGCCATTGACATTTCTCTGCCCCACAGTTTTATAATCAATATCATAGTTAATTCTAAAGGTCTTTAATCCCACACTTCCACAATATTCAATCCAGAAAGGGCGTGTGAAATGCCATTCTTGTCCCTGTACTCTGTCCATGTCCATACATCGTCCTTGTGCTTTTGGATACTGATGTGTTTGAGGTGAATACAACACACATAACCATTTAGGAGCATTAAATGTGGATTTATATCTGCCACTGATCATCTGATCCAGATTCTCTCAAGCCTCTTCGTGTCAGATTTGTATCAGAGTTGATCATCAAGCCCTTTGGCAAGCGTCATCTGTCCCAGGCATTGCAACGTGCAACGTACAAGCACTCATTGTACTGCGAAGGGGAAAAAAAGAGGAGGAAAAAAAGATTGATCCTGACCAGAAACAAAGAGGCTAATTCCATTCAATAATGTTTGACAACTTGCTAATGATTAAACTACTTCACATATGTGGTAAGATTAGGTATTCTGAAATAGATGTATTTCTCTTTCTTGGTCAGATAACTCATGTTTCCATTGCTGCTAACACTGTAGCATGGTCTCAGATCTTGTGCAGAGAACCAGGCTCTGGATCATACCTTGATTAGGTCCTGCTGGAGGGTTCCAGGTTTCCAAACAGGTGGCTACCTCGGTTTGCTTTTCATGGATGGCAAGGTACAGGCTGGTGGCAGTGGGGAGAAATGACTGTTATGCACCTGGGTTTTCATCTACTACGGAACTGAAATGAGGCCAAGCTGTGGGTCAGAGGTCTCTTACGTGTCAAAAGCTGTATAATTTAGATTACCACACAGAGACCAGAGTTCCCTAGTCTGCTGTGTAACTCTTATTCATAGAACAAAACAAACCCTACACCCTAGTATTCTCACAAACACTGGAATTTAATGCATCTATTGAACTATCCTTGATATATTCATATATCCTTGATATATCCATATTATCAGAGAAGCCAACAGTTTTCTGGGGAAACACAGATTAATGTCCTAATTCTTCTAACTGCATGAAAAGCAGCATCCTTTTTCAGTTACTTCACACTCTTACCCAAAATACAACAGACCATGACAGAGAGGTCACCAGCTCCTGAGTTTTCTGCCATAGCTCCACATACATCCATCACAACCAGCTGCAAATATTCATTTCTTCTGAAGTTACACTTTAGGTAACAGCCAATAAAACCTTATGCCTCTACTGAAAAATCATACCACAAAACACCTGCATGAGGCCACTGAGCAATAACAATCCCATGCATTGAAAGCAAAATTAGGCAAAGCATACTTGGCCCATTAAGAAAATACATTGCTTGAAATTACAGTGCTTCAGGATGCGTAGGTCTTGTTCCTGGTGCCATCTCTGTAGGAGAGGGCTGCCAGCCCTGTTCAGCATGGAACCTGTATTGACCTGAATTCAAGTGCCTGAAACCGCTGCCTCTGTCAAAAGCTCCCAGTAGCAGAAATCTGGTAGAGAATACTTACAATGGTGAGAAACGGTTACATTCTTGTCCATCAGTAGCCATAAATTGCAACTGATACTAAAAATTAAGTAATGCCAACTGAGGAAAGTAGAAAACCTTGGAAATCTGTGGCTGCTGGATCCACCTGGGCTCCTGAGTAGTTTTGCTACTGCAGGCACCCAAGATCTTATGCGTGTCCCTCATTGTGCAGCCGAGAGCAGACAAATGCTGACAGCCTCATCTGATATCCCCAAACCGCTCGGACTTCTCTGTCCCTCTGTTTGCAAATTTGGTCCAGAGCCACCCCTCTGAGAGTGCTCCCTGCACACACAAGCTGGCGCTTGGGGGAGAGGGCGGAGGGGCAGCAGGTTGGGGGCACGCATCGGGAGGGTCTCACGCGTGTTGTGCCTGCACCGAAGCTAAAGAGAGATCATCTGGCTCCAGCACTATCAATCCAGCACAAGCACTAAATTCATTTTAAGGATGCTGAGAAAGAGCAAGTAAACTATATGGGACAGATGTTAGCCACGTCGCTTAATGTACTACTTGAAGGTGTTCAGATGCTCTGGTGATAAGGGTGCAAATAAAACCAATGCAGAATAGAGTGAAACAGGCTAAGAAAGGAATTCTAGTTTTTAAAAGCTATGAAGGCTTTTTTAGCTTGAAGGGGAGTAAATATCATAGTATCCACATCATCGATTTTCCCTCTGGATCTGACTTCGAAGTACTTGTACAATTCTTCAGAAATGACACTGCAACAAGCAAATTAGAAGACAAACCGAGAATACCTTTTATGTTGGAAATACTAGGGGAAACTGTCCAATGATTATCGAGAGGGATGCAGGACTCATTAAGATAAGATTGCTTGGAAAGCTTATGATGGTGTTGCAAGCAAAAGAAAAGGAAAAAAATCCAAACAAACCCCAAACATATAGCAGCAAAATCCTTAGCACCCTTTCCTTCCTCCTCTCTATGCACTTTCTAGCACTTCAGTTCACAGGCTTAGTTGCAATTAATTTTAACTTATAACAATTCAGCAGCTTAAGATCTCCATAACAGTTTAGACCACCGCTGTTCAATGGGTTGTACAGCTTCTGGAAAAGCCTGCATGTTGTGCTGGGGAGGAGTGTAAGTGCAAACGGAAGGAAGATTCAGGGATGCGAGCTGCTTCCAATTCGTCTGTCCAAATCCAAGATCTTTTTGTGGAGTGTGGGTTATTATTGGAAAGATCTTAGTCCTCACCTATTTGAGTTCTCTGAGCAATTCTTTTATGCTTTTCATAATTTTCTTGCTTTTGCACGCATGGAAAAAATGCCAGCCCACAGGCTAGGGGAGAAGACAAGATCAAAGACAATCATTCAGCCTTTTGCCACTGAATAAAGCAGGGCTGTTTACCGGCTCGGGAATGTTCATAGCAAAGTATGGGTGACATGCAGAACACTACGTGATTTCTCATGAGCACTTCTGGTGAACACTAAATGCAAGACACCTTGCACAAAGGTAATAACAATTTTGCCTAAGGGAGGCCTCCTGAAATGTTAGTGAGGGGTAGCTAATTCACAGTCAGTCTGGCCCCTATTCCCATCTCCTGACTGCCATGAGTGGCCTCATCCTGGGAGCTGCTGATAAGAAGATTTTGGTAACAAAGAAATTGAGTGGCAAAACTGCACTGAAAAAGCAGTGGCAGGCAAGAAGGGTCTAAGGAAAGTGGAGTGATAGTTAGGTTGGAAAGACAGTCCAAGACATAATTTCTTCCTTCTGGCATAACTGGACAGAGAGCTGGGAGCATAAGGGAATGGTTACAACACTCCTGGTGCTCAGGATGCACCACTGGCCAGAGGTAGGAGGGATGAATGGCTGGGCCACCTTCCACTGCTGTATCATATTGAGGACTAGACCAAGCACACCAGTGCCAACCTCCCTGACCTTCTACGGCTGGCCTTTGCTAAAGGTTAAGGACATGGAAACGGGCAAAGGATGGTATCTGGCTGTAATTTCTCATTCTGGTATTTGCGTGAATCCAGGTGAAGTAAGCACCTAATGCTCAAAGACAGCTCACCCTGCTTGACATCTGTCTTCTGTCACCTCGGCGTAGAAAAACCTGGGTAGGTGTCACCTCTCCCATCATGCAGCATCCCCCTCTAGCAGCATGCACAGCAGTGGCACAACTGGCACAGCCATCCCAATCTGCCCCTCAGAAACAGCCTTGGAGGATTTTGGTGTCCTCTCATGTGTCCTCTTAGAGCAGCAAGTAATCTTCTTTCCTGGTAATCCTGCTTTCTCCTCCTTGTTTAGATTATCCTAGTGCAGGTCCAGCCTTGAGATGGTCTTAGGGTATAAGTGAAGTGGGAGGAGGATCATTCTGAAGTTTGGATGTGTGGATGGTTGAACCCCTGGATTTGAGGAGCTTTAGGTTTTTCTTTGTTTGGGGTTTTTTTTGCAGGTTGTTCTCAGCAGCCTGTCAGACTGGGCCATGATGAAACCCAACATCTTGCAGAGACATAAAATCGAAAACAGGCAACTCATCAGAAAAGTAGCAGCTGTTTTACACCATCACAAAACAAAATCATCATACACTAAAAACTACATTTAGCAGTTTAAAAGAGCTGCTAACGCAAAATTAGCTGGAGACAACAGCGTGGTTTTGTAACTGACAGTGCTTCACTCAAACGCCCTAATTCATGTAAAAACAACTTAGGAAACATTAAATGGCTGATGCTTTTGGAAAGGGGAAGAGCACTCAGACGTTCAATGGCTGCTTAGGAAGAACGTGAAGATTTATTACATCATGTTTTTTTCTTTTACAAATTTTAAATAAGCATTGTGTCAAAACTGCCACCTCTTAAATAACAACGATGCCATAGTCCTCCTGACGGAGGGAGACACCAGCTTTTATTGGCAAGTCATTTGTATTTATTGCAGGCTGAAAGCCAGTAAAAAGATTGTACAAAACTTTAACGGTGCATGAGATGGAATAAGAAGGCCTTGAGCACTTTGGATCATCAAATACTTCAATAACTGGAGATGGCTGTTCATACAACCGTAAGTTGACACACATGGAGAGGATATAAAGACCCAACTGCCATATGAATGAGCTTTCTGTTGCCTTCTGAAAACTCATATGCGTGTGAGATCTGTGCTAGATACAGATGCAATACAAGCTTTCTCTTGGCCCAGCTATATTTCCCACTGAGGATGAAATTCCCTTGTGCTGTAGATATATCCTGCCCATAACCAACATAACTTCTGAGGGTTAGAAATCTGCCTGGCAAGAGATTCAGCTAATCATGTTACCACCAAAGGGTATGTAGCTTGGCCAGAGGTCTGTCGTCTTGTAGCCATGAAGGGGCGATTCCTGCTTGCTTGGGAATAGATTTAATTTGTCCATATGATTACCAAGATAAGAAGTTTGAGGTTTATTTCCATGAAGCAGCTGCCCTACTCTGACTGAGGTTCTTCCAAATCTCCATGGTGGCAAGTCCCTTCATCCGTGTGATCTGACCCTGCCTGTCTTACGGGATTCTCCCACTGAGTCCCATCAAACTCCTGACTGAGAAAGGAATTCAAGGCTGGATAGGAGGAATATCGTGTAAGCTGAGGTCTGGTAATTTGTTGTGTGCAGGAAAGTTGTCGCTCTCAAGAAGTCTTTTGTCTCTTAACAAATTGCGAGGGAGGGAGCATTAAAAGCGTCCCTTTCTTCAAGGGTATTTTTATTTAGATCCCACTCTTCAAAAGACTATATATAGATGTAAGAGTCTAGTTGCAGTCCAAAGTTTGAAAAGTTACAGTCTCTGATGGATCTGAATTTTTCAGCTAAAGAACATCTATGCTCTTGACCTGAGACCTAGATTTCACATTTCAGGAATTAAATGAGCATCATTTTCTAAAAGACATTAGACCAAGGCTGGGCTATCCAAAGGATGGCTTCAGGATTTAGATGAAGTCATTGTCATGTCAAGGAGACCTAAAACCTGACATATCTTGTTTCTGTTGAAAAGCCAGACCTAGTTTGCTATACCACATTGTGGCTTGTTATGTGCAGGAGGCAAAGGAAAAGTGGAGGTTGTTCTGGATTGAACATCTTTTACAGGATTGTCTGCAGTAACAGGGCATAAGGCTCTGTGACCCAGATGATCTGGCCTTGTCTTGTATTACTCTGTTCCCAATATATCCTCAGACTGTGCCAAAAACCTGCCAAAATATAAGGGAAATATTTGTGACCTCTGCCAAACTGTGAAGCCTTTGGGTCTGAGATAGTTCAGATATTTTGATTAGACTGAACGAGTTGAGCCTGAAAAATGGGGAATGTGAAAGGAAAAGAAGGCTGTTCCCTACCTGCTGCTGCAGAGCTGGGCATGTGTCTGAGCATTCATCCTTCTTCCACACAGAAATCTTGCTTTTCTGAGGAGGGCATTCAACCTGTTTTGAAAAAAATAACAATAACAATAAGAAAACTAAACACAAAAGCAAAAACAAAAAAAAGGAAAATTTTTATGGGGGCAAGGAGAGGAAAGCCTTCTCCCTTAAAAGGGCCATATTCAGCCTCAAGGGATTGGAGCCCTCACCTTTCTCTCGTTGCAAACACTGAAATCGAGGTTGTGTCTCACAGATGTGTCCCAAGGTGGGATCTTCTAGCAGCTGGGCAGCCGCTACAGCCACCCCCACACGCCACTGCTGCAGCCCTGGGGGGATGAACAGACAACCTCCCGGCGAGGCGCAGAGCCAGAGGAGAGATTGAGTGATCTTGTTTCAGATCAGATGGATGGCTCTAAATGACCTGTAAAGACACTCCCTGAGCCCTGAGCCACAACATTAAGAGCCAAGACACCACTAGCACTTCTGAAGTAGTTATTAGTGACTGTAGTAGCACTTGTCAACTGCGACTTCAGTTTCAAGTAATAGTTTAACAGCATCAACTTGAAGAAAGGTTATATCTCAGCGTGTCTGGTGTGCTGCTGACACTTAAAGGAAATAATTGGTAGACTTAGAGCAGGGGCAGACACCGGTGGTAGAACGGGAGAGAAGGTTGGATACTCAAAACAAAACTTTAACAATACTGTGTGAAACAAGAGCCAGGAATCCATCCTAAGCCCCGGCATAAAAGCATGAGGAAGCTGTAACCCAACCTGCGGAAAGAGCTCTGTCCTCCCCACCACACACCGTGCTGCTGTGACATTTAGAGACACATCTACGGCCGCAGTTTGCAGCCCTGTCCTAACAAGAGGACAAAAACATGTTGCCCCTTGCAATACTTGGCTGGCTTTTTTGAAAGCACATGTAACGCAATCTCCAGCTGATTTTTGGCTTCAGAACAGCAAAGCCCAAGATAAAGTATATGTGTGTGTGCGCATGTGTGCTGTGGAGGAGAAGACAGGAAATCATCTGGAACGGAGTGCACGGTCTCATTTTACCTGTAGTTTGGCTGCATGACGCTAAAATAGAGGAATTATCATGCAAATCCAGGAGTCCCTTGGCTGTCATCACCTTCCAATTAGCTACATTTGATTTTGGTGGGTGCTGACAGATTGTGTCAGCAGGTGAGGTAGGATGTCTGAAAGGTTCTCTGGCTGCCACGGGCAGGGGAGAGTTGCGTGTGTGCATGTTTTCCCCTTGTGCTTGTTGCTGGAATGATGCTGGCCTGCCAAAATATAAGCACTGCTGTCACTCACTGGCCAGAGGAATTGATTCTTATCTTGGTGATTCTACATTTCTGCAAATATTGGTGTAACAGACAGAGCATCTGAAGTCAGGTGGGCTGATCCACCAGTTATCAATGTCAAGGTGTGAGTGTCTCAAACACATGGTTTGGAGCAGTGTTTCTGGTTACTGTTCCATTCTGTTCCCCTACTGCCATTTCAAAACAGTTTTCTAATTTATATTATTTATTACCAGCATTGCACGAGGCATCTCAGTCCCCTTCACAGAGGTTAGGGAGCTGCTGTGCTCGATGCTGTAGAAATAGAAAATCTTGTTCTGGTCCTAGGAAATGCACAAGCGAAACCAAGGGAAGAGGAACTGGCAAAAGAGCAGAAGAAAATAGCATGGTAACCCGCACCAGCATAAAACACAGCTGCATCTGGGGAAGGGCAGCTTTGCAAACATACTTCTCGCTCTCGTAAGGAGACAGTGTGCGTGTTCTACCCAGCTAGTCTGAGAGGGTGGAACAGGGCTCTGCCTTCCTGGCTGCCCCTAAGACCTAATCCTGACCTTGATCGGCAGTGTTTCAGCAAAACAATCTAAAGCGTGTAAGTAAGTCAGAAGAGTGTCTTCAGAGTGAAGAGTGTCTCGTGTTTGTTGAAACAGAAGAACAGTCATGGAAATAGATCTTCCTTCCAGAGGAAGGAAGCCAAGACAGTAACAACTTGGTCACACCAATAAGCTAGAGAAATTACATTTACAGGGCAATTTTGAAAAACAGGCATGTGATCCAATTTGTCCAGAACAAAGGACGTTTCCACAGATAAAATACAAGTCATTCTTAGCCTCTGTGTTTCAGTTGTGTAGAGGACCAGGAAAGTCAGTATCTTTCTTGTTTGTTGTAAATAAAATTCAGAAAGACATAGACCCTTTCTGTATGTAATAAATTAGAGGTGAGCAAGTTGAAGGAATTGCTTACATTAGAAGTCTTAATAACAGTAAATGTGGGCCCCAGGTCATGAAAGAAAAAAGGAGAGGCAAAAGGCAGGATTTTGTGGAGTGGAAATTAGAAATTCATGGTCAGCTTAAGATGATGATTCACCACGACTGATGTCAAAGGTGCTGCAAGAGATTTTACTTTTGGACAAAAGAAAACAAGTCTGGAGTAGACTTGTGAGTCACTGTTGTAGAAGTGATACTTGAGTTTGTATATGCAAATAAGGTTGTCTAAAGAAAGGTATAAGAGCAGAAGAAGAAGAGACTAAGGATTGGTATCTGGGAAAGCAACACAAAATTGGAGGGTGGGGAGATGATGAGGAGCCTTCAGTCAACAAAAGCAGCATCAACAGAGACCTGAGTCACAGATGCTTAGAAGAACAAATTTCAAAAAGTAAGCAATAATGCAGAAAATTGCTGATGGGTCAAGAGGCTGGGGCTGGCATACTGCTGTTGAGTTTTGCTCAAGAAACACAGAAAGGTTTTGTTGAGAGCTATTTCAGTGGGATGTAAGGTTGGGTACAAAGGATAGAGCAGGTGGAGAAAGCACATTGAGCAAGCCTAGATAGGAAAGGGAGAAGGATTTCCAGAGAAGAAAAGAGAAATGCTTACAAATGGAAGGAATAAAGCATTGTATTATGAGAGCTGAAGAACAGAGAACAGTGAAAGGTTCAGCAGTATGAGAAAGGAAATGAGAGGGGAAAGTAAAGATCAAGAGATGAAATTAGACTTCTGGGTTATAAGGGTAAGAAAAGAAGAAAAATATTTGTGACTGTGATGGGAGAGGGAAGAAGAAGCTAAAAACAGCCCAATTCAATTTTCTCTTCAGAGAAATTGCAAAGACCCTGTACCCTACTGTAAAGAAAGACAACAAGAGGAAAGTTGCGGAAGAAGTAAAAAATGCAACTGGAAGAAAATGTGAGAGATGGGGACCAAGGGCTGGAGGAAAGGAAGAGAGAGGACATCACCAGGAGAGAGGAGGCAAATCACCCGGACGTGGAGGAGAAAGTGAAGCCAGAGTGGACCTGACAACTGTACCAATGGAGGGCCAGGATGGGACAACCCTGAGGGGGATCCAGGGAACAGAATAGATTCCAGCTCTAGCTTGACCTCCAAAAAGATCATTTAATTTATTTTAAAAGTAAGGAACAATGAGAGAAAAAAAAAATCTACTGTTAAATAAAAGCATACTATTTAACTGTAACAATAATGCTGATGGTACTCTGAGCTATACATCATCTATTTCTGCTGGTTTTAATTATCTCAGTGAGCATGCCAGAGAAGCTTAAAAGATCACTGCCACCTTTGGCACCTACCCCAAATCAGGCCTGCAAATCCACCCCATGTCTCACTCAGATTGAGGGCTTCTGTCCTTGAAATGTTAAACTCATTATCTGGTTGGTGTGGACAGTCTTGTGTCTCACAGAGCCAGGAAGAAATTTGACATGAGTTTGTCACAGGGGGCAAAAAAAACCCAACTCCTGAGAAATGTTGAGGGTGCGTGTGTTTTCGGCAGAGGATACCAGCCAGACATGTCAGCTGATAGCATCCATAGAGCTGGAAGACTGAAAATGAACTGCATTACAACAAAGAAAGATTTCACAACTGGAAGCGGCACACTGACATTTATATTAGCTCAGTTTGACATGGCCTGACGGGCTGGGCTGGGCTGGGCCAGAGCGAAGCCCGTCGCAACATCCACCCACTTCTGCTCGAGCCCACCAGTGCCTCTGCCCTCCGCCTTTCTCACCATTCAGGGAAGGAAGGAGATCACACACATCCTGACGCTCTCTGCTGCAGGAAGGCCGGTTCCTGGGCCAAATACTCAGCTAATGAGCGGAGGCAGTGCTTTTACACTGTCCTGCTTGAGGGGACCTTGTAACAGGCCACAGCAGTCACTGCAAGTCAGGAGGGCTCGGCACACTCTATCTAGAGAAGAAACATGGCGGGGTCAGGAAAGACTCCCCTCCTCTAGGCTATTCTGTGCTTTGACACTGAACCAGAGTGACTCCTTTAACCTCAGTGGAGTTACCTTGATTTAGCTGAAGGCAAGAGGGAGCAGAATCCAGCCCAATAAATTGTATCAGTTTTACGGGGTTTGCATATGAGAGAAAGGGAAGTCCCTAGGGCTACTTTGGGGTCTGACTGTCAAGGTGTGTTTTTTACTGTGTGTACCGCTTGTCTGATGATAGGAACTAAATTGAGAAGAGGCTCATTTCTCACAGGCCACTGAGCAACCAGAATGTGCTAAC
The DNA here is from genome assembly GCA_013398225.1 of Steatornis caripensis. Taxonomy (NCBI): domain Eukaryota; kingdom Metazoa; phylum Chordata; class Aves; order Caprimulgiformes; family Steatornithidae; genus Steatornis; species Steatornis caripensis. The sequence continues at coordinate 321,337 of VZSC01009239.1, read as the reverse complement.
TGTCATACGTAGGAAGCACTCAGGTGTCGGGATTGTCAAGAGAGAAAGTGCAGCGCTTTTTATTAACTGCAAGAGCAATCAGCTCTGCCTGGGTCTGCTCAGTCTTGTGGAAACACATAGTTCACACTGGGCAATGCTCAGAGGCTTAACACAGGTATCGACACTGTGCCTCTGGTAATAACTTCACATTAGAGCTGTTGCATTACGGACTGTTGCATAGTCACAACTATACTTGTGGTGCTTGGTAGTCTGATCTCTTGAAGGCATTTGCTCAGTCTGAATAGGTCTAATATTGCACGATTCAATAGCATATTCAAGCTGTATTTTCTCTTGCCCTCCGAGGTCTTGCATGATTTATGCAAGGGCTGCGTACACTCCTTTTGCCTGGCACGGTGCCCTGCTCGGAGGCTGGGTGTGCTGATTCAGGCTCAGGCCTGTGCACAGGTGGCCACTCCAGGGTTTAGGACCAGAGGGCTACAGGCAGGCAGCGTGGTGCATGGCAGAGGGACCCTGAACAGAAAGGCAGTGATGAAGACAAATTCAAGACACTAGTAGCCTCTTCATCAAGTTAATACAGGTCTACCAAGTCCTTCCTTGAAGGCTACGAAAACATCTCCAGATTTTGGAGAGGTTAAATCTGATTTTGATTTGAATTCAATTACCTTGTTTTAAGCTAAATTTGGTTTAAATTCAACCAGAATTAAAATAAATAAATAAATAAACAATGCTTTTGAAACCCGGGTCTAGCAGCAGCAATAGTGCCTTTTGCTGGTGGTAAAATGGCCAGATGTGGTCCAGGTTTCATTTGCATGCTGACACTGTCACCACTAGACTCTGCGAGACGAGCTCAGTGGCTTTCTCTTCTCAGCTGGGAGATTTCCAAACACCATGACCCAAAGCCACAGTCGCAAGGAGATCCCCGCAGCATGCATAGGAAAAAGGCCGAATACCCTTTGAATCCCAGAATTGCTTCCTCACTGCCTAGAGGTTATGAGAAATGGTATAAAAGCTTCAATCTCTATCAAGGAGTCAGCACCTAGGTGAGAGTTACTACATCTCAAGAAGCACCAGAAGTAGGGGAAATCTCTAACCTGTTGCCTCAGCTGGGAGCTTTCTGCCTGGAACGATCGGTCTGTTATGTTTCTGTAGCATAAAACCAGCATGCAATTAAATATATATGTGCGGGCAAAGTTCCAGTCTGTTTACTTCACCGCTTTACCCAGGAAAAGCCCTGAGAATAGCACTAAAGCAAGAGGCCAGCTGGGCCAACAGAAATGTTCATGGCTGGCTGCAATGCAGCGCTTAGTTGCAAACACGGAAATAGCCCACTACATCAGAAAGAGAAAAATGAAATACATAAGGCACACTGGCCACTGCAGTGGCTGAGTCTCTCCCTTTTCACATGGTCAGGGATGCTGAACGTCCCTCTCTGATTACTCCAGAATGAAATGCTGCCTTATGATGCTGTATGAAATGCGGAGCCTCAGAGCCATGCATGAGATTCCCCCTGGTTTATTGGGGTGGGCTGCACATTTTGAGGACAAGCGAAGTGACACATGTTGTCTTCAGAGAAGGGTCGGTCAGCTGTACAGCGGTTTGTGCCCTTAGCAGGTGCTTCAATGTCAAAGGTATTAAAGCTGGTTATTTTCAGCGCTGTGCCAAGTGCCGTACAGGCTTGTTCCTCCCCTACCCCCATTCTAATTAAATTTATAGGCAGCGATTGTGAGCTGGGCTAAGAGTTGAGCTGTCAAGTTAAGAGAGAAGCACCAGCAGTGCAAAACCCTCCAGCTGGAAAGACAGAGTTTCTGATGGCGGCTGTACTTTCTGGAAATTATCTCTCCAGTCCCATCTCTCATATGTTTCCCGATATATCTCATCTTCCTCTCTGTCTCTCACGTACTCAGGTGTACAGATGCACACACACAGAGGCACGTGCCCACTCTGTGAGTTATATGCTGTAGTGCCTTGCTTTGGTGGATTGCTCCTGTCTATACAGAAATATATAGAATATAGCTAAGGGCTGTATCCTTCTGTCAGCTACATCAGACTTCTCCAGCAGTGAATATGCCTCTGATGATTTAACCCTAGATGCAGGCTGTTCTGATTTTCAGTGGAGTTGGTGAGAACAGCAGTTTTTGCAGCTCTCAACTGATGTTGCTACAATTGCATGGTGCAAAGTTGTCCCAGAGTTTACACCTCATCCACCACCAGAAGACTTGTTAGAACAGTGCTACGGGCAGGTCCCTGATAATTGGGTCAACCTTTGTCACTGCTCCAAGACTAATTTCCCTAGCAAGGCACAAACATTACATCTTCACATGGTTTGCAGTGAGCATTTACTGAAGCTTTCAGCTTTACGTTAGAACATTTCTCCAGGGTTCAGTATCCTGAAGGACCTCTCCGAAAACTGGCTGAGTAGTGCCTCCAGCGACAGCAGCACCTCAGGGGATGAGGCATCCTCAGAACCTACAGGATATTCTTTTTTCCCTTCTCTTGAATTGTCCTTCAGGAATTCATTCTGACTATCCCTGCCTTAGACTGGGCGATGTGATAAGATCATGGTTGGCAGTAAAGTGGCAGCATGCCAAACAAATATATTTTCTACAGCCCTTCTGAGGATCATGTTAGCAAAACAACTTCAAGCTGCAGTGTGTTGTTGCCTGCACGCCCTGTGGAGAGCATTGGCTGGTCTTTGTGTGGCACAGCAGAGCGCTCATCCAGTTCATTTCCCTCTGGCCAGATCGAAGGAGGATAACGATTCTGATAAAACTATCCCATCCAGAGGCTGCTCACGAAATCACCAGGGAAGGGGGCTTAGTGGAGGTTTGCAATGTGCTGTTGTACACATTCCAGTTGGCTTTGAAGCAAGCTAAACAAACTAGAGGATGATGTGATTCTGATTTCTACATCTCCTGGATGAGCCGTTGCATTGCAAAGCCCAAACCTGATCCCCAGAATTTTCAGAAGAAAAACTCTCTCAACCATCCCACTACCACTGTGATTCCTAAGACAGTTTTCCAAAACCAAAAAATCAGATGAGGGGAAGGGCATACAAGGGCTGAGGGATAAAAAAAGCTTCTTTCTGGTGGAGCAGGGAACCTGCAAGAAGTGCTGAGCGTCCACAAAGAGTGTCCACAAATGATGGGGGGCTGAGGGAAGATGGAGTTCTTTCAAAGTTAGGCATCAGGTTTTCCCTGTTACTACGTACTCTGCCTTACAAAAACAAACAAACAAACAAACAAAACACCAATGCCCCATCACCAAACTGCGTGACTGACAATGTTAGAAAATCTTTCTTTAGGTGGCAGTGGTAGGTGATGCAGAGAAGCAAGTACACGTTATGCACTGGTACGCTCTTTAAGTGAAATCAAAATACTGGGTATCAGGAGCAGTTTAGATCTCCTCATGAATAGCTAAGGTTTAAGATGCTCTGAGATATAATCTGGACAATTTGTCATCCCTTTGCCCCCCACAGAGAGGATAATTAACACTGTAAAATGCAATAGGCTCCATGCACCCCTTTCTGATGTCAGGGGCCCGTTTTAAGGTCAATGATTGAAATGCTGTGATGGTGTCAGCTGAGCTTTTGCGTCTGTTGCTAGGATTTTACTCACCAAGGACTCTTAAGACAATGTATGATTATTAGTTTACAAGAAGATATAATTACCCATCCAAACTGTAGCATGTTTCATTTGCTACTAACCTTCTGATTCACCTAGGTAGGTGGCAATGAGTGCTTTTGCTAACTGGTGATTACCAAATTAGTTGCATGATAAACCTTTTTCAACATACCTTTTAGGAAAAAAAGTAAAATGAATAATGAGTTGATCTTTTCTTTCAACATACTGTAATTCTTATTAATTTATCTTGAACCAATATATTAGAAGGGCGGGGTGAAAGAGAGGGAGAGAGCTTGTATTCCTTTGAACTCATATTGCAAAAGAGGGAAACAACAGGAAAATTTCCAAATGTAGTTATATTTTTAAATCCACATTAATTATAAATCCACTTATTCTTTGTAAAGGCAGGGGCTGCAGCCTGGTTGAGGGAGGGAATAGGGGGTCTTGTATAAATTGTCTCCCAAGGACCCCACTGAAATTTCCATAGCATTCACCGTATGACACTGATGTGTGAAAATTGACATGAAGATTTGAAAATTGGGACCAAGGGAGACCAAGCATAAAATAACTTCAATTTTGCGCTCTCTCTGTCTCTCAGAGGAATAGTGCAGTGGACTGACCAACACAACACAAACAAGCGAAGGGGAGAGAAAAAAATATTCAGGGAGAAGGATAGGAGTTATTAAAGAGAAAACACACTCCTCACTCACAGAGAGAAAGGATGATCAATGGATTTAGTCACAGAGAAATTCAAGCAGAAAATTGCTGCTGTTTTTTATCTGAGAGGCAGAAAGTTTAACCAAACCGGAATTCTCTCAACTCACTCCAAGGCAAACAGTGAAGAAAACCACTGTATTTTGAAACAGTGGGAGAATTTTGTGTGTGTGTGTGTAAATTTTTGTGTGTGATTTTACAATGTTATGATACCAAATGAATTGTAAAGTAGAGTTCTCGTCTCCAGAAGTCCTCAATATAGAAAATTTTCATTCTAGCTCTTTTCTTTCTGTGGAGCCCTAGACTCTGTACAACATACTCAGTGGAAAGACTTACTTCCCAGCTATCTGTTTTCCCATATTCAAAAGTCAGACACCAGAGTGGCCATAACTACAATGAATCTGTCACCTTTCTGTTTATAATCTGCCATGAGTTTTGAAACCCCACAAAATCAGAAAGCCAAGATTTCCTACTGTGAATGGCTGTAAATAGATGGAGCCACTGGACTCTGTTGTTAAAAGGGAAGTCCTGTTCCTCCTTCAGGACAAGGATAAAACCTTAAAATCAGTAAAAATGGATCAAGAAATGAACAAACCAATCAAAATTAAAGTTTCGGGTCTGCCTCTTATAACTTAAGTCTTAAGGCGTTAATCATTTTGCTCTGGACAGACTGGCACTACTTTTAAATGCTGTAAAAATGTTCTCAGTTCCTGTTCTCTGAGGTGATTTTGTGACTCTGAATGTGGTATTTGAGAACTAAGTTTTGGTATTCTGGAGCCTCTTGCTAACACTTGTCTGCATCCATAAAATCAGCCCATTCTTTGGACTGGCCTTCACCCCTTCCAATAAATAGATCACTATGCAAAGGCAGGAGGTGCCAAAGCATCTGTGGAAATAACAGCAAAGTTTATCTCCTGGAGTAAAACTGCTGTTCAGGAAATAGATATCCACAATTTTCTTAGCATTGGTTAGGTATTCAACAGTTCACATCCTTGGATTATTGGTCAAAATGCCTCCCAGGGTTAGAAATTCACTTTAGACTCTCAGCAGGACCATCCAACTCTGCTGCACTGTGATGCAGACAGATACTCTACCTGTAAGCCCAAGAAGGTTTTGCAAAACCTGGATTTGCTATAACCTTGGTCTTAAAGTTCCACATCCGATCTGGTCTCCTCTGTACAGACGCTCAGCACTCACCTTCATCCCAAGCATTGAAAAAGAGTCCTGTTGCTAATGTTGCTGTTTCCTTTTTGGATCATGAGTTGTTTGCTGATCTGTTATCCCAAAGACACCTGCAAGACAATGGAAATGCAAGTATACATATTTCTGCGATCTATGTATGTAGATAGAGATAAGTAATGAGATAGAAATACAGACCATGGCTTTAGCTTTAAAACTAATTATTCTCTAGTTACTGTAAGTTCTAAGGTCATTCTCCGTCTGAGACGATGCACTGTAGAGTCCTGAACACTCTGCTGTCTCACCAGACTATTTTTCTCAGGCTTACTTACTTTATTTTATTTAGCTTTGTGGCACATAAGGTTCCTTGTGCTTGCTGATATGATGATCTACAAGACCAGTGTTCACATTCTATGGATCTCATTTATTACGAAGTGAAGTATATAATAATGAAAAATAGCTACAGCTATTCCTTCTCTCTCCAGGGTATCTCAGCACCCTTATGGATGACCGCACACATAGTGAGCACCATAGAAACAAATGGAGGGGAAATGGCAGTGCGCTGTTCAAAGCTGGAGGAATGAGTGCCTTTGGTCTAGAAGCATACTTGATCCATAGCTTCTGTTGAAGGCATATTACAGAGGGTACTAAAAAAATGTATTTATATTTTTTGAAACAGCATGCCTTGATGTGGAGCAGATGGGCCTTGCAGGAACTGGGGAGCAGGCAGAAAGGAGAATTCTCTATTATAACGGCCTGTAGGAAGCATTTGTCAATAAACACCTTGAGGATTTTCAACAGCGTCCAAAAGAAAATGCCCCATGATTCGTGGACTAAGACAAGAGCTGCCCATCATTGACTCTTAATGCTCTACTGAGCATAAAACCAGCATGGCAACAACACGAAAAGGCCTTGCAGGTAATTTCACAGGGCAACAAGGAATGCCAGGCTTATTGTAATTACTAGCACTGGGGACAACGGATTTAGTTTAAATTAAATGCTGGGATCTTTAGGGCAGCTTCTGTTTCATGCACTGACTGTATTTTGTAAATTTTGTATTTTGACTCATCTGATATAGTTATACAAAATTAGATGGTTTGAGTTGCACTCCAAATACGGTTTTGAACCTCTTCCTACAACCAGGAAAACTAGGAAGTTACATTTTAAAAAAAAAAGAGATTTGAAATTCTCCTGATGATCACCTGGTTCCAGCAGCTGAGGCTTTAAGGAACATAATGAGAAAACTACAAGAATTCACAACACTAGAACAATAACAGTAATGATGATATTAATAAGGTTTTAATAGTACATAAACTAAAAACAGACTGCAAAGCCACAGTATCAAATTATTTCATTGTTTTCTTCTACCAGACTGTTACAATACACTGGTCATGAGCCAGCATTGCCTTGAAATACAGTTCCTCAATGTGTGTGTCACAGAATCTGTCTTTTATTTAAATACTTAAATCTATTTGTACTGTGCCTGAACACGACAAGGTTGATGCCACCTCCCTTTTAATAAATTCACATTGTTCACTTAATTTTAATTTACAAAATTTTGAGTTCAGAATTTGGCCCAGTGCTTTCATTAGCACTTTCAGATTACTCAAGAAATCATTCTAAGAATCAATTCTTAATTCTAATAATGAAACTAATTCTTATAATCTTTATATTTCCCTGCTTATATTTATAATACTCTTTTAAGTACTTGAATTTCTCACCTTAGATATCTCTTGGTGTTTGTATGATCTTTATGGTCTTTTTCCTCTAAAAGGCCCACTCATTCCAATAAAGAGATGATTTTTAAAAAGAATTTCTTTATTTATAGATAATCACAGTACAGATTTCATCAAATGCTTTAGAATATACATATAAAACACTCCTGGCTGGTTTCATGCGGTTGGGAGATAGTCATCTCCCTGTGAAGTATGAGATAAAATATTCAAATATAAAGAAAAAAAAAAGGATAACACCTACCTTAAAAAGGTCTTCAGAAAGCTGCTGGGGAGAGTTTGAGGAGGAAAGATAGCAACAATATGCAGCCATTTTTGAGAAAGAATAGAATATTCCCCTCGATTACTGCCATGGAGAAGTGTTTTCAAGGTTACTCTCAACTCCAGAGCAATAGCAGCAAATAGTTTGTGAGCTATCCTGAAGAATTTAACTAGAAAAGTGATATTCACAGAAGCAAAAAAAGACAGCTATAGGCCATCGAGTGCAGCATAATTGGCACTCAGCCCTAGCCACAGAGGTTGGAACTACATCCAAGCTTTCTCTGAGTTTGACACAGGGCATATATTGAAGTTGGAGGCAGTTTAGTGAAAGCTCATTTTCTTGGACTATATAGTTCTGTCAAAATGCAAGCACTTCACAAACACCTTCGGAAGCAAAGATGCAAGAATAAAGTTCCCACAATTCTGAAATGTACACTTTTAACAGTTTGGAAATAGAGTAGCTTGATGTTTGTGTTTAGTATATATATATATATATATATTTTAAATAGTTTATACATATATGTGTGTGTGTGTGTGTGTAGATTTTTTTCTTTTATTGGAATTTTGGAATTGGAATTTTCCTTTATTGGACTATTTTCTTTATTGCAAAATTATTTTAAAAGCCAAAAATCAAAATAAAACACTGTTTGAAGAAAAGATAACTTAAACTTCAAATATCTCTGAAGGGAAAGCAGATTAACCTCAAATTATTTTCCCAAGTGCTGATCTGCAATAGATTAATCAGACTTTTGCATTTGGAAGCAGAAAATGAAGCAAGAAAATATATGACTAATGTTAAGGTAGATGCCATAAGTAAAATCAACAATGTTTATAGAAGAAACAATTCTTCTTGGTTTGTAGGCACCACATTTTTTACAGACAGACAAGGCTTCTTAAGGACATTCTTGATATCTTAATACTTCAATCTTGTTCAGTGTCATTTCTGAATGAGACCATTGTTGAGGCAACAGTGAGTTGCATAGCTCCATCAACCTTCTTTAATTTGCTTGGAGATTATGGGAAAACCTCTATAAATCAGTTTTATGACCTCATGAAAAACTTACAGTTGTATGGCATCACTTGCATGAGTTATGAGATAGCCACAAAAAGGACCAAAGATGTCAAGGACACCCAAGTGAAGCTCTATGTAGCCTAGGACATAGCGTTGCATTTCTCAAACCTACAGTTGGTAGAAATACCAAAGGCAGACAGGGAAGTTAAACTTCTCTGTTTCCAAAACATGAGGCAGTGATTTGGAAATGCTGGGAAGGAATTGTTAAAATGGGCTTGATCAGGGTCATTAGTCTGAAGATGTAGCAATTTAATTCTTCATTAGCATTATTAAGAAAAGCAGAATATATAGAGAAAAATATAATACTTTATGAAAAAAACAAGGCAGGTCAAATGCTCATATTTTTTCAAGTCAACTTTTTTTTTTTTTTAATTTATAGTGTTTTGCTAGAAGACTTCATACAGCTGCAGTGGCAGCCACATATTTGGTATTTTCACAAAATAGACCTCCAGTTGCTCTTTCCTGTAATTCCTTCTGCTTTAACATTACATCTCGATATTTTCCTCATATTTGTCAAAACCTAATCCAAGCATCGCTGAGCTTTATGGTGCTTCATGGTACTGTAAACCTAAAGCAAAGCCTGAATTTTGCAAATTTATATGAAAGCCTTAGAGACAAAGACCTGCAGGTCAGGTTCTTTGGTGAGTTATGGGTAGAGATAGCCATACATATTAGGTGGTTTCATCAACATTGAAACACTTCATATTGTCAAACTGATTTTGCCGGTGCTTCTTTTCAGAGGAAAATTGAAAGATTCTGACTGTGCTAAAGAACCCATGCCAACTTTTTGAGGGGACACAAAAATATTTGGCTTTACATTTTAATTTTCTATCATATACTAGAGAATTATTAAAAAAAAAAAAAGGCAAATAAAGAAAAACCCAAGCAAAATATTCTGGTTTTGTCAAAACATTTTTTTTCTTTTATTGACACTGAATGGATCTTATGATGTTTCCTGGCATGACTACTGAATGCTTCCATTGTCATCCTGTTCAGAACAGAGACAGGCTCCCAAATCTCAACCTCCCTATGCTAGATAAAATGTTTATCCTGCACCAGTGGCAGTAATGCTCAGCTTAGACAGCCTTAACATAACCCTGCTGTGAGTTCCCAGAATAGAAGAGGCAGAAGGTCCCGGAAAGAGTCTGAGCAAGCCTCAGCCAGACCAATGTCCTCTCACCTCCCCTCTGTCGCCCGCAGTCTGGTGTGCAAGAAGGGGGCACAAATGCAGCTTTGTACCACCTATGGAGGGAGGATATTATTGATGCTGCGTTGGCTGTGCTACATCAAAGCGCCCTGCAGCCGCTGAAGGTGGGGTCAGATGCTATTTGCTCTCCCCCTCTTTGATTTCCACCTTCCCCCCTTCCTGCCCTCGCTGCAGGTATCTCTGGGACTGCCCATACACCTTAAAGCTGAGCAGACTTTTAGTCCGGGAGAAAAGCAGCTGCTGGATACAAGATATCTGGGCCTAGTGTAATTTAAATGAACCCATTTTCTATTGTAACAGGTCTTGGTGTCTCTCTTTGGCACAGAGATCTGAGACGGATAGACAGGCTTTCTGCCTTTCTCCCCTCTTGAGGTCTGCTCAGCTTGCTGTTTCCACTAATCCTCTCACTCAGGCCCGGCTGCTCGAGTTTCTTGTTTCTTCTCTCTTTTTTTTTTCCCCCTGCCATTATTCCGGGTGGTTACCCATCCCATTTCACTTACCCCAGAGTGCCACCAGGCTCCTGCCGAAAGCTCTTATGTTTTCTCTCCTGTTGTGTTCACTCTTTCTCTTTTTTAACTTTTAATCTCAGCCCTAGGTGAGGTGTGCTGAACAGTCACGATGAAGCTTTCAGGATGTTAGAAAGTAAACTGCTGGAAGAGGTCAGCAAGAGCAGAAACCAATAAAGCACATGAAGGAAGTTTGATACGTACAAACAAAGCAATTGGTAATGATGTGAAAAAGTTGGGTCAAATGAGGGCTGTGCACAAATGAAAAGATTCACCTCGAAACACCTGAAAAGTTTACCTAACCTGCTTTTCCTTGACAGAAGCTAGTCTGTTGCTGTGAACCACTGCTAACGGCTTTACACCCTGCTTCATTTGCACATCTCCAGACCTACACGAGCTTCTGGCTGTCAGCAGTGGGGTGCATTCCTTTTTCAAAAGAAACTCCTTAAATCCTATAAACCTCCTGCTTCCTTTTCTCTTCCATCCATTGCTGCTTATTACCTGCAAGGTGTGACTTAAGGCTAAATTTCCAATATCCTCTCTTAGCGCCAGCAAGCCATTGAATTCAAAGGGATGGCCTCTGATATATGGGATTGTTCAGTGTAAAGGTGGGCTCCTCGAGATCCCACTTAGTCAGACAGCAATCAGATACTGCAGCTCCCATTAGGCAGGGCAAAATTCCCAAATTGCCAGGCAGGGGAGGTTTGCTTACAAAATGAAGATACTTTTTTTTAGATGGATTTCATGTCTGTATTCCTCAAACTTACTCAAGAAAAAGAAAAAGGCAAAAAGAGAAGTTAACCATCAGTTTGGATTAACCCATTTTCAGGCTTAGTGGAGATTAAAGTTTTTTAAAATAGACGGTGAATACCAATGGCAATAGTGAGACATCTTGGGTGCAGTATTTCAGTGACTGTCTCCTCTCCTTTCCTCTCTTCTGAAGTGGTGGCAGTGCAAGAGGGGACATATTTTCCCTCGTTTGGCACTTGCAAGCCAAGGCTTTGCTCTGGCTTTGCCCTGGCTTTGCCCTTGGTACAGCTCTGGGCAAGTATTTTCATTAAGTTTTCTTAGAAAGTAGAGAACTCCCTGTCAGTCCCCGCTGTCTCAGTGTCACCACTGACCTCCTCTAATGAAGTGTTCTGGTATTTCCAAAATGGCTGCAGTAGATCGACCTGAAGGAAAACAAAATTCCTAGAGCCTTGCTCAGATGGCCAATTCGACACGACTTTTCACTTCGCTGGGAAGGCAGCCAGCCTGCCAGCTGCAGCGCGGGCCACCCCTTGGTGGACCTGGAGGGCACTTTCCTAGACCTCAGTGAGGGCAGCCTTTATTAAAAGGAGAATTATAATATTAATAGGAAAATTATTTTTTTTGCAAATGAAAAAAGAACTCAATTTCTTCATACTTGGAAGCAGTTATATACCCAACTATGCCAATCTCAATATTATCTCAGATGGGTACTTGTTCCCCGGAGGCCCTTAGAGGAACGACCTTATGTCCCTCTACCTTTGATAAAGCACTGCCTGCATGCATATAAATCAATTAACATCATCAGCTTATGCTAATTTTGAATTTAGATGGCATGCTGGAAATAAACAGGGGTGTTTATGCCTGTCTAGAACAGAAAACACGATGACAAGCTTCCCTCCTCCCCGCCATACACACACAAATACACCTACGCTGGTATGCACACACACATCGGGATCTGGCAAGCCCCTGCCCTGCAAGGAGCTTTCATTCAGCTGCTTGTGCTCTTTCTGTTTTCTAGGGGAATTTGGGCAAGCAAAGCAGCCAAAATAACACTGTGCGACATACAAACATCCCTCGTCAGCCATTTGCTCTCTGTTTTGCTACTGTGTCATTCGCATTCCTGGTTTTGTTGTTCTGGTATTGCTTTCTTTAATGTAAGATACTCTGAGGATTATAGTGTTACCAGACTGGCATGGAAAAGACATTTAGAAGTGAAAAGGATTACTCTATTCATGAAGACCACTTCCTTTCATCATAGCCTGACTGTGAACAAGAAATAACAGATGATAGCCTCTTCCACCCTACCGGAGAGTGCGACTTGCTGGTGTTAATGGTCAAGAGCCATGCCGAACAATAGCGGTGCTGAAGCATCGGGTCTGGACGACAGTAGGTCACGTAGCTGTGAACAGATCCAGGAGTGAGATCAAACCTCAAGACACAGAGAAAGATCAAAGGAGCCCCAGACACCTTTGTCATCAGACCAGCGATAATTTCATTCCTGACCTCTTCCCTGACAATCAGGTGAACAGTTCATCTGTGGTGGCCAAGACATAGCAAGCAGACACCCAAGGAGCTTTAAGGCCCTACAAGCTCATCAGCAGAAGCTCTTCACATTTTGTTCTGGGGGACTTCGCCTTGCCCAGGCTCTGTCTGCGTCCAGACAATGAGCAGAGTATGAGGGTGCTATTCAGAGAACAAAACACTTCAGTATATGACATGTTTTAGTGTAAGAAAGACACGCAGACTGTATGCTGAGGAGTTATTCTCTGCCATTGACATATCTTCATGATAAACATATTCATGAACTAGGGATAATTTTTATCTCTGATTAAAGCTGTAAGCAGGCACAACTCTTTCCCAGTTGACAGCTCTGGGCAAGGAATGGATGTGGCAGAATTGTCTAAAATACAAGTCAAGTTAATTTCCTTGGATCCTGCAATTCTCATCAACACGGGCATTTTCTGACGATCTGATTTACTTACCAGCAGTGCCCAGCCTTCTATGCCAAGGCAAAGAAAAACAGAGGACATATGTTGAAAAATTTGTAACATGGTCCCCTAATCAAGTGCTGGCTCCATCCTGTATCCTGTTATAAATTGTAATCTGCATTGTGTCTACTGTACACATGTCATCATTCTTTCCTCTGATATCTCAGGCAGCTCGGCCTGATTGCATTTAAATACTTCTTTTAAGCCATTATTGGTTCTCCTCTTATTTATATGTTGCTTGGCTTGGTGGTTATCTCTTTTTCTTATTAGCAGAGGGACCCAAGGTTACTTTTATTCTTCATATCCGAGGAGTCAATTAACTTCCGGCATCACCCAATGCCATCCCAATAAATAGAGGCTGCTCTAGCCATATTTCCTTCCACAGGGAGACCAGGATGTTCCGCCAATTCTGAATACACTCTGAGCACTACTTCATGGTTGCAATAGCCCGCGGATGGTCTCAGCTGAAACACTGACCGCTTGCCTGATCACTATGTATGCTGCTTTCCTTGTCACTTTTTTATTACGCTCAGGGTATGTGTGTATCCCTTTCACTCCCAGCCAAAAGGGACTCCACTTCTGAGGAATATTAGGATAAGAATATCTCTTGTTGGAGGGGGAAAGTTGAGGGGCTTTTTTATTTTTAGTTTTGACTATAGCATACAGTCATCTCCTCTTACTTTGAGCAGCCTTCCTACTTCCTCCTTACAAATCTGTGCAATACCCTTAAAATTATTCATCTTCCATTTCAAACTGCTGGGGGCTAGACTAGTCCCTGTGTGGTCTGAAGCCAGGAATTAAAACATCGCAGCAGCTTTCATGGGAGCAGCTGTCCTAAAAACAGAGTAAGGCACAGGCACACCCTGGGCACAGTACCTCCATAAATAACAGGGTTCCAGCCCTCTCAAATATCCTCAGTAAAAGTCTCACTAGGATTTGTGGGGGGCCATTATATTCATTCAAGACGGCACAGTCCTAGCAGCGTAAAGCTTCCCCGCTGCTTGGGGGCAGAGGAGCAGTGCCAACGTGAGGCATACGCAGGCAAGCAGTTGCTTAGGGTGGCAAACTGATGGAGCAGTAGCGTTTACGGTGGTCTCTGCCGTTGTGCATGTCTGTGCTCTGTGCTTTGTCCTACTTCCGCTGAACTTCTTCCATCCTTCAGCATGGGGGAAGGCGAGAAGGAGCAGGTGGTCACGTTCCCCAGGACAGGGAGAGTTATGTGACTGAAAGTTGGCCGAGGCCTGCCGTTGCTTTACACCATCCCAGCTGGTAGCACTACATCATCCCTGTAGAGCCGGGCAGGTGCCTCAGTGCTGGCAGAGGGGGAGGGCGGGGATCAAGCACGAGTCAAGGTCAGGAACGCAAGCAGCAATGCAAGGCGAGTGTGCATTGCAGGCAGTGGGGAGACGGCTCCATGTTGAGCCTGGGAGCAGCTCAGAGAGGATGCTGTGACTGTGGGACTACCCAGCTACGGCCATGAAACTGAACTTTCCTCCCCCTGAGAAAGGCAGAGAAAATAAGCCATCCTTCAGACAGCAAAGCACTATTCTGGTTAGGCTGCTAAAGGGGAGCATGCTGAACTGGAAGGCAAAAAGTTTCGAGATGGGTGGCTGCAACAAATATATGAAGAAGAATAGAGTGCGAAATCTTGCTGGCCAATAGCAACAAAACCCTCCGTTTGTGAATCTAATAGGCGTGTGACACGGACATGGTGGTAGTAGTTGAGCCTTCCCATCTGGCATTTCTGATTAATCAAGAGCCTCTAAACCAAGGAAACCTCCAAAAATATCCATCGACGAGCACTCAGAGAGTGAGAGAAAGCAAGCAACTCCAACTGTGCCTGCAGAGGCTGTGCTTGATGCTAACAGGTGGTGACTAACGTTGCGTGATTTAGAGCTCAAAGGCGAATAGGAATCTGAAAGATCAAATATCGTTCCAAAACACAGACAGACTTTGGGACCTGAACATTCGGGCTCTAAGTCTTCCAGGATAGAGCTGAACATGAAAATGGGGAGATGAAATGGAGAAATCAGCTCCAGCTCGTCATTTCTTGCCGTTAAATTCTGCTCATTATAAAGAGTTAAAAAAGAAATTCTTAGCTCACCTGATATGCCAACCTTCTTTAGAAAGCAGAAAAATACAAAGCAAAATCTGCTTTTGTTGAGATCTTTGACCAGTATTCAAAACCCATTTCTTTCTATCAATAGTACCTTTCATCCTTTACCCATTAAGTTGCAATGATACCCATACCCATACCCTATACTAATGTTAATTAGCAGGATGAAGACTGGCAGCAGGAAGATCTACAAGAGATTTATAAGTGCAATTCAGTGGCTCTTGTCAATACGCTTTATAAACCGCCTGGTTTGTTGAATTACTGTACGCATCATTTCTGCAAAGATACACGCAGGTCTCAGGTGCTCTGCACTCAGCAAGAACTCTGCAAGGCACCAAGGAAGTGAAGAGGAAGGGACGGAGTAGTGAAGCAGAAGCTCTGGACAAGAGAAAACTCATTTTCCCAAAGTTGCAGGACTGAATTTCAGCGATGGAAGAAGCTCACTGGCTTGGCAAGCCCGGATTTTGCCACAGGAAAGCTCTTTGGGCCTCCCTTACCACTGTCCCCAATATCCTTAGCAGTTAACATACCCTATTCTTCTCCTCAAGCAGAGAACTGCCTTGAAAATACAGTCAATATTAAGCAGTAATATTAACCAGCCCAGGCTCTCCTATCAAACTCAAGGTAAACGCGATCTGAATTGGTGCTGATGAAGATTGGGTGGGGAGAATGCAGAGAGTGGAAAAGAATTTGTTTGCTTTTTCTATTGTGTCAGAATGAACACTCTGCAAAGAGGACGGTGCAGCTTTAATAATAAAAAAAAGAAAAATGAAAGAACGAAAGAAAAGAAGAAAGAAAGGTGCCTCAGTTGTCTCGGCAGCTGATCAACAAAGGAGCAGTCGTGAGCTGTAACCTCTTGGAGCTGCAGTCTGGAACATGACACATGTCAGGCTATGATAAATGGTGCGGAGTGTGTGCAATTTCAAGCGCAATGCCCTTGAGATGCTCAGGACCCCGATCGCAAATGTTATTGTTAAATTAAACCTTAAAGGAAGGATTGGAAAGGGGAAGGGTGGGTTTGTGCGTGTATGTGTGTATGCGCGTGCGTATGTGTATTTATTTTTATATATATATGGATATATGAAATACACAGAAGAGAAGGGAAAAATGGCAAGGTGAAGAGAGAAAATCTTTGTATTTCTTTTAATTGAATTGCACATCTTCTAGGTCTGGCTGAGCTATGGGAGAACTTCAGGCAAGATTTTCTATCCTATGGGCATTTTATTACTTTTGCTCCATCACAATTTGATAGCTAGAGATCAGCTAAAGTAGGCAGGTGTAAGACTGGAAAATAAATAAATAAGTACATGCCACAGATGTGCAGTTTCTCTAGCTCAAGTGTTCTGCATCCAGGTAGCTTTGAATCCAAATGAGTGAAGTTTCAGAGAGTGCTGATTTTGGGAGCTGCCGGTCTCTGAGGGCTTGTTTGTTAGTTAAGTTGTTTGATGGTGTGTGCTTGTTCTTTCTGAGGCAAATACTCACGCTGAAAAGCTGCTCTGAGAAAGGTGGTGTTCACAGCCATAACATACCGTGGGGAGTGCAGGGACTGAACTTTGCAAGTCCTCCGGGCAGATTTCATTCCCAGCCTGAAGGAACAGCCCCGACGTGTACAAGAGGCCGTGTCTGTGGTGTCAAAGTCCTACTTCTTTCTGTGGTTTAATAATTGGAGTGAGGGCAGAGGCAGTGAAGACGTTTTTTAGACAAGCAATTGCAATGGTACAAGTGGTCAAGGGGTATTGAATAGAGAAGGAATCAGAATGAGTAGGAAAAAAAATAACAACCCTCATGTGCTGAATAACCTTCTGCCAGGAGAGGTGGCAAGGAGTGCTCCGTAAGCCTTACCCTCCAGCTTCTGCGTGGGGTGAGTGGAGAGTAGAGCTTGGGTCTCCTGAGCTAATAATTGCTGCAGCTTCCAGGTCCCTCCTTGCTCCCTCTGAAGAGAGGACAACCAAAATGCCCCCACCCTGAGGTTTTTTTCTGATCACCCTGGACTTTGGCTTTGATCTGTTCTCTCTCCCCTTCCTTCTGCTGCCTATTTTATGATTTCCATCTTTCACATGTACAGAGGAGTCTCCAGTTTTAACTTACCCGGATTCCTCAAAAGTCCTTTCTTTACCTTCTCCCTTTCCGTACTCCCTCCCCACCCCCCCCACCCCCACATCCATGCTAAGTGCAATTAGTGTAGGCAGTGCAGGAAACACAGCAGAGAATGGAGCTGTGTAAACGTGGAGGGGGTGAGGTATGGGGTGGGGGGAGCTGGAAAGTGTTCAAGGGGAAATGCTTGCATGACTCGCATAATTGAAGGGAAGAAAGAAGCAAATGAGCAATATAAACCCTCTGCTGAAAAGGAGAAGGGAAAAGCCTTTAAATCATAATGAAAAGAAAATTCAAACAAGCGGTAGAAGGTAACAAAGGACTAGCAATGACTCAGTAAGATATATTGTTTGTTCCAATTTTTACTAGATACCAGATAAGCCCACTGGTCAGAAATGACCAGCATAAGAGACCTCCATGACCTATGTAAAACACTCAGGACAAGGAAAACAGGTAGCAGAGATCTGGCTCTACCAGCAGTAATCCATCTGCTTATTGCTCCTGGTTGACTCAACAGCAACTCATTGTCCATTAGAGCTTCTGGAGTGACATGGCAGCATTATAACCAAGGCTCAGATCTGGGAAATATAACGAATGCAAAAAGCACATTAGATACCAATGGACTAAGATTATTATTTTTAGAAGGCATCTTGCGAACATCCTATGGCTTGTTTTGTGCTTTTTGGCTACCGTTGCCTAGCGTCCAGGAGAAGTCAAGTCCTTTTTCAGCTCGTTGGAACATTTTCCCCATGTTTCTTGTTATTAAAGAAAATAAACATTAGAGAAAAGCGGACTTTATTGCATCTATAAATAATTCAATGCAGATGGATTCATGGAAAATACCAGCAAGCAGATTTTCAGAGAGAAAGAAAGAGAGGAATGCTCTAAGGTTAGATGGCGAGGAAAACAGAAAGGGTGAAGCAGCAAGAAACCGCAAGATACATTGAGAAGAATAGACGCAAACAGGAAGGTAACTAATGAGGGGTAACTGCAAATAAATCTAACTTGGAAAGACAACCCAATCTCTTTGAAAAGTTCATATTCTTTAGCCAGGAGCATGGATGCTTCCTGCCACCAAGGAAAAGAAGACTTTTGCTGTGTGTCTTGGGAAGGTACCAGAGAGTAGCATTTAATCATGTCTCATGTGCTGCCTCTCCTAACTTTCCCCTTTGGGGACAATTGGCAGTAGCCGATAAGATGATGATTATTTAACAACATATCCCTCCATCTCATAATTGTTTTATGTGACAACCCAGACTGAGATACACAGCCAAGCTCCTCTCTGAGCTCCTGAGTGCAGCTCTGCCACACGCAGGAGTGCAGTCCTCCATTATGACCTTGTTCAGAGAAGCCTGTGGGCTCAGAAGCCCATATGGTTCATGTGGATGGATGATACACTGACAGATGCCTGGAAAATAAGCTGTATCAGTTGATAAAACTTGTTGACATTCAGTGTTCTGCCTCATCCTAGGAAAACGCCCTTTGCATTATAACATAATTCTTACTATTGGCTTTTTTGGGGGATGGGGAAGAACAACTGACACCTTCTTGGGAGATGTCCATATGAATGCAACTAGCCAAATCTAGGTGCATAAAATCTGCGATCTTGGAGCAAATTACTTTTTGTTATTTGAACCACAGCATGGCGGAACTTTTTCTAGTTCTTAAAACTTCAGAGATCCAGTCATCCTCTCCAACAACAGAGCTTGTATGTGTTACCAGTTCTGGATCATATGTTTGTTAGCATGAGGCATTTTTAAAACTACCCTTAACCTGGAGAAGGAAAAACTGGCTGTATTTGTGTGTGAGTGAATATTTTACAGCTTCCAGTGTTAATTTGAAGAAAAGGAAGTTTTCTAATGGTTACATTCCATTAGTATGGGAGTGAAGACGAAAGGTTTTTAAGGACCAAACAATTCCCCTTCCCCCTTTCGTGTCCTCTACTGCCTGTCTCCCCACTTACAACTCCCACTATTGTTCCCAGAGTTCCTCAACNCCACAGCATGGCGGAACTTTTTCTAGTTCTTAAAACTTCAGAGATCCAGTCATCCTCTCCAACAACAGAGCTTGTATGTGTTACCAGTTCTGGATCATATGTTTGTTAGCATGAGGCATTTTTAAAACTACCCTTAACCTGGAGAAGGAAAAACTGGCTGTATTTGTGTGTGAGTGAATATTTTACAGCTTCCAGTGTTAATTTGAAGAAAAGGAAGTTTTCTAATGGTTACATTCCATTAGTATGGGAGTGAAGACGAAAGGTTTTTAAGGACCAAACAATTCCCCTTCCCCCTTTCGTGTCCTCTACTGCCTGTCTCCCCACTTACAACTCCCACTATTGTTCCCGGAGTTCCTCAACCCATTTATTTTCTCTCCACTGCTTATCTACCTGAAGCAACATCAACACACAGCCACTGCAAGTCGCAAGGAACATAAACATACTCAGGAACTCTAAGAACGTCGAGAAGTAAACTGATGTCAGAGGAAAATGGACATGGAGAAAAGCTTGTCCCATAGTTAGCAGGAGCTAGTGAGGAAATGAGTGGTGGGAAGGAAGAAGAAAATTTATAGGACGAGTGAAGCAGCTTTGCTTGATTGCAAACAACCATTTCAAAGCCACCGACTTCACTGATGTTGCACAAGAAAACTGCAAGGCTTCCTTGAGGTACTGCTTCTGCTGGACAAAGCGGAATAAAAGCCAGTTAGGAACTTAGCTGGAATCAATGAAGCCAGCATGAAGCAAAAAACATGGAATATGGGATATCTCTATGCACCATACAAGACATTCGAGACCTGTTTGTGCAGTCACTGCTTGGAAAGGGACTGTATTTTTGTGATGTGTTTTGGCTCCTTTCTCTGTGTGTAACCAAAAGGCAATGGATACTGAAGTGGAAGGCAGAGGAGCTGTAAAACAGGTCTGTGAAGGCAGATGAATCTGTGTCTCCTTATCAAGACTGCTTTTGGGAAAGGTGCTACAGCAGTGAGCTGTCTTTTGTGAACACAAGGCATCAGAAGAGGGAGACAGAAAGGTTTCCAGGGAAGAGACCCACCCACCTGGAGGTGGGAAGAAAGGTTTGCTTGGACCTGTAGACATTTGAGAAACAAAAGTAGAAGCACAGGGAGAAATCATCTTCGTGTCATTCTGCTGCCTTGCCACATGCTGGGGGAGCAACATTGTTCTCCAGCTGAACAATGCCCCGTTCCCACCACGTGCAATGGAAAAAGAATGCAGGCTTTACTTTGCTTTATCAACTTCGTACAATGTGGAGATAACTGCACAGGCTGGTTGGTCCCTGAAGAGCAAGGACCAATTTTGATCAAAATTGGCTTACGGGGCACTTCTTTTCTACTTAAGAATGGTTCTGAACTGATTTCCCATTTTCTCAATATGCAAAAAATTAACAAAATAAAAACTATCAAGAGTGAATAATGCTGCTGAAAACAAAAATAAAGCCCAAAAATTCCCCCAAAATAATTGGACTGAAACAGCTCCAAGTCAGATTAGCTTTAAATCTTCTTAAGAATGATGAAGGCTCTTGCAACCGAAGGCAAGTTATTTCATGAAGTTGATTCTGCATATTTAATTTGCAGTCTGACAACTTCTTGCAGTATTTTTTAGTTCTCAGGGCCAGTTTTTTCTTTATATATAATAATGACACTGCATTTGGTTTAGAAGTAGATGTCCACAATGAAGGCAATCACAGACTATTAAGTGCTCAGTCAAGTCCCAATCAAACTGCGTTCAAATGGGTTAAAGGGAGGCGGTCAGAGCTGCCAATCCCAAAATACAACCCAGCCCTTCAGCCCATCCTGCGGCCAAATGAATAGTACTCTTTTGACTTTAGCAGACTCTGTGATGGAAAATATCTCGGTCCAAAACAAAATTGGCCTGTAATCTGGGTAAGCTATTCAGAGCAGAGCAAACAGTGGCAAATTTAGCCTTTTCTCCTGTTTGCAAATCACCCATGTACGGACTTTGGGTTTTTTAATGCCTTTGCATGTATTTGTCTGACAAATACTATATATAGAAATATTTCAGCAGCCTGGTGACATTGATTATGTCTTGTATTATCTATGGTAGATTGTGGTATATGACTGGTCTTCTAGGCTACGATGCAATTTAGCCATAGAGCAAATATGTTAAAATATCAGTATAAAATGTACTAAATCAGATCCTTATGAATTTTAAAGCCTAAATCTGAAGCTCTTCCTCAATCTGTTTACCAAATCAGTGTGGCTGCTCCCAAATTCAAGTGCTGTGCCCCAGGAGCCAGAAGATCAGACTTACGAGCCATCGTAACCCTGCTTGCGCTTGTAAATTGTAGCCGGTTCAGCTCTAAACCGAAAGCAGCTTTTGGGACCACAGTATTAACATTTCCAAAAGTTTCCTAGCATTGCCAACCTTCTAGCCTTCAAGATAGTCCAGCCTGCCAGGCTGTGGGTCCCGAGACGAGACGAGTGTCTGTCATATGCCTATTGACACGCAACACAAATATCCCCTTTGCTTTGAAATCTTTGGTTTGTATCAACAGATGTTTATAATGTGTGTGTGGTTATGAGAAAATCAATTGAAAATAAGGTTATGATACCTAAAAGAGGAAAATCTACCTCTGTGCCAAACACTGTAGAAATCCTGCATGTTAAGGTCAGATACGGAGGCAAATTGCATTCAAGGGCTCAGCCTGATGGCACAGAAACCTTTGACAACTTTTGCTATCTTCAGCCTAATTCATTCAAAAGTTGCTGCTCAGGGACCTCAGGTTTCACCTCTCCATGGAGCAGGTGATGTACATCTGGCTTATGGATCAATTGAAAACCTCATCTCCCGTTCACCTGAGTGCTTGTTTATACCCGCATCAGATCGGTCCCCTTTCTGTGTCTGTCCCCAAAAGGGCAGAGTCAGGGCTGTACACGTCTCCCAGGACCAGACCAGAGAGAGAAGACAGAATGCTATCCTGTAACCCGTAGTGGATGCGCGTGCAGACGATAGAAGGATATCCATACGTTCATTATGCCCTGCATGGACATTCAGGCAAGAGAACAGTT
This sequence comes from Steatornis caripensis, assembly GCA_013398225.1. Classification (NCBI taxonomy): domain Eukaryota; kingdom Metazoa; phylum Chordata; class Aves; order Caprimulgiformes; family Steatornithidae; genus Steatornis; species Steatornis caripensis. The sequence continues at coordinate 299,054 of VZSC01009239.1, read as the reverse complement.
GTTCTATAATTACAAAAAAACCTATTTATTACCTGTGACATATCTGATCCTCGAGTATGTGTCAGGGAAAGGAGAGTATTGCATGGGTCATGTTGACTCCTCTTGTCTTGATGTTTGCTTGTATTTCTCCCCAGGAAGAAAACTTTTTCTTGCTGATGTGCCAGTCTCTCGAAAAAAAAAAAAAAAAAAAAAAAATTCCCCTTCTGCCGACATTCTCTTCCGAGTCTGGGAACCTCTATTGTCTTTTCTCTGGTAATAAATGATAATAATTAAAGGCAAATACACAATAATTAGTCACACTAGGTTTATCCATCTGGCATACCTGTATCTCATCACTGTGTCTTTGAAACAGATGACAAGCACCATATTGCACAACATCCTGCTAATGGGTCTGAGCAGGGAAAAAGAAGGTAAAAGGGTTATCACAAAAAAAAAAAAAAAGGAAGAGAAAGTAAAAGAAAAAAAAGGTCAGCAGCAGAGACCGACAACATTATATAGCATTAAAAAAGCTAGTAGTGACTGACTGACAAGTTATAAACCACTTACTGCCAGACGTGCTTTCGAGTGGGGGTTAGGAAAAACATGGAAATATGCAGCACTGCTTAAACTATCTCCTGCTTAAAATACCTGTACCTGACATACCTGGTGTTGAAATAAGGATTGTTTCCTGGAAGATTTTAGCTCGGTATGCAAACACATGGGGAAAACAAGCTAACTGAAGAGCTTTGCCTGGCTACATGAAAAATTTGGGTTTCATTCTGAGGATAACATGTTACAGACCAAGTAACCAGCTATTTTTGCTCCCTCTTCCCTAGGCTGATTGATGCACACTAGGAGTCTCTCCATCCCTATCAGGGCTGCCTGAGAGAAGGCAGAGTAAAATTAATACAGCAAAGATTTTTCAACAAATATTTACTCCTTTAAAAAAATGATCATACAAGGCTGGTATTTCATTTCTGGGAACTTGTGAGAAGCAGAGGTTTACTTGTACAAGTAATCACAAAGAGCCAATTTCAGTCCCATGTATTCAAATTTCGATTAAACCTCCACAAGTGCTTCAACTCTCTTTCAAACAGACAGGAGAAACTTGCATGCACTGAGAGCTGATTGTCTGGTTGTACCGATTTTCTGGTTGTAGTGCAGTCATGCCCAAGACAACAGCAGTGGGGCTGGGCCCAGCTATGTTACCTAGCTGCATAAAAACAAATAAAGCAAACAAAGGCAGTCCCTTGATACAGGACGAGCATCAAGTGATTTTGTCCTTCCCTAGGTCTAACTTGCATAACTGAAAGCTGTCAGTTGATCGTCCCTAAAGTGATAAAATGTTTAAAAAATGAAAATAACAATGATTTTATAAAATTGCCTATAANCTCCTTTAAAAAAATGATCATACAAGGCTGGTATTTCATTTCTGGGAACTTGTGAGAAGCAGAGGTTTACTTGTACAAGTAATCACAAAGAGCCAATTTCAGTCCCATGTATTCAAATTTCGATTAAACCTCCACAAGTGCTTCAACTCTCTTTCAAACAGACAGGAGAAACTTGCATGCACTGAGAGCTGATTGTCTGGTTGTACCGATTTTCTGGTTGTAGTGCAGTCATGCCCAAGACAACAGCAGTGGGGCTGGGCCCAGCTATGTTACCTAGCTGCATAAAAACAAATAAAGCAAACAAAGGCAGCCCCTTGATACAGGACGAGCATCAAGTGATTTTGTCCTTCCCTAGGTCTAACTTGCATAACTGAAAGCTGTCAGTTGATCGTCCCTAAAGTGATAAAATGTTTAAAAAATGAAAATAACAATGATTTTAAAAAATTGCCTATAAAATATTATGAAGTAAAAAAATAGACCGTTGGTAATTTATACTCACTACTCATCCATGCTTCAAGGCAAAATCATGCTTCAAAAACATCAAGCTGAGCATCAAACCGCTCTGTTAGCTGCGCTCTGGGAAGACTTGTATCTGGCTGGGCTTTAGGGAACTTCTCAACTCTGTCTTTGCAATGAAGGTACCTGTTCTGTAGGTGTTTTTGAGCTCAAAGTTGCCACAAGTCATAAGGTGGCTGGTGTGACACCGGGCAGCTGAAAGTCCTTTGTTGGACATCCCAGTCTCAGGAAGAGAATAAGGATCAACCTGGGCAAGCTTACCTGCACACAAGCAGCGCATCCAGGCGTTTGTAGAAATGTCGATCGTAAATTTGTTCGCTTTAATGGAGTACTTCAAGTGCATTAGGAGCTCTGACTATACAGGAATATAAAGAAAATAATGGGAAATGTATTTTGAGTGAAGGGAAGGTTTACAGGTGATGCTCTCCTAGTATCTCCACCTGAACTCTGTACCTGACCATGTTAACATAAAGAATACATCACGAACTCTGTTGGAAGAACATTTTTTTTTCCTTATACACCTGTAGTTTATCTTGCATAAGAGTTTCCAGCCCAGAAGCAACTACATTTGAGCCTAGCTAAGCCCACTGGTGTACATCACACACAATATGCTGCGATGCTTTTGCAATTAGTCTGCAAACAAATCGTGTCTCCCTCAGTCTGGTAAGCACCATGAGGCTCTGGGATATGCAGTTCATATAAAAACAGAGCAAAAGACTGGAGTTCGTTATTAATTCTTCCTAGGTAAATTAACTGGGAACAGCTTTTCAAAATACTTCCTGTACATATTTTCTATACAAAGAGACCTTCTCTTGTTTGTTTCTCTCTTCCTCTGGACAGTCCCTAGTGATGATTTTCACAGCTCTTATGGAAGCAGCTCATTGTTCTGCAGAGACTTAATTAAAGTGTACTTCCATGTGAAATTAGGCTATTGTATTTATTTAATCTTTATGGTAACTGCTGTACAAGGGCTGTGACTGTCTGCATCCTACTCCACACACCCACATCTCTCCCCACCCCACCCCATGGTCACCAGTCCCCGAAGGAAATGGCTAGTCATTCTGCCCTGGTTGAACTCCTCATGTACTCGAGTGATGCGTTTGAACTTTAACCCGCAGACAGCAATATTTGTTTGCCATGCCAGCATCTTTAATGGACAAAAGGCATGCTGGAATAGTTCTGGAGAGAGAAAAATGTGTTGCCTGTGGTTTTCTTCTCCCGAGTGTTAGGTGGTACTGTATTGAGTCCTTACGGAGCTCATGTGATATTTCATACTTGCCATGCCGGTCCATAGGTCGTTTTCTAGGGTGGTTTTCTCCTTGAGACTGAGCACTCTGTTGCCATTGGAGAGATTTTTCTTAAAATTAAAGAATTAAAAGTCTATCAGGTCCANTGGTACTGTATTGAGTCCTTACGGAGCTCATGTGATATTTCATACTTGCCATGCCGGTCCATAGGTCGTTTTCTAGGGTGGTTTTCTCCTTGAGACTGAGCACTCTGTTGCCATTGGAGAGGTTTTTCTTAAAATTAAAAAATTAAAAGTCTATCAGGTCCAACAAAATCACCTGCAATGTTAAAGATATAATTACAATGAATGCACAATTGCCAGGTGTGTTTTGTGTCCAAATATTATCAAAGCAAAGCATGAAATACAGCTCTGGCACTTGATTATTCTTTGTGGGGGGAAGAATGGCTGCAATTTTTTTTCAGAACATTTCCACGGTGAGATGAATCTGGTTTTCAAAGAAATGTTAGTAAATTGAAAAAAAACATAAAGTTTCATTGACTTCACTGTGCCTGGAAATGACTGAGTAGAGTTGCAGCGAGGAATAAAAATCAAATAAATGTAATTAAAACCTCCAAATGGTCTGATGTCAATGTGATTGGCAGTTATTATTTTGTCCTCAAAGAATGATCTCCCAAAAAGAGTTCGGTCTGAGCTGCACCAGCAGACAAGTCAATCTACTCCTCTCTGAGACCAGACTTAAAGTTCAAGTCTGACTCAAGAGAGTCCAGTCACACTGCAGGAAGAGGAAAAATGAGATTTCTGGCCCATCACTCTAAGGATGGAACTGCATTTTCTGTCATACACTAACGTCCTGTTTAAATTAATGTTGCTGCAATCCTCTCACATAGAGAGGCTTCGTATTTAACCTAATTTTTCAGATTGCTTGATTAAAATAAAAGAGTCCAGCAGTTCATAAATCAGTTGTCTGAGGCACAGATTATAATCCAAAGACTTTTCAGAAATTATCTCGTCTGTTTTCTGCCAGGTCTGTATGTAATGCTATTGATAATCTACCCTTTCTTTCCATATGAACTGATTATTCTCTTTCTTACTGTCCCACAGGGCTCCGTGCTGGCCCTTGTCCTCGTGAACTCTGAATTGGCTTCCTCTTCTGAATCAGCATGAGGAGTGAATTATTATTGCAACATCATATCACTATCACTCAGATTTACTTTGATTTATCTGCAGGCTGATCCCAATAGCCCAGCTCTGCTTTCTTGCTGGGTGGATGTGTTAACGCAGCTATTGTTTCGAATCTAGTGGTAGACAGACCATAGCTGTGCTCTTTCTTTGCAGTTTGCCTTTCTGGATGGTGGGCTGTGTAGCTCCATACTGACATAAGGGACACATCGACCACTTTGGAAGAAGATATGAGAAACCCCTCACTAGGCAAAACTGAAATAATTCATTCCCACTGCAAAAGCTTTAATAACTTAATCCTTTGGGCACAGAGAACAGCTTCAACTCAAGAATTCATAGCCATTCAAAAGTTTTTTAGCGTTAACCCTGACTATTCCTCTTCTCCGCATAAATGTCTGATGGTTGTATCGATCTCACTAAAGTCAGACTCTGGCGAAATCTTCCAGCGACACTCTAATACGTGATTGAGTATTTCTTGTTCTATTACACTTTCTGTTTCAACCATGACTAGAGTACCAGATTTTGGTAAAAAAGGATGTTGCAAAACTTCTGAAGAGGTATAATGTTCAAAGGACAACGTCTGGAGGCTCTAGATGGCGTTTGAGGATGACCTATTCTAGGTGCTACATTTGCACACCAAAGGAGATGTATTCCAGTCTGAGAAGGCTTCTCATTTTATGGAAAAACAAGATTTGGTAGGTACCTGGAATAAACAGACATGATAGAAAAATCAGTAATCTGCTCTTCTGCTTGTTTTCCTGTGACTAGGCTCAGTTTCTAGGCAGGAGAGAATTTGGGGGATTGTTTGTGTGACTTCAATTTGGCTTGGTGTTGCTCAGTAGCTATAACCTCAGCTAACTGCAATGTGTTGTTACACATTCCTTCTTGGGCAGGTCTAAGAAACTAGGGCATGAGCTCAGCATCTCAAATAGCCTCCAGTTCCACCTGCAACCCCTTTGGAGCTCACCTCCTTAGATCCCCACCCCATTTTGGATTTCTTCAATCATGCGATGCCTCTTCTCCTCAGAAAATGGCTGTTTTATTAAGCTTGTTTCAGACTCCAAAGGTGCTGCCAGGAAAGACAGAGATGACAGTCTCCTTTGATGCAAACTGGATAATACGACTACACTTGCTGGTGTATTGTACCCACAGTGGTGTAGGGAATACATCTCAGGTGATGTTTGATCTTCCATGGGTAGCTCTTACTATCTGCTTTTTGATGCGGCTCAATATAAAACCTACGTGCGTGCAGGCAGTGCTACACCAAGGACTGATCTAAAACAGAGTATGGCAGTGTTTTAAACTGGCCGGTGTTATCCTTCAGCCCCTGAAAAATGCATGGGGCCACACCTTACAGGGCCTAAAGAAAAGAAATCAGAAAAACAAAATAAAAAGCTCAGCGACTACGAGAACGGGCAGAAACTTCAGCTCCATTATCACTCCCCTTCATCTGCTCAAAAACCCTCACTGCAGGGGTTGTCATGGTGATGCAGGTTTGACCTCTCACTTTTTACTCTTCCAGGAGCTAAAAAGGTAAAAATGAGCCATTCTGTCTCGAATGAAAATCAACCTCCCTCTGTCAAAGGATGCCGAATCGCTTTTTCCCTTTGTCAAACCTGAATGTTTCCATAGGCAACACAGAAATTGATAAATACGCAGTACCAGGCACTGAGGAGCATCTGTGGGTCCAGTGGCCGTGGCGGATGGGGCTTGGCAGGAGCGGTCTATGCCCAAGTTTCCTAGAAGTCACAAGGCACCACGTCCCGCCTTTCCCCTTCTCCGCCTCTGGCTGTCTCTGCAGCCAGCTCCTTGCTCAGACGGTTTAGCATGGAGTTTGTGTTTGTGGCAGCTCTAGGGCAGAAAAATCAAACTATTGATTGAACTATGTAGCAGCCTCATAAGGCATTATTAGCATCCTGCTATAAGCAAGATCAGAAAGGGTAAAATAATTTATTTTTATTAATATTCTTGAGAGTTGGGCTTTAGCAAACCTGCTGTTTGGCCAGGTTGGTAGCAAAGCAATGGCACTGTCTCATCTCTGGATGAAGCGGAACAACACATGGAAGTGCTTGTGTTCATATGAGGGGGTGGCCTAATGTATTAGGATAGAGCCCTTGTCTGGACTATGAGCCGAAATAATCTCCTTCTGTCGACTACTTTTGAATCTAAGTCCTCTGCTTTGATAACCAAATCCTTCCGTACTTGCTCATTCCCCCTCTCCAGTCTCTCCTCCTACCACTTTCACGCAGTGCCAGGGTAGCGTGACATGTGAAACCAACATGACTTCAAATCAAATAGTCAGGTTAACGACAAGCTGGCCTTGAATGAAACATTTGAAGAACCTCTGATGCAAATTCCCCAATGCTTACTACGGCTTCATCAAACCTCTTCCTGCAAGAAAGTCTCCCCTAGTTCTAGCTTAAGACAGAGCTACTGAATTTATTTGACAGAATGAAAAAAACCTAAGGCGTATATATAAATACAGACACACATATACACGAATATATATTGTATGTGTGTGTGTATTCATATATACATACATGTATATATAAAGTGCCAGCCTTAAAATCCTACTAAACAGCAACTGAATTCTGGACTCGCCTAAAGTTCAAATGTTTCCCGTGAATTTGGTATTAAAGTTTCTGAGAACCAGTGTTTCTGGACCGGTGTACCGCTGCAGAAGGGTCTCACAGCACCAGACAACAAGACTTCAGCTCATCTCCAAAGACTGTTATCCTCAGACCAGGGATCATCACTCTGGAGACCCTTCATTCACACATCCCTGCTTCTACTTTTCTCTCCTTACAGATGATTTTTTAGTGAAATAGATTCAACAGATGGGGTTTGGTTGTCCTTCCCCCCACCCCATAAATACTCACCAGCCTCCAGAAGCACTCTGTTGTCTGGGCCATCTCCCTCAAAAGTTTCGTGCATGAACCCCTGAGCTGTTTCAGTAGAATGAAGGCACTGCTGCCTCCTGCGTGCATCGGAAGCATGGCTGTGCTGAACACACAATTGCTTCTGGCCCAAGACTATCTCTCAATACCAGCCACAGGACCATAGTGACTTACAGACCTTCACTTCTGCTCCTTTGCAAATCAGCAATAGTCATTGAGGCACTAGATGCCCTTACTTGCCCACCATCTCAATCAGTAACTTCCAGTCTTTTGAGAGCTGAAGAATATGGGCAAACCCCTGCCATGACCTACCTTTATCCCTCGCCAGCCTCCCTGATGCATGCAGACCTTCCTCTTCTCTTCGAACACAGTGACAGCCTCTGATATCCTCACCACTGGTCTTGTGCTGCACCCTCCTTCTTATTTCTGGAAATAAGTGCGGATTTTGCCTTCGAAGTCAAAATCTCATCCAACTCCAGCAGTGACCATTACTACAAAAGTCACCATGACCTCTTAATTCATTCAGCCGAATCACGTCATGAAGGGACACAGTAGATTGCTTCTTGATCTCAGCTAGTAGGTCACTGATGCCCTGAGTTATGAAGACAGATGGCATTAGTGCCCATACTTCAAGAGTATCTTGTGGAAGGGCATTCCACAGGTTAATTATACCTGTAAAGCTTTTGCTTTTATGACATTAGAGCCCAGTGAGTCCTGTTTGACTCTATAAAAGATGGTTGTCATATTACATGCACATCATTTCTCTAGCACAGGCAGGCATTTTCTAAGATTAAGCTTTACAGGGGGGAAAAAATTATCTCAGACATACCCCTTTGTCTTAATTTCAGCTATACCAGAAGCATATCCAGCTCTATTTAGACTTACTTTAGGGATTGGGGGTGATAGGGATTGAAGTATATAGTGCCCTAATCCCATTGTTTTCATTTTGTAATGCTCTGGAAATAAGATAGCAGAGGGATGTTAGGAAGGTGCTAATTTCTGTATATTTATGATCCTAGGTTCAGCCCTGAAATGCAAATTAAAAAGAATTTCCCCACCACCACTTTCTCTCTCTGTGTGTTATCCTGCATTTTCCACAGCCTGAAAGATGTAAGTCATTAGATAAATGACTGCCAGTGGAATGCTGTAGCTGCAATGTAAACTATGAAGACTAAATCCATAAAAAAACGTTAAAAAAGACATCCCCCAGAGAAAAGTTCTGCTTTTCACATTTAAATGTACTAGTTATCAGCTATTCCTGTTCACAGGGCATTAAAATACATGCTGTTTCCTAAGCCTGTATGCAGCTCTAACCGGACTCAAGCTTGGAGTTAAAATAGAACATATTTTACAAAGTGCTGTAATGTAAAACTGTCGTATAAACATCTCTCCTCCTTACTAGGTCTCTCTAGGGCTTTTCCAGAGAATCCTGCTTCTTCTTTATAGCGTCATCATTTATGTCTTTGTTTATTAGTGGAATGAACTTGTCGGTAATTGTCTTCCCACCAGCCAACCCTTGTCCTAGCTCCCTACACGCTCATCTCTCCAGCTTGGGTCGGACACAATGGGGAGCTCTCCTGCCAAAGTCATTTCAACATCAGCCGTTCCGCATGCTGCAGGGCGAGGAGGTCACTCCTGGAGCCTCGGCGGCGGCCTCCTGAGTCCAGAGGTCGCTGTCAGGGCTGGGGAACAGTGGCCAGGGTTGCAGTGGTCGTGTCCAATGGCTCTGCTCTCCAGAAGTGGCACTGCTGAGATGGAAAGAAACTTGGCGAGAAGGTTACCGTGCAGGCAAAGTGCCCTGACCCAGCCATGGAGCTGCAGGGGGTGTCTGATGGGATTCCCAGGGCACACGGGTGTTGTGAGGCTTTGCAGGGTGAACTCCTGTAGGGCTGGGCTGTAAGGCGCTGCCACAATACTGGAGAGCGCTTTAACGCCAAAAGCTCTGAGACATTGGGGTGGTTCTCAGACGTAAGGACTCATCTTGTGATTTCACCATGGCAATTCACCAGTTTCACCCGTACACTGCCTGGACACATCCTGCAGATGCTCCGTCCTTCAAAAAGGACAAAGTCTGTTTCTTCCTGATATTTTGATTTTAACTCACAACATCTGCTTTCAAGGCTGTGGGGGTACTCAAGTCTTTCTTTGAGTTCTGCCAGAGATTTCCTTGTGCGATTTGTAGGTAAACCACTTCGGACCTGGCCATCTGGGGAAATTAGTGACTAATAAACTCTTGCATAAAGTTGCAGCAGATTAGCTAGTCAGCACAACGCCCCGTGAATCTGCTCCTCTCCTGCAAGGGGGTTCTCTGTGTGAACGACTCGCTGCGGGTTAAGAAGTTGCTGCGTGTCAGCTGATCCATGGTAACTGTCTGTCCGTGGCAAATGTGAGATAATTTAAGGGAGTTTAATCCTTTTTCTTTGCCAGTCCACATGAGGAGTTCGTGCAGGGTGGTTAGTACACAGTAAATTCACACCGTAATTTACTGTGTACTAATTTCCCCAAGCTTTTAATTTCACAGTGTCTCAGTTTCCTCATCTGTAAAAGAGAGATAATAAATACTTTCCTTTCTGGCAGGAGTGCTCAAGATCCTTCAGCAGTAAACATAAAAGCAATCATTTTTAAATAGTTACTTACAGAAACTTAATTTTCAGTGTAAGCAGTTATTTGTGCCTGATCTTATACTACAGCAGCACAAGACTAGCTATGGGGAGCAAATAAAATCTGAAAAGTAAATAACCCTGCTAATGTGAAAAATAACTAGGACGCTGACCATAATAATATTTATGTGCAACTGCAATCGCAACTATTTTTAAAGCTTTCTGTTTCAACCCACCTGTGATTCCTTTCAAAGATGAATGAAACAAGAATGATGTATTTGCAATAAAGACACACTAAACTGTTTCTTTAAGAAGAAACAACACGTGTCAGGAAGGCCTAAACCCTGTATTTCATGGGAGGCCCTAAACTTTTTTTTTGACCGAGTGATGCATGATCAGACCCAGAAAACAGCGTGGTTTTTATTTCAGATTTTTCTAGACTGTAATAGCCCAAGGGTATGTGCTATAAACTGGAGGAGTTGGAGGAGACCCGTTTTTAAGAGGAACATGGTTAGGTTCTGTTTCTGATTTGACTGTTTGTTTTAAACTTTTCTTTTAGGAGAACATTTCAAAACTAGTCACAGTTTCAGCGACGGCTATATTTACATTGTAACCCCAGTCCCTGAGAATTGTCTTATTCTTTCTGGTACAGCTGAGACATCAAGAAAGGAAGATTTGCCTTGAATAATTATTCTTCATGCTGAAATTAAGGGTACAGTATTAGAACATAAAGAATGTTAAGGTCGGAAGGCAAAAGTAAAATCAGGAACTTTTATCTTTAGCATCGATATACTAGAAATTCTGATTAACATATAAAAAGAAAACACGTGAAACTTCTGCATATGGATATAAGATTCTTTTTCACCCTCAACTACTGAAGAAAACTTTTAGATGTGCTCCTGCTCTACTAAAAAAGCAGTGAAAAAAAGCGCTTTAAATTGAAATGCGCTCAATTTCTTCCTCTTTTTTTTAATTCTTCAGGTATTTCCTACGTGACATTTCAGACGGCCAAAGAACAGTTAATTTCAATCATCGGTTGCCTCCTTGAGAGCGTTGCACCGCGGTGCAAGTCGGCTTCGCTCCGTACCGTAGTACTTAACTGCCCTCCACTGGATGCGAGACGCAAAGGCAGGGTCTCTTTTCAGCTATTGAAAATCTCCGCAAAAATAAAACGAAAGTAGGAAACTGGGGTGTACTTTGCTTACGTTATCCGTTCTCTTGCGTCTCACCAACACAGAGTCTCCCGAGGTCAGCGCGACTGGAGTTAACGATTCTGAGAAAATACAACTGCCACGAAAATATTTTTCACTGTGTCTTGGCCAAGTGACCGTAGTAATGACTGCCCTTCAGCCACAGCCTTGAAATCGAATAATTCTTAACAGCAATATGAAGAGAAAGAAAGAGGGAAAGAAGGGAAGGAGGGAAGAAAAACTATGTTTTTGGCAAAAGCAACACAGTTTAATCCGGTTTAGGACAAGATAGGATCCTTAGAGCATGGGCTCTTGCACTACAAAGCACACAGGAATCTCCCTTAATATGCTTATGTAAAAGGCTAATTTCTCAAAAGCTCACTGATATTAAAAAAAAAAAAAGTTTGTAAGTGTTAACTGCAATAGCCCTAGAAGCAGCAGAAAACAGGCTGGCTCCAGCCAAAGATCTTGTCCATCTGCCTGACATTTTGATGCCTCAGCTGACTTGAATTAGGAGAGAATAACTTGGAAGATTTTTCAGTCCATCCAGCCCCAAGTTAAGAGAGTCCTCTGAAGCAGTGACTTATATTGCTTAAGCCCATGCAGAGAGCTCCTGGTTATGCTCTTGATGGCTTTATTAGAAACACAGTCGTGGCTCTGTGCAGTATAAAAACCATCCAGGGGAGAGCCGCAACACCTGACCTCCTTTTGCAAGTAACAGAAATATTTGGGGGTGTGGGGGGGGGAAAAAACCCCCACAGCTGAGAGCGCTTCACCGTTCCTTGTACCTCACGTCACCGTGCCCTTTCCCCCTGACAAAGATGCACGCCTCCCATGCAACACATGTTGGAGTGAACTTTTGCTCCTTGGAAAATGGGACGACACACTTTCCCGTGCAGGCGGGTGAGGACGTTTCCCTCCAATTCCTGCAGCTTGGAGCTGAAGGCTGCCGCATTCGATAGGGTTTGAGATCTCCGGTGCCTTGAGATTTAGCTTTTCACTTCTGGTGAGGCCCTTGACGGCTGAGATGCATGGCTCTCATTTGATTGTCGCTCTCCATCACACTCAGGGAAAGCAGGGCTGGGAAGTTGGGTAGAAATATCCTTCACTGCCTTCCCTTCTGCAGAAGCCTGACTTCTGCTCTCCTAGTTTTCTGCAAACACTGCGGTCCTTGCATAGACAAACCCCTACCAACTCGGAGATTTAGTTTGCCTCGCTAAAGACTGCAGGATTTGACCTCTGGAAGCTCATGCTAAGTCCTTGCAGTTCTGATTTTGAGTTTAAGCTTTGGCCTGAAATAACAATGACTGTGAGGGAAGCAATAGGTTACGAGCTGGGTGAAACGATACCTGCTTCTTGCCAGAAAGACTAACCACATTCAAGCCACTTCTGTCCTCATTTTCCTTTAAATAAATATATAAAGATGTTCAAATTTCCCATCTGAGCTGCAATAATGAAAATAATGTGCCCATTAATTTGTATGGGGGTCAGTGAGTCTCCCCAGCTCAATGGTTTTCAAACAGAGTGCGTAGTAAGCCCATAAAACATTTATTTTTCATAATTTATGAAGCATTACATATTGTGAGTCCACAATGCCAGCTGACGTAATATGCAATAAATTTGAAATAACAAAACATTTCTCATGCATTTTCCTCCTGATGTGACAATGTGGGACATAAATTTAAAAGAAAGTTGCCTTAGAAGACAAAAGCAAGGCAAAAGAAAAGAATGCTCTTAAATCAATAAATACTTATATTCCACCAATCATTTATTGAGACATTCCCCCACTCATGGCTGGGGCTCTCATCTTTTTGAAGCCTCTTGCTACCCCTGCTTCAAAGCAGGAATGAAAGGCTACTAGAGTGGGTTACTCGTGCCCCGCCACGAACCACGGGGCTGGCAGCAGCACTGATGCCGGCATCTGCCGGTGCGAGAGCCATGCCTGCTGCCTGTCCCTCCTCAGCCGGCCGAGAGCCACAGCCATGCAGGCTGCCGGCTCAGCTGCCCGCTGTCCTGCACTGGGAAAAACCTACCGAGTAATGACAGGCGGCGGGGCAAAAAATCAATACCGTGTAAAGGTAATTTTCCTCCGTAACAATCATCATTCCTGTATTCCCTGGAAGAGTAGCAGTGACAGTCTTTGCACTCTTGAAGATAACTTTCTGGTGTTAATTTAGTAGACATGCAAGTATGTAATTGCAGGATTATAATACAGAGCACAGAGCATTGCGGAAACCACTAAAAACTCACCAACGTGGCTATGAAAGCCAGCTGATAAATTCTCATATTACAGAAGACACGTTACGGGGTGAAGGTTGAGGCTCTCAGCACCTGTAAAATTGCCAAGTGACTTCCACCAGGCAGCGAGGACCCGATGCTCAGCACTATTTGGTTTCATTCAGTCTTGGTTTGTTCAGTGCAGTGCACCGAAGCAACGTCTGCTTCAAGAAAACCCTGCAATCCTAGGAAGGGAAAAAACGTGCAAGTTATTTAAATGCATGATGCAGAACAGGAGTGAAAGGCAGAACAGGGCAAAGCAGTGCAGAGTTTTTGTCTAGTGTCAGTACTCTGGTTGCCCTGTGGTTTATAAACAAACACAAATATATTTATAGATAGCAAAAAGAGTGCTTGACAATGAAAGAATGAAGTTCCTTTTTAATTTCACCTTGATTAGACTTTATACCAGAAGCCCGATTGGGAGGGGGAAAAATATTTTAAAAAATCCATTCGAAGAATTCCCATCAGGAATGATGTGAAGTTCAGTGTGCTGGAAGTCATTTTTCCCAGGGAAGACCCAGCGCGCCCACCACAGCCGCGCGTGCAGGGACATCTACCGGCAGAACAGCCGGAGCTGGCCCTGCCTCTTGCTGAGTGCAAGAAATCTGGCTTTGCTTAAAAAACCATCAGCTTCAGTGGCAGCAGAAGGGTTTGGCTGATCTAGTAAGAGGAATGTGTATGGAAAAGGGAGAAAAAGACACTGGCTTGTCCCAAGGGTAAAATTAAGCTTCTACACAACATATGCCAGGGTGGGGTGTCCTTAGCTGAGCAACCCTGGCTGCAAAACCATTCCAGGCATGCGAGAACTATTGCCTCTGGAGGCAACGGTGGGGAATGGTGGGTACATTATGAATCTCCCCCTTTCCAACACTATCCTTGCACCTCTCTCCTGCTGATTTGGCCCTGTGCACGGAGGCAGCAAGCCTCAGGTATGGACCCAGCCTCACCGCAAAGTTCTCCTGCATTAGCCTTGTGTACCGCAATGAGATTTAGCTGTTCTTCCCTCCGTCTCCCCCAGCAGCAGATACCTCAGGCAACCAGAAGAAACATTGTCAGAAGTCAAAGGCTCCTTGCCTTCTCTCTGCCCTTTCATAAAACCACAGGAGACAAGACATATTTAATACCAACTGGAGAGATACGTACACCAAACTGATTAGATAGAGCAGGAACCAGCCTGGCTCTAAAATTTGAAACACTGTCTACCCTTCTCAAGACAGAATGAGGCTCACAAGCCAGGCAGTCTTACTGTGAAAAGCTACTCAGAAGTGTTTGTTTTTCTCATCTCCAGATCAAGACAAATTTCTCAACTCCTTGTAGGAGTCCTGGTTCTATAACTCATAAATGGAAATAAGCGAGTGTCTTCTCCCCCACCCATGTTGTCTTCTCCACATACTGTTTTCTGCCTTCAGGGTATCTGTTTCATACTTCAAAGAAATCCATCTGGTTATTTTACTGTAACACGCTTACCAGAACTGTAAGATCATAGCAAAAACATTCGAAAAGGACCTCCGGAAGTTTCCAGGACAAACTCTTTCTTCTTGAAGTTGCATTAACATCAGCACCAGATCAGATTGGGGATGGTTTTGGGTAGGTGATCCCTGAAAGTCACCAAGGAGACAAATCCCACCGCTTCGCTGAATGACATGTCCTAGTGTCGTAATGCACTCCAGGTAGTTCTAGTTTTAAACATAAGACACAAAAGCACTCTTGAAGCGAAACAATCGTCCTTAATAGCTGAGCACGGTAGTCTCAGCCAGCATAGACATTGCTCCACAGACTGATCTTCAGTGCATTTTGATGTAGAGATCCTTCAAGGCTTTCTTCATAAGCAATGCTTTGGCAATGGAATTTCTACTTGGAAACATATAAAAATAAATTATTATCATTTGAAAGTCAGTTCAGATTTTATGTGACACATATGAGACAAATCCCCTCCTAATCTGTCCACTTTGTCAACTACAGATGCTACTTAATTTAAAAATAGCTGGCAGAGTTAGGGTAAAACAGGTTAGACCTGCCTCCGAAGCAGCTATCCGCCCTGAGCAGCGACTGACCAGGGCTTTCTGTTTGAACACTCAAGTTGCTAGGAGAACAGAAATGGGAATAAGCAGCAATAACCAAAGTCCAGTTTGCACCTGGATTTCAGAACCATCCATTGAACTACGTACAAACCATCTTCTCCTCCAGCATTCCCCCACAGAAAGGCCACAACTGGGATAAATCCAGACTCACATCTACCAAGCAATGGGGAGTAAAAAGGTTGAGAGGGGACGACAGATTGGGCCGGACACCTGGAAAGCAAGGGAACGTGGTGTTGTTTTGATGGATACGCTGACAATCAGACATAGTCCTAAAACGAGATTCCTATAAATACCATGGACATATGTTATCTTTAAGCCCCATTTCAGTGTCATCCACCCTAAATATACTCACCTTCTCTTTGATTGCACAGAGGTTTCAGCATTTTTGCAGGCTTTTCCCAAAGGCAGCTGCTGAAATCCAGGCAAGTGATTCTTCAGAAGTAAAGCATCTCCGAAGTCTTTCACTCAGTCGACAAAGATCAGAAAACAATAGATATTAACATATTTCTTACAGTTCTGTACATCATTTAAAACATTTCACCTGCTTTTATTTTTTCATTTCTTTTTTTCCCAGTCATTACACAACATCTGAAAGATAAAAGAGGGAAATCATTTTGTTACTTTAAATACTTATCTCAAGCTCTCATTTTGACTACATCAAATATACCACTGTGCTAAAAAATGCACGAGGGAAAAAATCCCAAGGATATGGCTAAGAGATTGTGAGGAGAAAAAACAGAAAACAACAACGGCAGATCATAGAAGAAGTAGTGTCTAAAAAATGAGAAACAACAAAAAAAAAAGCACAGAGCTATAGCATGGTAGAAGGAAAAAATAAATATACCACATAATTTATTGCAGGGAGAGTTCTGAAGAAAATGCCTTGTGAAATAAATATAATGCTCATGAGGACAAGAGATCTCATTCATATCCAATCTGTCTTGTGTAAAGAACTAGGCAATAATGTTCAAGTAAGTGAGTCGCTGCAAGATCTCCCAGTTCGGCTGAAGATTGCTCAATAGAAATAATAACAAGCCACAGAAGAAAGACAGTGTAAGTACAGGTGGGGAAGGGATACAAACTCAGAGCAATAAGTACATACAAAATATCGAGATTGCTGTACAAAGTAAAGGCATGATATGTGTCTTTCTCTATCTTACAGACTAATTTTCCTTGCGTGCCTCTCTGTGACAGTGAAGGTCTGCTGGAGCGCCCAGGCTGACAGCCTCCTTCTGTCTGTGCTTGAGATGGCACAGATGTAGACAAGCTGGATAGAGGATGACTTATTTATGGCTCCGGAGTCAGGGCTTCCTCAGTGAAGGACCTTCGACTCCATGGTCTGTTCCTCGTAGTGAGCCATGAAGGTCCAAGCGCCAAGAAACATCAGGTGCCCTTCGATGCACCAACAACCTGTTGGCAGCGGAGCAAAAGATCTGATCACAAGAAGATCAAGGGGGGGGTAGCTCAGGACTTAGGCTCTTACGTAAGCGAGAATGATATGTATTGGCCACGCAGTAGCCACATCTACCTCAGGGGATAATTAACGTGTGTCCACATGGTCTTCCACAGGCAGGCTGAGGGAGTTTGAAGTCGTGGCCAAACAGGGCTGGGGCAACTCTTGCAGCACAAGTAGCTGTTAGCCACATTTGAAAGCTCTAGACCACCACATCCTTGGGGGACACTGGCTTGGGCAGCGCAAGAACAGCACCGCACAGACCTGAGACTGTCCAAGCACGGCATGCTGACAGCAGGGACCTGGAGTCGCCCACCAAAGGTGCTGTGGACCTGCCCTTAGTGAGAACCGAGGGCACGGTAGCACCACCCGCTTGCAAACCGGCGCTGAGTGCCTGGCAGCGGGGCCGGGTTCAGCCTGCCTACACGCTGGGGCTCTCGCACGGAGCCTGCAGAAGGTGTCTGGGCACCTTGTGCAGTCAGAGGAGAAAAACAGACATCTTCAGTGAGTGATTCATCGCTCTCTAAAATCTGAGCCTTGTGGGAACATTTCAAAATACATGAGTTCATTTCCTCTCAAAATGCAGCAAAAATTGCTTTTATTTATTTCTTCGTTAACTGCTTCTCTCCTTGCAGGTCTCTCAAAAACATTTGAAGGAAAAAAAGAAGGAGGAATTGAATGGTTTTGGTGTAAAGCTGCTCTGGACATGTGTTTCCAGTTTTGGCATGGGTAAGGTGGGAAAGGAGAGGGGATTAACAGGACGGCAGAAGGATCCGCTGACGACTGCATCTGAACAGAGCTCTTTCCAGTCCAGGATTACAGGTCTAGAGTAGGAATCTCCTTGTGACTGCTGTTTTTAGCTGCTACTAATGTTTTTATAGCCAGGCTAAAATGCAGTAGGAAGACTGTTTTGTCTGTTCTTGCTTCCTTTCCTCGGTTGCTGGAGGTGAGGCAGCAAGGAGACAGCAGCAGAAGTAACGTGAAAACCAGCTGTGGGGAGAGGGCAGGAAGGACGTGGGAGATGGGACCCAATCGAGAGGGACATGGCATCAGCCTGCATGTATCTCGTATGTGCAATGAAACCATCCTCACCCTTGGCAAAGCAAAAACACTGCTGAAGCGTGTCTCCCAGCTCTGGCTGCTTGGTGGTCCAGCACATCCAGGAGTTCCCGGTAGGAGACTGAGTTGTAAACTTAAAGTAATTTCTGATAACACAAAGTGTTTTGAGAGAAAAAGGCTATCAAGTCACACTTGAAAAAAATCTCTGTCTACACAGCTCTACATTTTTCAATCTAAATTTGGAATTTTGGCTACTGTGATTTCTTCAGGGTATGAGATGTGGGTGGGCATTTTTGTACAGGATAACGTATATCTAAACCGCTACAGATTGTTGCTAGAGCCAGAAAGATGTTACAATGCCAGAGTTGTGGGGAGAACAAAATACACATTTTAAAGACTAGGAAATAGAGAACACCACCACCACCCAAGTGTCGTGGCTAAGGTCAGAACACGAGTCGGTCACGGAGGCAGGCAGGGAGCTTGCTTCTGTGCTCCAGCCTTGTGCTTTGGATCTCACCAGCTGCAAAACACCCTGCTGAAAAGGATTGGGGCGGGGGGAGCAGCAAGCGTTCCCTTACCACAAACAATGTTTATTGAAGCAGTTCAAACTGCTATTATGGAAAATTTTACTGTGGACTATAGGTGAAAATGGTACAGGGTATGATAAAAAATAGGCAAAGAACATATTGTCTGTACGTGTGACTGTATCTGTTTTAATTGCTGGGATGCTCTTTAGTGGGACTCCCGTGGCCAGCTAAGGAGCCAGCTTGGGGCTGTGCCTGCACAGTGGCACAGGCTGCTATGGCCAGGGCGAGTACAGCAAGTAAACGTGGTGATGGTAATTAAATGGACACACCAACGTCTCTGAGGCACTTGCTAGCAAGAGAACGCCCCGAACTACCTAAGCGCTGGACTTTTTAAATGCAATTAATGGATCATTTTTCATTTTATGACGCTGTAAGATCTCCCAGCCATTACAAAGGTGTCCCTGGCAGGGGATGCATTGCTCTACTCCGTACACAAAATTTGGCTGGNGCATGATATGTGTCTTTCTCTATCTTACAGACTAATTTTCCTTGCGTGCCTCTCTGTGACAGTGAAGGTCTGCTGGAGCGCCCAGGCTGACAGCCTCCTTCTGTCTGTGCTTGAGATGGCACAGATGTAGACAAGCTGGATAGAGGATGACTTATTTATGGCTCCGGAGTCAGGGCTTCCTCAGTGAAGGACCTTCGACTCCATGGTCTGTTCCTCGTAGTGAGCCATGAAGGTCCAAGCGCCAAGAAACATCAGGTGCCCTTCGATGCACCAACAACCTGTTGGCAGCGGAGCAAAAGATCTGATCACAAGAAGATCAAGGGGGGGGTAGCTCAGGACTTAGGCTCTTACGTAAGCGAGAATGATATGTATTGGCCACGCAGT
Source organism: Steatornis caripensis (assembly GCA_013398225.1). Classification (NCBI taxonomy): domain Eukaryota; kingdom Metazoa; phylum Chordata; class Aves; order Caprimulgiformes; family Steatornithidae; genus Steatornis; species Steatornis caripensis. The sequence goes on along the minus strand of VZSC01009239.1, from coordinate 279,764 downwards.
AGCCACATCTACCTCAGGGGATAATTAACGTGTGTCCACATGGTCTTCCACAGGCAGGCTGAGGGAGTTTGAAGTCGTGGCCAAACAGGGCTGGGGCAACTCTTGCAGCACAAGTAGCTGTTAGCCACATTTGAAAGCTCTAGACCACCACATCCTTGGGGGACACTGGCTTGGGCAGCGCAAGAACAGCACCGCACAGACCTGAGACTGTCCAAGCACGGCATGCTGACAGCAGGGACCTGGAGTCGCCCACCAAAGGTGCTGTGGACCTGCCCTTAGTGAGAACCGAGGGCACGGTAGCACCACCCGCTTGCAAACCGGCGCTGAGTGCCTGGCAGCGGGGCCGGGTTCAGCCTGCCTACACGCTGGGGCTCTCGCACGGAGCCTGCAGAAGGTGTCTGGGCACCTTGTGCAGTCAGAGGAGAAAAACAGACATCTTCAGTGAGTGATTCATCGCTCTCTAAAATCTGAGCCTTGTGGGAACATTTCAAAATACATGAGTTCATTTCCTCTCAAAATGCAGCAAAAATTGCTTTTATTTATTTCTTCGTTAACTGCTTCTCTCCTTGCAGGTCTCTCAAAAACATTTGAAGGAAAAAAAGAAGGAGGAATTGAATGGTTTTGGTGTAAAGCTGCTCTGGACATGTGTTTCCAGTTTTGGCATGGGTAAGGTGGGAAAGGAGAGGGGATTAACAGGACGGCAGAAGGATCCGCTGACGACTGCATCTGAACAGAGCTCTTTCCAGTCCAGGATTACAGGTCTAGAGTAGGAATCTCCTTGTGACTGCTGTTTTTAGCTGCTACTAATGTTTTTATAGCCAGGCTAAAATGCAGTAGGAAGACTGTTTTGTCTGTTCTTGCTTCCTTTCCTCGGTTGCTGGAGGTGAGGCAGCAAGGAGACAGCAGCAGAAGTAACGTGAAAACCAGCTGTGGGGAGAGGGCAGGAAGGACGTGGGAGATGGGACCCAATCGAGAGGGACATGGCATCAGCCTGCATGTATCTCGTATGTGCAATGAAACCATCCTCACCCTTGGCAAAGCAAAAACACTGCTGAAGCGTGTCTCCCAGCTCTGGCTGCTTGGTGGTCCAGCACATCCAGGAGTTCCCGGTAGGAGACTGAGTTGTAAACTTAAAGTAATTTCTGATAACACAAAGTGTTTTGAGAGAAAAAGGCTATCGAGTCACACTTGAAAAAAATCTCTGTCTACACAGCTCTACATTTTTCAATCTAAATTTGGAATTTTGGCTACTGTGATTTCTTCAGGGTATGAGATGTGGGTGGGCATTTTTGTACAGGATAACGTATATCTAAACCGCTACAGATTGTTGCTAGAGCCAGAAAGATGTTACAACGCCAGAGTTGTGGGGAGAACAAAATACACATTTTAAAGACTAGGAAATAGAGAACACCACCACCACCCAAGTGTCGTGGCTAAGGTCAGAACACGAGTCGGTCACGGAGGCAGGCAGGGAGCTTGCTTCTGTGCTCCAGCCTTGTGCTTTGGATCTCACCAGCTGCAAAACACCCTGCTGAAAAGGATTGGGGCGGGGGGAGCAGCAAGCGTTCCCTTACCACAAACAATGTTTATTGAAGCAGTTCAAACTGCTATTATGGAAAATTTTACTGTGGACTATAGGTGAAAATGGTACAGGGTATGATAAAAAATAGGCAAAGAACATATTGCCTGTATGTGTGACTGTATCTGTTTTAATTGCTGGGATGCTCTTTAGTGGGACTCCAGTGGCCAGCTAAGGAGCCAGCTTGGGGCTGTGCCTGCACAGTGGCACAGGCTGCTGTGGCCAGGGCGAGTACAGCAAGTAAACGTGGTGATGGTAATTAAATGGACACACCAACGTCTCTGAGGCACTTGCTAGCAAGAGAACGCCTTTACAGCTGTGCATCAGCATACCCCGAACTACCCAAGCGCTGGACTTTTTAAATGCAATTAATGGATCATTTTTCATTTTATGACGCTGTAAGATCTCCCAGCCATTACAAAGGTGTCCCTGGCAGGGGATGCATTGCTCTACTCCGTACACAAAATTTGGCTGGTCTGTTTCTTTCAGGCTCTCAATATTAGGGGACATCATACCTACGGTTGGTATGAATTGTAACATCTCAGCTGAAGTCAATGAAACTATGAAAGCGTACACAATAACTAAGGAATTACCTCAAGACATTAAACTTATCAGCCTGACTCTTGAACTAATGGAATTGAATGAGAGAGATAATAAGAATTTGTGAAGCCTTGTTATAAAAGAGGAGTTTCTGACTTCTACTCATACCAAAAATCCCAACACCACCAAACACAAGTAACATGAACGTGGACTGAAGAGCCAAAAAACACATCAGAAAAGGGAAAAAACCAGCATTCATTTTTAACATCTTGATTTTTTTCAGACCAACTTCATGCTTTCAGAGAGCTCTGTGATGACAATGCGAACAGTAGCTCATTTCTCAATCAAATTCCACCCACATCAGTGTGTCACACTTGTGCTTGATGAGCAAAAAAGGGGTGGTGATGGGGTGCTATATACCCAGGGACATGCAGACATACAAAAACACAGGTAGTGCAAACTCCTTTTCAAGCTTTCTTGTCTCAGGTCTTGTCCTAGGCATAGGGCTGGACCAGCAGAAAAGCAGGTTACCAAGTTGTTCATACCAATACCACAGCCTTTTAAAACCTCAGAGACTAAGATTTAAACACATATTTAATTACACTTTCTGATACGTGTCTGAAATAAATCCAGTAACTGTGATGGTTTCTGCCTTGACAGGAGGTAAACTGAGGCTGACTGGCCTGATCTGCCCCCAGCCACCCGGTGCGACTGCTGGGACTGAGCTCCGAGTCCCTCTCCCCTTGCACAGCCACTGCACTGCTCTTTTTCAGGGTATAATTACCACATTAGTAATGATGAGAAGGTTTTATTTGACTGAGAGACTGCTCTAAGTACCCAGTTTGCAGGTTACATCTCACCTGCAGCAACTTAGAGGCTATATGAACATTTGATTTCATGATTCATTTAAAGCGATACAAAATGCTGCTTTGAAGCCCCCCCTCTTCCCCCTTCACATCCGATGACTGCACAGTGAGTGGAATTATACTCAGCATGTCACACTTCAGTGGACAGAGATGGTTTGTAAAAGCTGATAAGCCTTGTTAGGGTTTGCAACTTTGTATGAACTTCAGTGATAAATACTGCATTCGTGAAATGCCAAATACTGCTGGAATGTTGGCGTGAGCACGACAGAGATTACAGCTAATGTGGGAGCGCGTAGGTACACTGTGCAGTAAATTACAGTCATGATATGCATCCACTTTCTGTGAAAAATGTTGAGTTTTGAGCCAGGGATATATCCTATAGCGCAGTACACAGGGACCTAATAGAGCTAATGACTTGGATTTAAATTAATGAAGCAAGAATGATGTGACGAGGATCCTGCATGACTGTGGAGGGAAGGGAATGTCAATATTTGTTCATGGCTCTTACTCACGCTTTACCTGCTCTGGTGAGGATGTGTGTTTATGGACACGCCAAGCCAATGGCTAACAGCTAGAGACTCCTTTTCCCTTGATTTTAACAAAGAGATGACAACCCCAGTCGCTAGCGAACTTTCAAATTGTCTTCCTTACTTTCTTTTCTAATTGATCAAAAGGAATTTCAGAATGATGTCCTGCACACAGATGAAAGCAAAGTTTGATGTTGTGAAGTGCTAAACTCCCTCGGTTTGACCTACACGATTGAGATGAAGGAGAATTTTGTCTTTAGTAATTAACGTGACAAATAACTGTGAATGGGAACTTGCTGTGCTGAACGACAGCATTGTCTTCTGCTTCGGGGTGAGAAACCCAGGGCCAGGAACCTGGGGATCTATCCCTTGCTTCGGTCTGACTTTTAACAGGTTCGAAACTCTCTGTCTCTCACCTGATGGAGATGAGAATCAAGGCCGGTCTCTTGCAAGAGCACAGCACCTTTGAATGCATGCTTGCTACATCCTGTAAGATATCGCAGGGGGGGGGAAAGAGCTGATTGCCCAGAAAAAGAATAATCACCGGTGACTAGATTAAAGGTATTTCATGAGTACTGCCTTTCATGCTGACAGTTCTGCTATAATCATTCCCAGCATACTATTCTGCCTCTGTCGGTATTCATCTGTTGCCAATTGCCTTGTAGTTACTTTGTGAGTGTGTTAGTTGGGGACTCTTCTTTTGTTCTTTGTTTTTACAGCCCTCAAACACAAGGGATCCTATGACTGGGATCCTGAATGCTTTGAGACACCTAATAAATAATTGTTGGCATCCAAATACCCAAACTATGCTTTGCAGTATCTGGAAGACTGCATAGCAAGAAGATAACTGATACCAGCTAATTGCTATTGAGCGGCTTTCATGCAATAGACCACGGAGGTTTTGCTTTGTTTTCTTGTGGGTTGTTTTTTGGATTTATTTTGAATACAGAATGGAAATGCATTGCATTTAATCACCAACTTGATACTAGATGGCTCCAGCAGAGAGTCCTAAAATTTACCAAGCCATAGAAATGGACTGAATTGGGTTAAGCTGTATTATCAGTGCATAGGAGTATTTGTACTGTTGTCTATGCTGCATCCATTCTGTGCAAGCCATGTGGAGAAATACTAGTTCTTTGGCTTAAATAAGTCTTAAATTGAGTGGGTCACATGGAGTTATGATATTGTGTGATTTAGCGTGTTGTTTGCTTGGCTTTGCTTACTTAGCATGAGTATGTAAGACTTTCACATAATTTCCTTAGTAATTTTCCTAGTAGCTGGTACAGTGCTATGTTTTGTCTGTCTTTAGTATGAGAAGAATGTTGATAACACACTGATGTTTTGGTTGTTGCTAAGAAATGCTTTTCCTAAGTCTAGAACTTTTTTGTTTCCCATGTTCTGCTAACAAGCACAGGTGCAGAAGAAGGACAAACCGGAAGATAAAGAGGCTGCAACCCAAGATACGAACAGTTAACAGCCTGCCCACCCAGAGACAGAGAAAGAATCCAATAAGGTGTTAGAACACCCCAGACTAAAAATCCCCATTGGACTAAAAGGCACGTGAAGAGCAGGTGCATAAATCACAGAGGTATAATTGCCCAGGGATTTCATTGTTCGGGGTCTCTTTCTGGAGGCACCCAGCTCAAGCTGACCCTGCTGTTGTACCATTCAATTAAATTTTTTATTTTTATAAAATCCAACACCTGAGACTCTGCTGCAGGAAACTTAGGGTCGAGCCTGAAGAAGGAGGTAACGCACCCGAGAGTGTGTGTGTGAGCGAGGAGTCGAGCAGGGCATCCACCAGCTCACTGGAGCCACTTGCTCTGAAGGGACTCCGGCCCTAGCAGTTAAAGTCTCGGGTGGTGTGTGTGCAGCTCCCTGAATGGTGGGTGAAGGCTCGGGCAGCAGCCTCTCCTTTAACAGGTATTTGTATCTTCAGACATATCATCTTGGCTTTGCTCACCAAATGGGTGTTATCTACAAGAGATATTCTGCACGAATGTGGCAATCCCCACCTCGTTCATCTTCCCTTTCTGCTGGCTCATGCAGTTCCTGAAATCCTGCCCCGAGCTGCTGCTAGCAGCATCATCTGTATAGTGTGTAGGATGAGAGCAGAATCCTCCTTGCCCTTCCCCAATTAAAACTTCATCACCAGTACCAAGATAACAATGCAATAGAAAAACACTGAAAGCTGTTCTCACTGGTAACCGACATGACCTCCGAGCTCAAAAACCCCAGCGCTCTGTTCTTCTCCCGCTATTCCCCTATAGCCTCACCCACGGCGCCTATCAAACAATCAGTCACAAACCCCATCTGTCAACACAGGGTCTGCAGTTCATGGAATCTGCCCGACCATGGTGTTGTATTACTGAGACTCTCTGTAAACAGAGGCACTTTGAATGACTTGTCGTCTCTTACAAATTGCACAGGGAGAATGAAGGCTACAGGACTGAGTGACATAATTGTAAGACAAAAATTACAAAGGATCTTCTTTCACTTACCCTGGCAGTCTTAGAACTAAGCTAGACTTTCACACGCAGTGCCAGGGCCGATCAAAGCTGCCTTGTACGCTTTTTTTTTCTTGCTTATTTGCTAGGCATCCTTGATGCTAATCAAATTTACACCAGGGTTGCTTTATGCATCACAGTCCTGTATACTATAATGTCCAAGTATTCCCACTCCAATCTTGAAATTTAGTGTGGAGCCTGACAAAATACAAAGTCTTAACATTGTATTTTGTGGTTAGCTTTTGCTTTGTTTTGTTTTTACATCTTCTCACTTACATGTCGTCCACCCCTTTCTTCACCCCACTCTTTAAACAAAATTAACGGTACCTTGAGGTCCACATGTCTGAAGATCCTGGGGAAAATCTCCCCTCTCACTTTCAGTCGAGCCAGTCACATTGTCTTGAAGCAACTCTTCTGTCTCAGTCCCGTCCCTGGGAAGAAAAGGTCACTGTTAGACTAAGTGTCCAGATGTCAGAATGAAGGAACCACATTTGTTTAATGGAGTATGGAGTCCAGAGAGATATTTGGGATCTACTGATACTTCCAATGGGTCATATATTCCATGTATTTGTCAATTTTTCCATCTAAACAGCATAGAGTCTAGGTAGATACCACTGTGATGGGTGGCTGACAGCTGTTTGTAACAAATAATAAAAGAAAGCACAACACAGTAACGTTACCAACAAATTACGTTGACTACAATGGTGTTTTTCATGTCCCCATGTGCAATGTCATCGCAACTGTTTTGCTCACATGAAAAAGATACGAGACTTCTGTAAAGCAGAAGTCAGCACCACCAAGGGCTTAATTGTGTAATGAAACATTCTCAAAGACCTCACATTAGCTCACTGATGCTTAGTGGAAAAGGCATTACCTAGCAACAGTCACTAACAAATCACAGGAAAAAATAATAGAGATTATATGCTACATCACTCTACAGAGTCAAAACTGGTAGCAGGATATGCTTGCCCTTTCACTTTGTGTGGAAAAATCCGTTGTTTACAGGTGTGAGGGTGTAAGGCATGTATTTCCAGGCAAAACTGGTGCGTTGATCTTTCATTGAAAAGCAGTCTTCAAAAGAAGCCCAAAGGTAGAGTAAGACACATTAATCTGGCCAGAGATAACAGGCTACAGTGCAGGCACGAGAAAAACGACCTCTTTTTCTTTTTTCTATCCTCAGAGAAATTGCTTCTCATATGTCATTCATTCTCAAGTGCTTCGTTAGCAGCATGAACCCGTTTTTTAAGCACTGACGAGGAGTCCTGGCTTGAGCTCCCCAACACCAATGTCCTGCATGTGACTCGGACAAGTTACTCGCATCAAGGTGTCCAGCAGTACCTTGAGCACCAAGCTTTGGTGGACGGTGCCGCTGTATTTTGTTTCCATTTTAGTTCTGCGCGTTACAGTGGCAAAAACTCTTAGAAACAGCAGTAGAAAGGACCACATTGGTGTTTGTAAGACAGAGTTATTAGAATCAGCCCCATATTGCAAATGCAACTAGCAAAGAGAGGGCTGAGTTTTATTCCGAATTATGCTTTGTTAACAAGTTGTTAACTAAGTTCTCACTCCAGAATATTTAGAGCCAGTTAAATAATATGTGTCAAATCATTGATCTGACAAGTTTCACAACTTTTTTTTTTTTCCACTTTAAATTTCAAATATCTATTCAAAAAATAGCATGTTCAGTTTTTTCGCTCAGTTTTAATTACTGGCGACAGTAAGAGACGGATGAAGAACAAAGCTGAATGCACAGATCTTAGAGGGAGCTTGCCATCTCTGACCATTAGGGAAAAAGAGAAAAAAACAGCATCTTTTAACTCAGAAACTGAGCCCACTTAGCGTGGAGGTCCTGGGAAGAGAGGAAATGTGGAGTGCTCCCAGTGGAGGAGTCCTCCTTTGCAGTTGCCTTGCTAATCACTCCTGTAGCTGGCTGCTGTGGCAGAAAACCTTGTGCAACAGGATTATTAGACTGAGGCAGAAGTTGTGCAAGGGTGCAATGTTTGTTGGGTTGGGCATAGTGTGGCTGGTACTGGGGACAAAGGGAAAAGCTGCAGCGTAGAGCTCTGCTCTTTATACGGAAAGCTTTTCAGAGACAGGTGGCTTGAATGTACAGGATAGTGATTTTGAAGAATGAGACTTTGACTTCTGCATGTGTCTGTATGTACACAGACACACATGCACACATCTATGAAGATCTGTGTTTAAAAGTAATTAAAGTGTTTCTGGTTTCCCTGTGCGATACTCAAGCAGTCAGTTGTAGCTCAGAGCTGGCATGTGCAAAGAGATTCCCCCCATCCCTACTCATCTCACTCATCAGCCCGAGACCAATGATGTTGTTAAAAGCCATGTCCGTGAGACTGCACTTAAAACTATGCTTTGGGAGTCCTCCCATATCACAGAGGGAGTAGCAGGATTTCTACGTGGAGCTAAGAAACAAAGGTGTATTTTCTAAGTGAAATACCTCAATCTAGTTTGCTTAATACAGCTGAAACCCCTGAGGTAGGCATAGACCTTTAGCAGGTCCAGTTATAGTGAATTTTAGGTAAGGCCATAACCTGCCATTAGTAAAGACTTGTGCTCTGTGACAATCTTCTTTCCCTGTTCCGGAGAGCTCAGCCCGAACAGGGTTGCTGTGAACACGATGCTGCTCAGTGCATGCTCAAGTAGCACAACCGGATTCCTACCAGCTCCCTCGTAATTATCAGGTATACACGAAAGAGCCAATCAAGCACCCAAAAGGATAGGCTGCCCTCTGCTCCCCCCGGGTGCAGCTGGCTCCTTATTTCAAGCACAATCTTAAATTACAAGGAAAAAGGATTTGCTGCAGAAGCAATGTTGTTTGGTATCAAAAAAGATTTCTCCTTCCTTGCGCCACCTCCCCCATCTGCTTTTCATGTTTTATACAAAACTTGCTGTTCTGAACACTCCTGGATTTTCTCCCCTTCTAATAATAAAGAAGCGAATCTGATGTCTCCCACTGATGGCTTTCTAACCTTCAAAAGCATGTGTTTATCATGAGTTTCAGCTACCCAAAATAGTTTTGACCTGAGGTTACAATGCAGGCTCAGGCTGCTTCGAAGCGGGTTAAATGGATGATAAGCAAACATTTCATTATGGACCCTCAGTTGTTGTAAGGATGTGCAAATCCCTGAGAAAGATTTTCAGCATATCCTCCAGAGCAGCATGGTGCTTTGGACCTGGGAGGTTCACTCAATCAGAGCCCTGCTGTCACTTTGCAAATATCTCCACTGACTGTGCCCTGCATCATCACTTTGCGAGGCCCTGGGCAAGCTGCTGGACTCGGGAGAGATTCCTTCCACCTGATGCACTGAGAGAGCTGAGATTTTTAAGTCTTAATTGAAAACACTCACTTCTTTGCTACCCTGCCCCTTCTCTGGTTTCTGCCTGAGGGAAGGAGTGTGGAGAGGTGCTGGTGGAGAGTTGGGTGGCCCTGAGGGAGATCGGTTCTGCTCCCAGCTCCAGCCCACTGCACCACGAGTGGCTTAGAGCCACGTGCATCCAGCAGTCAGCAGTTTCAAACCTCCTGCCAGCTACACCCTAAAATTAGTTCGAGCAGCACCGTGCCAAGTCCACTGATTTGTTGCTGGACTACCTGCGTCTCGAGTGCGAATGGTCCAGTGTGGACCACCACACAGCCTCGTCCCACCGAGGCTGGGGCAAATAGGCACTGTTGTGAAAGCAATGCTTATTTTGCATCTTGCTTACAATAAAAAGACAAATAGAGGACAGTCCTAGTGGCTAAATACACCCCAGCCCAGACAAGCATGCATACATTGCACCAGGAACTTTGCGTGTCTCTCTCAGCTCAGTGTCTCCTTCCTAATTTAATCCAAACAACAGCGGCACTTTATGGAGAACCACTCGCATTGATCCTGAGCAGGATGCCCAAACCCAGCTGTCCAGTGGATGGATGAGTGCAGAGCACCATGTGCTCAGTCCACGTGCTTGCTGAGACATCTNACATTGCACCAGGAACTTTACGTGTCTCTCTCAGCTCAGTGTCTCCTTCCTAATTTAATCCAAACAACAGCGGCACTTTATGGAGAACCACTCGCATTGATCCTGAGCAGGATGCCCAAACCCAGCTGTCCAGCGGATGGATGAGTGCAGAGCACCATGTGCTCAGTCCACGTGCTTGCTGAGACATCTACCAGCTGCTCGCCACCTCAAGCCGGGAGGTGAGCACTGGCCCAATGCAGCAGCAACGCAGTTGTGTAGGTTCAGCGGCACGTGGCGAGCTCAGTGTTCAGGCAGACCTGCAGACCGGGCCTTTCCTTCCCTTGGTGATGAGTTGCTGCCTGAAAATTGTAACACCCTCTCTGGCACAGAGAGAACAGTATGAGAGTTTTCTTCCTTCTCCAAGTCAGCTGGCAATTTAAGGACCTTTAGCTTTAGCTTCCAGGTTCGTTATTCAGCCTGTGGACTGTTGTTCTGAGAGAAGTGCATGGAGAATGATAATGCCTGATAAATGCATGAAGAATATCGCGCTGCTGTCAGTGAAGTTTCCCAAATCCCTAATTCCAGCACCAAAGCAATCAGTGCCTCTGCTCTGCAACAGCATGAGTGACATGCTGATACAGCTGTGTCATCTTGCTTAGTTTTATCTGTCCTCAACAATTACTGGCCTCCACAATTCGTCTTCTTCAGCCCAAATCGTTCCTGGTGTAGGGCTATGCACAGCAGTGTCAAGCACAGACCTGTATTTCTATGGCACCGCTGGGATAGGCACAGATTCACCTGTTTTTCAAAAGAAAGGCGTGCAGGAATACGTCTAATTATGCTTTGCTAAGTATGAAATGTCCTTCTATTTAGCAGATGCTTGGGCCCTACTTTGACCTAACACTGAGTGTTTCAAGTAAACTGCCAGCAGCCCCGTCAAACTGTTGTGGGTAATTTGGAGTATGAAATGTGTTAAATTATTCAAAGAGCTGAATAAGCATAAACAGGCAGTACAACAGGAGAGATATGCATACCCAGCGATGCTGGTGTGACATTTAATACATCATATTAGCACTCCTGTTAGTACAAAGAGCTGGATGCCTAGCACAGCAGCCTGCAAATTCACAGGCAGAACACAATGTAACTGCATTTTGCCCCCCATATAGCCTTCCTCCAACTGTTTCCCTTCACAAAGCTAGATACAGCTCGCCTATAACCAAAGGTGAAAGTTGGGAGGCAAAATTTGATTCCTCCCTGAAATGCAAAGTGCACGAGGTCAGTCTCACCCACCTCTGCTTCTCGCTGGCATCATTCATCCTGCTGATAGCAACTGTCTGAGTTAGAACAGTGGTGTAAATCAAATCAGAATCAGGCTCAAAACTGACTGATACTGGAAAGTGGACCCCTAGACAGACAGACTCTGCTTAGTAATAGAGCTAACGCGGCAGAGAACACACGCAGGATCATAACACATGTCCAGTTCAGAAATACATATGAGCCCCCATGTCCTAGTAAAAGCTGACACTAATTCAAGACAAAACCCTGCATTTTACCTACTGTGGAAACAGTCCATTATTTCTTATCCTTCAAAACAAAGAGTGTTTTCAGGTTATGGAGTATTTCTGAGATCTCAAGGGATTACACTTCAGGGGATGAATGAGATGCTTCTGTAGTCAGGGTTTCGTGATGGTGAGCAGCAAGGGGGAGGTGATGCTGTCTACTTTGAAAGCTTTTTCCCATTCTCAGGAAAAAAAAAAAAAAACCAAACAACCTGTACTGTGGAGAACTTTGGGCCTGGCAATCCAATCTTTATTGCTTGGTTTGTCAATGAAAATAAAAATAAAACTTAAAAAAAAATCCATACAGCCAACTCATAACAAATAAATGGAGTGATTCCTCCTGAGAGCAGATGGGAGCCCCAGCGATGGAGTTAAAGTAGCCTGGACAAAGCACTCATGGATGTGAAAATACTGTCAGCAGCATGCCTGGATCAGCAAGGGATGGACTATCTGACCTAAAAGGCTTTTCCTTGTCTTTTCACTTTTCCCCTTTTTCTTTTCTTTCTTTTTTTTTCCTCCTCCCTACAGTTTTAAGTAG
>VZSC01009239.1:176354-267575 GCA_013398225.1 Steatornis caripensis | reverse complement strand
GCGGGGGGGTAAGATTACTTTGTGTTCGGGGAAAGTCTGATTTTAAGTGCTTCTGAGAGTAGTTTGCTGGCTGCTATAGTCCCTTATCTTAGAGTCACCATTTTCTTTCTATAGTTTTGTCCTGTTTTGTGTAGCTAAAAGAATGATTTTCTTCTAACATTCTCTTAGAAGATTAGCAGAGACATTGGTACATTTTGCCCATTCGTTTGGGACAAATACGTTGCAGTGTGTCTCTTGGCTCTCCTTTTGCTTGCTTCTGAACTCCATTTAGTGATAACATGGGATTGATGAGTCTAACTCCATGAAAAATATTTACTAGCTTTGTTATCATGAGTGCTTAGTGATAGTGTAAGGTTCAAAAAGTAGATAGCTCAGTTTTCAAATGGTGAACGGGAACTTGTAATATAGGCACTTGGAAAATCTCCATTTGAATTAGCAATCTGAGACAATTTTTGTCCCTTTTGGAGTGAACTATAGAAAAAATATTAAATGTCGACTTGCCAAAAACAGAACCTCTGCCTATAAACACAATGCAGACAGACAAACACTGTGCAGGGAAACGCCAATTCAAATTTCAGTCTTAATACAAATTTGGGTTTTGCAAATATTTTAAGACATACATTTTCCCAGGGAAATAGCCAACTTGTATCAATTATTTAGGAGTGTTTGTGGGAAGCCGGCTTAAATTCATAACAAGAACATCAGTTCAAGAAACGTGAATCTAAACATCAAGTCCATTTAGTCAGGGAACAAAAACAAACCACGTGACCTCTCCATCCAAATTAAACCAGATAGGCAACATCCAGAACCGCCCACAGAACTTATGTGATAACAATTTGAAACTAGGAGTTAATACCAAGAACTTTTTGCCTTCTCATATGCGTCACAGAAAGAGAAAGGGGAAAAAGCATCTATTCTCCATTTCCCCTGCTGCTTACACCAGTCTTTCTGATTTAGGGAGGATCACTTCTCCTGGCCAGCTCCTCTTCCTCGTAAGGCAGCTGGCAAGAGGGAAATGTAGGCTGTGTCTATATCTGCGTGTGTGTTTGGATTAGAAATGTGCTTTTATCTCCCAATCACCCCCACAGTCTGCACTGTGGTGCGCGTTACACACGGTCATATAAAAATAACAAAACTTGCGCCAAAGCTGTTAACCAAAATTCATTTTATGGGACCACAGTAGAGGAACTTGAAAGCAAATCCTCCCCCAAATATCCATAGCATAGGAATCAGGCCCACAGCATCAACTACTACCCTCCATGGAGCAACTTGTAAGGTGCTGCACTGCTTATTGATATAGGTGCAGTCATGCTGTAGGCAAAGAGGTCTACGGAAGACTGGGAAAGGCAGTGAGACTATTGAGGAGAAGCTGACATAGCTTGGAAGCCAAAGTGAACTCAATGGTTCATCCACTTCCCAGCACCTCAGCAATAAAAATAAATCCTATTAACTTCCATCACAATTGAATTCTCGTTCAACCCTGCAATAGTAGCCAAGTCTTATTAGAGAGAGGGCACATCAAGACCGTACGCTTGATGTCTATGCCAAACTTTACATGGCATCAGTCAATGCGCTCAGGTAGTGAGAGACTCAACAGGCTTGTGAGATTCTGGAAATTAGTTCAGAAAGATTGGAGAACACTTTTACAAATCTAGCTGACTGAACACAGAAGCTGAGTCCCTTTTCCTTGCTGACTTCACATGCAACAAATACATTGTATGAAATGCGATGGATTTATTAAAAAATAAAACGTGCTGCTTAGTGCCTTTTAAACTACCAGCTAAACCAGATCAACTAATAAAAGCTAAAGCTGACAAACTTGCAAAACTTCTTTAACAGAGAAAAATAACTTCAACGATCACCGCTATGGTTTAAAGCAGAAGAATTGGGAGGGTGAGGAGAGATTGCTTTGAAGCACCTTCATCCGCCAAGGAACGGGACTACACCTACATTTTTTAACTGATGCTCATTCTCACAAGCTCCACTATTCTGTAAGTCAGCTAGAACTGGATTCAAATGTTAAATACTACAGTGCAGAAGCCTCATTGCATCTGCCCTCACTGCAGCTCCATCTTAGTTCTCCTTAGTGGGTTCTACAGGTCTGCAGGACTTGGTTTTGGGCTGGGGTTTTTTCTTCTTTTTTGAGGGAGGGGCATGTGTTATTTTTTAAGCAAGTTCTTAGTTTTTCCTGCAAAGCACCTCCCAATGCAAAAGCCCCCACATATTTTTATTTTTTCCCCTCATAGTTATCAAACTATTTGTGGCATTGTTGGGCATGCTACACGAAATAAGAGCAAAGAGAAGTCCCACAGCTAAAAAAATCATTAACTTTCTCTTTTCTTCCTGCTTTACCTACATAGCAGATTTTGCACAGTTAGTTGCTCTGCAATATCCAAGCTGCACTTACTGTTTTCTTTAATTAACTCACCAAGAGCTGGTCTCAGTGATGCCTATATACACACTTCACCTTGACTTGAAGAGTGCAAGAGAAGCCAAAGATGGACAGAAGTTCTTGAAAGCTTTTATTGAGCAAATTTCAAAGAGGGCTCATTTTGCACATTTCTTGTATTTAAAGAAGGTGATTTCGAAGTTGAATCGGTCAAGCATTTTTGGTTTTGTTTCCTTCTTCTCACTCTCCTTTCTAGTTCCCCGCCAGTGAATGGATACAATAGCAGTAGGAAGCCAAAATACTCAGTCATTGTGCCCTTTCAATGGAGTGTAAGTGATACTGAAGGCTGCATGCAGTATTAGGCAATGCTGTGTAAATAAACCTCTCCTTTTGTATAAGAATCTAGATTTTATGGGTCATTCCTGAGAAAACCGCACACATGTCTGTGCAAGTTTTCCATAGGAGCACACAGAGTTGTTTTCATTTGGCAGAACTTTCTCATTTTAGTCCTAGAACTGTCATTGTCAGACAAATCCTGTGTTTCTTATTGACTGAGAGGTAGTACGAATCCATACTGAAAGCTCTCCAGGGGCTTTAAAAGGTTTTTGTGTCTGTAACAGCACATCTATCTATCTAATCTGCAATGGTCTGCCCACCTAAGAACAGTAACTGGTTGAGATAAGCACAGGTTTCCAGTTTCTTACCTGGAGGGCGGTGGTTAGGTGGTTCATGGGCAAGATGACCTCAGGTTGTTGCCAACTTTATCCTCTTATTCTGGGTGCTCGCATAAGTGTCTGAAACTGTACACGTCATATTAGCAGCCACTTGAAATAATGGACGTGTTATTTGTTCGCCTCCACAGGAATTGGGTGGAAAACAATGGGAATGTATTTGGTGCTTTCAGCAAGTGCGAAGCGGAATGAGGAGATGGAGGTGAGCAATACACAGCAAATATAGATTTTAGTGCGCAAGTTCAGTTTGTTCTTGAGAATCAAGAATAGGAGATCTGAGTCCATGAGCATCATGAAGAAAAAAGATAGGGTTAGGCACAACTGAAGGATTTCCTCATAATTTTAAAGATATTTCTTATAGTCTATTTAGATTATTGAAGAGTTGCCATCGAACCAAATCAACTGTCATACCTGATACGTGAGGGTCTCCAGATTCTTCACTGTTCCTTTGCCCACTAGTCCCATCTGCCATGGTAGTGTGGCTGGCTCAGATCACTTATACATCCAATGGAAAGTTGCTGGATAGGGAAAAAAAAAACCACATTACCAGCATAATCAAGGTAAACTGGAACCCCTGAATTCAGCAAATGGAGGACTCAGCTTTGCTGACAAGCTCAGGGACCAGTTATATTTTTCTCAGTAGGAATCTGGCCTGGGTCACACCAGGCTCTGATGACATTTCAGCCGCATCGCACCATAAATGGGTGAACGTGAGGTGAGACGTTCTCATGCCTGGATGCAAGAAAAAGAGAAGATCTGACCATCAGGTGCAGATTTTGTGGGTTTGACTCCAGATGCTTTGATCAACCCCTGCTCCATTAGTAAATGAATGTTCCTCTGCAACAAAACATCCACTGAAATCAGCTTAGTATATCAAGCCTTGGCTTTGCTAATGAAAATAAATAAATAAAGCACTTATGGTTAGCTTGGAAAAGTAACTGTAGGCAGGTGAATACGGCATGGGCTTGGCATTTTTCCCATTCCTTCTGTATCACATTATGAAGACTCTCTGTACTAGTAAAGGAAGGTACTGTAAATTAAATATCCAAATTTTCCACCATGCCAGCAATTGTTTTAAGCCTGCTTCTTGTGCCTTTTATCTCTCTTGCAAATCTTGAAGGGAATAGGATTCATCAGTACACAAATGGCCTTTATTTCTGGCTGTTAAAAACCTGATGATGAGCAACATTTCCAAGGAAGAAAAAGCAGTCAATTTCCGAAGCATGTGCAGAGTTAATGTCTGCAGTAATTGCGACTAAGTACGGTAGAGCAGAGATGCACTGCCAGCTGGAGCCAGGGATTAAAAAGGAAACATCTGTGTTGAGATTATAGGAACAGAGGAAGCTGTGGGAAGGAAGGAAGCGAGAATGCCCATGTAGGTCCACCTACCTCATTTGAACTTCTCCCTTTCCCCATGGTTTTGTTTTCCTCTAACTAAATTCTATGTATTTACCACGCTGAGTGCAAAGAAAAGCCTGTCTGATTTCTCTGCTGACTGACCTTTCCCTTAGACTAACCTCATGACCTCACATGTTACCAAAATGAATTCTAAGCAGTGGGGTTTGGGCACATGCTTAAAATTGGGAAGGCTTTTAAGTGATTTGCTGAGCAAGGATACCTTTGAGCGTAATTACTTGACGTGAAACTTTGGGCCTCGACCAACAAACTACTTACGGTGAATCCAACTTTAGGCAGACGAGAAATTCCCTTACTCTCAGTGGGACTGTACAGGAATTTACATATGTTTAATTATTCATTTAAACCAAGAGCTAAACAAACAGGAAGATTGCAGTCCAATAGCACAGTACTGCCCATGATATAAGAACCTGAACACATTATTATAGATATTGAACACAGATGATATTCTTTATTCTACGTTCAACAAAATGTACTGAATCTAATAAAAACTGTATTTTTTTTCAAGTATCAGAATCTAAAAAACTGTCCTGCCTTTAGGAATCTGTTTTCATTAATTCCTACTGAAATAATGAAAGAAAGCTACAGGAGATGCATTCTAGTAAAATAATAAAAACTTTGGTGTCTAAGTAACATATTAAGGAAGATGAGACAAATTTAAAACAACTTTAAAAACATAGCTAGCAAAAATCGATACACACATGCAAACACACACACATTTTTAGGTAGTCAGCTTAAATTCTAATGAAACACCATGTGTTGCTTTTATCCCTCCCAGTCTCCCAGTACTGAAGATTTACAAGTTTGTGTTAGATTTGCAGAAATTGCTTGTTGTACAGGACAGGTCAAAAAGAGATTAGAGAGTTCTTAGCATTTGCAATATTTTATTTTATTTTATTTTTTACTCCAATTGCCTTTGAACTCCTGTTCCTCAGGAGCCCCTGTGAAGTGAAAATGCAGGGATGAAGGAATTGGAGGAGGGGAGACGGAGGGAGAGGAGAGAGAAAAGCTAGAAGGGAATTACTCCTTTCAAAAATAAATCAATCAATAGAAAAAGCACAGAAGTATTACTTTAAAAAAAAAAAAAATTCCCAGAGCCAGCACACACACTCCATTTCTACTAATCGGATTGTGATGTGTTTGCCTTTAATATGTGCAGCCAGCCCCTGTGCCCTGCCTTGTGCACATGTCATGTCCTTTTAACATCAGCAGCCACTGGCCTGATTCTCAGTCCTTGATAACATGTTCCGGAGTAGTATCGTGTAACGAGGGGGAACGTAGCAGGAGAGGTGGGGGAGAGTAGCCAAGGCCAGCACAAGCAATCGGTGGCTTTGTTGAAATGCTACAGACAATTCTCTTCTTATCTCCAACCTTTCATTTGATTTCAGTTCTTTGTTTCTTGTGGATATGTCAAAGAGAGGCAACATGGGCCATAACACAAAAGGATGGATTTGAAGCAGTTTTTCCTTAACCCTCCCCTTTCTCTCCTACCCCACTTTCAGCAGATTTTCGATATCATTAGTTTGTCTGAGTGTGTGCAGATTTCTGTTCTTGTTTAGAAAGGGAAGAGCTGTCAGACACCACAAAAACTTTAATGGGTTCAAACCAGAGAATTTTGAAATGCTGCAATTGCATTGATCAAATCCTAAAAGAAGACGGTGAGGCTAGGGAAGACCACGATCAGCAAGGAGAGGACCCCTGCTTGGTTCGTTCTCTCTCAGGCCAAGTTCCCATTTATCTATTTGTTTTGATCAGTTTCTAAAAATAACTTGCAAAGATCCCCTTTGCCTGCCCAGGAGGCCAATGCATTCTCCGTAGAGGAGCCCTCTGTGTTACGTGGTTGCCTGAAAAATTGGAAGAAACTTTGAGCTGAACCTTGATAATATTTTTTTTTCTGTTCGTGCACTACCTCTGTAAAAGGCACCATATAAAGCTTTAGATGCAGGAAGTATTTTGTCAGCCACTTGAGGAGAGAAGAAGGTTAGCCATTTAACTCTGGTGCTTGCTAGGGTAATTATCCAAACAGAACAGTTAAAATAAAGGATTTTGAAAATTACTCGTTTACATCGATAAAAATTAAATACACTTGACTAATATCTACCTTCTTTTTAAGCATGTAGATCCTTCTACACAGGTTTAATGTCAAATTAAAACCTACACTGACTTCTTGAGTGGCATATGAGTAGAAATTAGACAAGACCCAGACACCATGGAGCAGACTATGCACTTATTCTGGAGCCACACTGGAACACCTCATCATTTTGCCTGATTTTTTTCCATTTGATTTGTAGAAAGAGAGCAGAGAAGTTTGACTGGGATACATCAGACCACAAATTACACTGGACTTTGAGGTCTCACTGGATGACTCTCCGGGGTTTATCTGAGCTAAGTGCACATTGGGTTTGCTCAATGGAACCTTCTCCTAAATGTAGTTTCATATGGGGCTCCTGGTGTGTCCATATTGGTGTGAATAAGAGATACCTTCTGGTTCAGTGAAGATACAAGTTTGTCTGCAAAGTTACTCAGTCAACGTCTCCAACGTTTACTTTCTGCTTTAAAATGAGTGTGAGGACTTGCTGGACCTCGATATGTCAGAACCATTGCACTCACCTATAGTGGCATTTCTTGAAATCTGAGATCCCGAGTGATGCTTTGCTTAGAGATCAGTCCTTGAATATCCTGAAAAAACAGTTAATAAAAGCACAATTTCATCCAGCAGGGCCCAAAAGGGGGATCGGGTTCACAAACTCAAACTAGAAAGGTGAGCTTGTGGCCTTCCTTATTTGTCATAACAAGTACCAAACTCCGTATATTCCATCTCCTTAAAAAAGTCTTTGTGGCGCTTTTCTTCGTAACGCAGGCGGTGGTGGGATGTGCGTGTGGGGAGGGTAACGCTTTTAGGGATCAACCTACCTTTTGCGTTTTGGGTTCTCAAGGATTCTAAATAACTACCTAGGTGTCAGGTACCTGCCTTTGGCATGTCTCATTATGTCACCGGTTAAAGACAATGCTGCAGAAGCAGCAGCTTTAAATTTGTGTGAAGAGACATCCTATGGCCGGCCCTATAAATACGGGTCCAGCATTTTAGCCTGCACAGTTTTTACCACTTTACACAGCTCAGCCATCTGGGTTTTTAAACCACTCTGACCGTCTCCGTGGGCAAGGCAAGGTAATCCAAAGCTTGCAACTAACTAATGGCAGACACCACCGAGAATAGAAGTGCACCAGCATGGACCATTTCAAAGAAAACCCACAAATGTGAACTTATAAATATCCTTGGGAGGGGGGAAATACGCTAGCACATGGGAGCTGAGCACTTAACTTGCTTTTCTCAAGGAAATACTAATAGCGATAAAAATATCAAACCACTGGGAACTACTGAAGAAAAAAATATCTAAATCCTTAAAACAGTAAGGATTCAGGCTGATGCAGCTTGAAACATCAATTAGGTCCACCTTTGACCCGTGTTTGATTGGCAGATGTGCACATCCTGGGCTCTTAAACCTCTCCTGTATCCTAATTGTGTGGCACTCGGTGCTACACGCAACTTCTGCTGCAGCGGGTTTAAATGGCGTTGGCACAAGCTGCTGATAATCACCGTACCTGCAAGCTGAGCCTTTGCCGTGCCGCGCGCTAGTCAGAAGTGCAGCTACCAGCGTGCTACTGTGAGCAAAGCCCTGTAATGTAGCAGCTTGGCAAGGGAATAGTTTCCCTTTTATCTCTTATTAAAGGGGATCAGGTGTTTGCCCGTGAGAACTGCACTCTAAGCTACATGATTTTTTTTTTTCTGGAATATGCCCATAAACTAGATATGTGTCTGTTTAAATAAGCATAAAATTATGAGTATCCTGCAGCAAAATGAGACAGCAGCGTTCAGAAGTAACATGGATGAAAAAGCCCATTCTTTTCCCCTTCCATGACTTTGGTAGTGAACTTTGAGCCTATTGAGCGTTTTCAAGGACACAAAAGAAGGGTGCCTAGAGTTGGCAAAGCCTTTTTAGAGTCACCTTTTCAATGTATTTCATTGGAAAGTAGCCGTATAAATTATGTGATTCGTATTTACACATGCATACAACCTCCCCGCTAAGCTGGCAGCTTGGTGTGTTAAGGAGCAGCATCTCTCCCCAGGTTTGACAGTACACCCTCTACTTTTCCAGATGACAGGGAGGACTTTGCTATTCTGAGTCGAGACCAAATAGCGTTATTAGTTACACTGGCTGCAAGATTCTCCTGTTCTCGAGTCTTCTTATTTTAAAGCTTTTCATTTCCTGAGACAGCTGCAAGGTGTCCCTTCAAGGATTTTGCTTTTTTGATTTATACTTTTATACGCTCGAATCTCAATTGAGATATCCCAGCCTCATTCCATTTCTGACCTTACACTATCAAACTGGACTGACCCTCCATCTCTCAGGGCTGGGCTGGATTCCAGCCGAGGTTATGGAAGCGCCGAGGCAGAGCAACCCATCAACCGAATCCCAAGGAGACACTTCACGTAGAGTCGCTGCTGGCCACGCGAGCCCGCTCAACTCTCAACCTTCTGAACTTCTGACTCCGCTCTTGTTTTGAACCGAGGGTTCGCTACGGGTTTGCTTTGTTTTTCTGAGAAAATCCTGTCTGTGCACAGCAACCCTGCAGATGGCGTGGAAGTGGATGACACGGGACTGAGATCTGCAGACAATACTGAAAATTGTCATCTTTTTAAAAAAAAAACTCAGCAACTTCAGCTAGGAATGAGCTTGTTGGCAGCGAGTCGAAGTTCCTGAGGGCCAGGCACCTGTTTCTGGTCATTGTTCTCCCTCTACCACACCTGTAAGTGTGAGGATATCCAGGTATTCGATACTGTCCAACTTTTACTTTTTTTCCGCCAAGAAAACCCAGTCTGCAGCAAGACAACGCCCAAGGGTTGACAGTTTTGTGTCATGAATCTGCAAGTGAAACACATCCAAATGAAATAAATACCTTCTCATTACATCACCACTCTCTTTTTACTCTTTTTTAAAAACAAAAAGGTTTAAAAACAAGAAGAGATGTTGTACTAGAATAGCTTTACTCTCAAGACTTGTACTGAAAAAATGCAGCTGCCATGTAAACTTCCTACCAAAAATCCTTTCACTGTCAGAAAGCCCCTGTTCTGCTCTGTGCAAGATACTTCTCTCAAATGAACATCTTAAAAAAAAAAAAAAAATCAGTGGAAGTAAGAGAAAAGCAACTTTTATTCAGGAGAAACTGAGGCAATTTGAGCCAGTATAAGTTGGATTAGCTTCCAGCTTTGAAGTCAGTTAAATAAATTTCTAATAGTCCTTAGTACCTGCTTAAATAATAAAGGGGAGGAAAAATAGAGGTTTTAAAGCTGGAGGACTATAAAATCTCTATTCCTGTCCTATTCAAGAGCCACCCTTAGCTGCTGCTGATGAGAGCAAAATTGGGAGCAAATAATACTACCATCCTCCTTCCTCAATAATGCCTTTAAAACATATAAGTGCCAGTTGAATTAGCCTATTTATAAGACTTCTTTTTTCCCCCTGACTGTAAACTCCTAATGACTCTCCGTTACACAATGCAATTCAATATGACTCAAGCTTCCAGGGGTCTTGATCCCCTCTAGATAGTGTACCACAAAAGTGATTTATAAACTACAGTCTGAGAAAGTCGCAGAGACTGGAGTGATTTGAGAAAATAGTTCAGGCTTGTAAGTGAATACAAGTGCTATGAATTCCAATGACAGAATAATACCCTCCTCCCCAAATCTTTTCCTAGCCTCATTTCCTACAACAGAGAGAAAGGTAGGGTTGAAGGCAAGGGGTGTGGGGGGGGCGTGGGGGTAGGATAAAAAAGCCCAAAGGGGATAAGAAAATTGAGAGCTGTATGGTGAGGGCTAATCCGTCATACCCCAAAGCAAGCTAAGCTTTTTTCTATTTTGTATGNAGAAAGGTAGGGTTGAAGGCAAGGGGTGTGGGGGGGGCGTGGGGGTAGGATAAAAAAGCCCAAAGGGGATAAGAAAATTGAGAGCTGTATGGTGAGGGCTAATCCGTCATACCCCAAAGCAAGCTAAGCTTTTTTTTATTTTGTATGAAAAAGTGTAATGAGAGCCTGTTTGCATTGCAGATCATATCTGTGAAACTGAGCAATTTTGAACGGAGCACTCTGGCTGAAGGAGGCAGGGAAAGAGGTAATAAAAGCAGAGACCCCTTATAAGCTGAACTCAGATATCAGGTGTATCATTGGAGGAGAAAAATACGTATTTGTCATCCTTCCTTCCCCCTCAAACAAGTGGGTAGTAAATCTATATTCTTGTATTTTCTTTTCTTGAGGAGGACTCTATATCTTAAAAGCTATTTTGGATCAAATAGCAGGGGGGGAAAAAAAAGAAAGAATCCCAAGGCACGCAGTTCCTCCTTGCAACACAGATTTTCCTATCCAAATTTCAGTAAGGGGCTGTTATTTCGGAGTCTGTTCCCTTCTCCCTCCCCTTATCGCCTCTCCCTGTCTTTCATACTGAGGCGTTTGGTCTAAAGACAGCCAGGGAGCTAAATATATATTAATTAGAACTCTTGAGGCTGCCATCAATGAGATACAATTATCCCAAACTGTTGCTATTACAGGCTCTGATAGCTTCATTTAAATTCCTGAATAAAACATGAAATATCTTTAATGAGAAATGAATATAGTTGTCAGGAGGGAGTAGTTGTGATATTGTTACTAGTTGAGATATAGAAGATGAAGACATAATATGAATACCTTCGACTTTATATAAAAATGATGGCTGTTAGCAAAGACAGATCCTCCTTCAGAGACTTCATTTAGGCTGCATATCTAAAAAACATATAAAATAGCAAATCTCTTGCAAGGAAACTCTGCTACCCGAAAGCCAGCTGGGACTACTGTCTCAGTGCAAATCGTTATCTGTTACAAGGTGTAATGCTGGCATAAAAAATCTCCTTACCATTAAGGCAAACATAAGCAAGCCACGTGAGGCACCGTGAAATATTCCTGTCGTCTTGTTACCCAACGGCTGACCAGGGGGTTCAGAGTGGAAAACTCTCCCTCCCACACTCAATCGCACACCCCCTTGGTTTTCTTTCTTTCCTTTTTTTTTTTATTATTATTTTTAAGACAAATGCCAATGAGAGAGCAGAGACATGGTTCTCTCTCCCTTTCAAGGCGAGTGAAAGACACAAGGCCAGGCCAGCAAAGAACAGTTCTTTAAATCACACTGTCAGGGAGATGGGAGCTGCAGCACCTCTTCATTCCTCTGCAGCCGCTTGATGGACTGCACTAGTCGTACTAAAAATTCACCCTTGAGCTGCAGCAGAGGTCTCCTTCCCTGCTGTTGTTTTACTGAATTTACAATGACTCCCCCCTCCTTTCTGCATGACTCCTCATTTATTTGTCCTTCTTTTGCTTAACGTGAGCTTTTCCACATGTTTTAGACTTTTCACCCAGAAGTGTTTCCGAAGCAGCTCACAGGGAAGGGGCATCTCTGACCTCCCCGTGGTCCGTGAATCCCACGCCTTCCTGGTCCCGTGAGCTGGTGCACGCCAGGTGACAAAGCTCTGTGCTCCGGCATCCCCACTGAAAAGCAGTTGATTCTGGGGTGGAGCATGGCATCTATTTAACAGCGTGTACCGTCACTTATACTTCAGTGTAGGTCACAAAGTGAAGATGATTATCATACTAATTGAAAGGGCATGGGAAACATTAAAGAGGCAGAACATAATTATCCAAACTGGAAATTGCCAGGTCGTTCCCATTCTTGTGGGATCCTCTAGTGACCACAGAGAATGGTCAGGACCTCAATTTAAAGTCTCGGCACAAGTTTGCATCAAGCATTTTTACATTAAATCAATTAATATGTATGTCCTGAATATTGTTTTTGAGATTCTTGGAGTGTAGCAGCTCAGTTTCTTCTACAAGCATTGGTTTGCCTATATTCTCTAGATACGGAGACGGAAAATTATCTCAGGGATACAATTCAATTTCTCTTAATCAACACCTATTTGCTTCATTGAGTAAAGCATGTTTAATTCATTTAGAGTTAGTTGTCAAGGAATACACACTCTAATTAATATTTTCCTGAAGATGTTTATACATGACAGTATAATAAATTAAACAAAGAAAGCGAAGGAGTGAAGAGTTCCTAAGTACCCCTGCCAGGCTGGACCTGAAGAGACACCTCCATGGATTCTGTTCCTCTTCCACTCAATCATCCAGGGAGATGCCAGCTTCAAGACCTTATAAGAGGTAAAGGAAATTCATATATCTAATGTGCCTTCTATTCTTGGCAGCTCACAGTGCTGTCTAAGGGTGCTGCAGTTATGGCAATGAATTGCTAGGTCTCAAAATCTGCCCTTCCAGAAATGGATCAAAACTTACTGGCAGGTTCCTAAGATGAGAGAGGAGTTGTCTAATGTACTATAAAGCTTATTCTGTCCTTGTGTTCACCATATCTGTGAGCTTGAAGGCTCACAAGTCAAAACATATGTATTCTCACCCTAGGATTGAAAACGGTTACAATTCAACCCTTCAAAACTGGCCACAAAAGACCTTGGAAGTAGAGCTGTGCAGTCACAGGACCAAGAATACAATACAACCTCAACCAAAATACAACCAAGATTAAAATACAAATACCTGAACGTCAACATAAATATTTATGCCGCACTCACATGCTTTAGATTTATATGACTAATAACTGGTCCTGGGATTAAAAGCCAACTTTGAAGGGAAGTATTGCAACCAAAAAGAAAAGAGGTTGTATTAACAAGCGAGTCCTTTTCTTTTATAGCAATTTTGAGATCCTCTTGAGATAGTCAAACTTGGCGCAGCAGACGCTCACCCTTCACTGCATAAGTCATCCTTAAGGAACAGAATTAAAGACCTCGGAGCCTGGCACCATGAACTTCAAGAGCAATTTATGGCCCTGGAATCAGTGGAACCAGAGCAACATCCAATTATACTAATTTTATTTATGTAGTTTATTTCCTCAAAAAATTAATTTTATGTTCCTAAAAAATGCTGGATTAATAGCCCGAGTAACTGAGCCCATCCATCAACACAAAATATAGAACATAAACAGTGACTCCACAGATTTTTTTTTTCCCCTCTACTGTTTGTTTTGACGCAGGACTCTGAGAAAGCACGTCCGGAGAGTGACGAGATTCTCCAGAGACCTGTTCAATATTTTTACCCTTTTCTGAGACGACGTCTTCGGCGTCAGCCAGCTATGACGAGCTGCGGTGGGGATATTTCTGATGGGAGTAGGCATTTTTTCTACTATGCAGTCGACAGCAATGACTTTTTGACCGGCCCCTTCCAGTTGCTCAAATATTAACTCTAGTTAAAGGGCTAAAAAAAGAAAGAAAAAAATATAGTATTACCCAAAAGATGTATGTGTACTTCAAATTCATAAGTTGTCTTCGCCAGGTTTGACCCAAACCCTCCCTTCTTTTTCCTCCTTCCAGCAGGATACCGTCACAGCACCTGACCTCGGCAGGCTTGGGGCATATATCCTACTACAACCTGGCAAGGGAGGAAAGTTTTCTGAGAGAAAGCTGCAATCATGTACCTCAGAAAAAAACAAGCAGCCAGAGCAGTTGGTCTCAAGGGAGTTAACGGAAATAAAAGGCTAAGATATGTGAGCTATACAGACAGTATCATGTCTGAGAGCTTACCATTGGGCTTGGTGGAAATTATTAATTCATGTTTGTCATTTGTACCAAAATCTTGCCTTCAGATATCCTCCAAACTCAAACTTGCCCTCCCCTTGTAACTTTTCCCAAATTCATCCCTGGCTCTTGAGGCGCACTGGCATCGGAGGGAGAGGGCAGAGCAGCCGGCTCGTGCTCAGACAGGACACGCGCCTTTGGCCTCATCTCAACAAGATGTTTCTTTTCTTCACTTCCATTGTTAATTTTTAAAATAAAGGCCCTTCTGACTGAAGGTACCTGTTTGTTACTATATCCCAAGAAACCTAACAACAAAGAGCTTAGAATTAGTTATTGTTGTGGCTTGGGGACAAGATTACATCTCTAAGTTTATAAAGCAGCGGCAACATTTGCCACTAAATACAAATGATTTTAATAATCAGCATTATATTTGCTTCTTTCAGCAGGGTGCCTTGTCATTACTTTAACAATAATAATACCTGCTTTTCATTTGCTAAGTGTTATTATGATTATTATTTAGAAGCTTTACTATAATTAACTAACTGAGCCTCACAACACCCCTGTGAGTCAGGTAAAAAAAGAATTACGGCTCCTTCATTTTTTACCTGGAATCGCAGCCACAGGGAAGCAAAGTACTGTAACAGAGAGGAGGCTTGGATTAAACCCAGCAGTTCTTGCCTCAAAATCCCATACACATACCACACTTGGAATTGCCTGCCTCCAGTTCACCATCTAGCGCTGTTGTCAATTCAAATGTACTAAGATGACATTTTGGGGAGCCAAGGAAAAAAAAAACAAAAAAGGGAGAAGGAAGAAGAGATGTCGCAATCCCTAACAATGCCGAGACACCTTGCTTTCTGCACTTCAACAGCGTCCTTTGGCAGCTCCTGCTCCCGGCTGGTGTCAGTTCCTGAATCCTGAGCACTCATGTTCAGCGCGTGCATCACACACATCTGTATCTATTCAGGCGACAGCTTCTGTCTATAATAGCCACCTGTGACACCAGGGGAGGGGCATTAAAAATTAAAGAACTGAGGAGTAGATTGGAAGCCAGTCTTGGCTTTATAGACAGAGAAGCGTTTGACAGGTGGTCTCTGCGAAAGAAGTGGCCTTTGAGACACATTTCTGTTGATTTTATTTTTTAATTAACTTTTATTCTCCGTATTATCATGTCCCCATCCCCCCCCCCCCCCCCCCAATATACACTTACTTTCCTCCTCTTTTCCATCCTGGAACACTGTTTAACACACCAGACTCTCACCACAGTGCAATTACAGGTATCTTCAGCATTGCAGTCCAGCGGGGACATTTTAAAGAGCCTTCCTTCCGTCTGCATCCTAACGCTAGCCATCCACTCAACAAGGTTTTTCCACAGACCTTGACATACACACATAGTCAAACTGTAGGGCTTATCATCAAATTAAGGCAAGTGAGTTATCCTGTACCTTACTGTAGTGACATGTCCAGCAAAGACTGTAATCACGGGGGGCACTGGGCGATGAGCAGCAATCCAAGCCCTGGGTCAAGCATGTGCCTCTTAAGCTCTTCCACATGTGCCATTCAGACCCTTCCTGCCTGGGTTTCACGGACCGGTTTTACACCTCTCGCCTCACATAAAACCAGATGACCTTAGAGAGACCAGGAGGGCCATCTCCATCACTGTCTACGGCATAGACTTCACCTCCTGCCATAAAAACGCTTCCGCACCTTCCCTCCCCGCTCACCCCTCACATTCCCGCTTTCAAGTTAATTGGAATAACACATCTACAGCGCAACAACAGAAACCGGTGCATCCCCTCCAGGCCCCCCTCACCCGCTTCCCGCCCCCCCGGCTTTGCTTCATTGACTCCTGCAAACCCACCACATTTAGACGGGAGCACTTAACCTTCTGCAGAATATCTTTATGCTCCATTTTCCTTTCCATTAGGAAGGAGATGAAAGCAAGCAGAGGATGCTTTTGTACAGCTGCTGTTGCTGCCAGCAGATGTGCTCTCCCAAGTCTATATGTGCTTTGAGCATAGGCTCAATTACTTGTGCGTGTGAGGGATTTTGGTGTAGAAGGGTTGTGTGGAGGAAGCTTAAGCAATGCTAAGTTTAAGCCAAATGCGATGGTTTACGCCTAAGTCAGAGCAATTTGTACTTGTGCTGTCCTCCACCGTTCTGTTGGAGACTGTGCTAACCAAACCTGCTGCACTTGCAGTATTTTGAGCCTGATTTTCCAATTTCTGCATAGGCACAATAAGGCAAAACTCAAACTGAGACTAACTGTAGGCCTTTACCACCTGAGGAAAAGGTCTGTTATGGACCTGTTCTCATGGTACTCCCAAATTGAAAATCTCTTTTGCTTTTTTCCTAAGAATTCATTCATGGCAAAGATGGGAAAATATATATATATGTATGTAGATATATAGAAATCCACTCTCTAAATACGTAAAAATAATTTTAGAGAAGGTAAGAACAAAGGCTAGAAGTTTCCACATCAAGAGCAGGAGACACTGCTCGTGCAACTGATGAGCATCAGGAGTTTGTCTGCTCGTGTGTATTCCCTGACGATTGTGCTGCATCCCACTGATAGTCAGTGCTGAGTCAAAGCTTGGGAAGCTCCAAGTGCAGGAAAAATTTCTTTAATAAAATTGTCTAGATTGGGTCCTCCCAGGAGGCATTTCACCCACCACAAACATGCAGGCACATCTGGGGTAAGCAGCAGCTAAGTATAAGCACAATACAGAGGGAAGCGAAGAGTCTTTTTTGCAGCTGAACTGCTGGATGTATTTTAGGTAGAGAGATTCAGTTTGGAAGCCGTTCAGTCCCTTGTCTATCCTTGCTTATGCGCCATGCTTTAAAGCATGCCTGGTCATGATCTTTGTTTTCCATCTCAGGTTGGAGGAAGGAAGATGGCGTTGGGACGGGCATAGCTCAGGACCTGAGTTGCCCCAGTTCAGTGCCTTGCTCTGCGCAGACTTTGTGTACAGTTTGGGGCAAGGCACTTAAACTCAATTTCCCATCTGTAAACTCAGAGTAATATTGCAAGTACCAGGGCAGGGAGGAACCTGACAGGGGCCGAGTCACCAGAGCACACACCATGGTTTACGATGGACTGGGAGGAAAGAGTGCCCCTTTCCCTGGTACCAAATCCAGATCAGCCCAAGACGGTGTTAACAAAGCTATAGCACATCCAGGCTTTGGAAAGGGCACGTTCTGGTTACACGTTTCAGGCAGGCAGTGCTCTGCAGCGGGTGCACAGGGGCGCCTCTGCAAGCAGGGCAGTCTTGGGGGGACTCATCTCTGTGTGACGCTCAGTCCAGAAGCAAACCGCTTAGGTGGTTTGCCCGTCTACAACAACAACAACGATCACTCTTCCCTCCTTAGTGCCATCAGGACCAAATCAAAGCTACATGAATCTCTGTCTTTCTATCCCTTCCCTTATTGCACCAGAGGTTCAGAGAGGCCAGCTCTGGCTTACCGGTCTCATTGGATTAGCTTGACAAACTGCCCGTTTACCTGTAATTCAACAGACTGTAAAAATCCTTGTGGCTGTTGCACAATAAGGAAAATAAATAATAACGTGCCTTAACAAGCATCAGTCGAAATACCCAGGATTTGATGGACCCAGCGATAAACAGCAGATTTACTTTCCCGGGAATGCAGACAAACTAATCAGATTTAGTTGGCAGCTATGAAAACACAACCGATGGGAGGCTCAGCGCCGGCTCGCACAATCTCCCCCATCCCTGCTAACGCAGAGGGGTATGAAAGGAAAGGGCATTAAAAAGATATCGTATCATCATGTGCCTGCGTTGGATGTAATGCCCTGGCATGCTGACAGCTGGCTGGCAGCTTTCCATCCCTGGGAAGGGGGTTACTGGTCCGCACAGCCCAGACAGCAGTTTAACCCCAGGGTCAGAGGCCAGTCAGGCGTTATCTACCAACAGGGCGCATTTCCTCCGCATCTGTGGCTTCAATATTCCTGAAAAGACACTGACAGGAGGATGAGAGCTAATGGGAGCTCCTCTGGTATTTAGAAATTTAAAGGCCTGCATTCATTTTTAATGACTTTGGAAATTCACTTTAAAAAAAAAAAACAAACCCTAAACAAAAACAAACAGTCAAAAGCAATTTACATTGTGAGGGAGGGAGAAAGAAAAATACTTTTAAGCCTTCCCTACCTGATTTTATGAGACTTCTAGCTGTTGGACAAGGAGAGACTTGTTGTGTGCTTTGTTAACTAAAGTTAACAAAGATAACATCCTGACTATGAGGGGAATTGTACAGTTGTGGCTCGGTTATACATTATTAAGCTTTTGTTGCACAGGATGAAAATAATTCCTACCTTAGTAAGGTAAAAACCATCATTATCTCCTCCCTGTTCTTCAGCACAGGTAGATTTTAACAGACCCTTGTCAACCTGCATGAGGCAGAGGGCTAGTTTTGGAGCTAAGCACTTGTTTCACTCATCCCTGAGATGCACGAAAAGCCACTCTTGGTTTCCAGCTGTCTCGGAGGTGCCAATGCTGTATAAATTGGAGCAGCCCTAAATCTGATCGCAGTTATGTCCTCTGCAAAACCAACAGGGAGCTGCTCCAATACCTCACAGCCAGGCAGGCAGACGGGGTGCTTGATTATGTCCCATCTGCCACGTACCAGGATGGAGAGGGCAGAGGTGTCGGCAGAGCCCTCCTTTGCTGCCAGCGATCCTCTTCCCATGGGTGCCCCAGGTAACCAACCCTCCCACCGGGACGGCTGCTTTGCATCATCAAGAGCTATAAAGCAGCCTTGCTGCTACAGAGCACAGGGCCAAGGTCTGTCATGAGAGATAAAATAAAGGCAGGTGCAATTATCCTGGTATAGTTGAGCTCCTTTTATTGATTATGCTGCAGCATTAATTCTAGAGTAATACAGCCGTGGATGGAGCCAAGATGACTGTCTCCAGCATAGGAGGCTCCAACATTTTTAGGTGTACTGCAATTTAATCTTTTTTTCTTTTGTTATCTTTTGCTCAAGATGATGAAATCCAAACACTAACTGATCGGGGACTATTAATGGACCAAAGTATTTTTCCCATGTGCTTAGCTAATTACTATACACATTTGACCGAAAAATAGTGACCAGAAGATGCGTCATAAGGACTTTTTGCCAGGTCTTATGAGTCACTGATACTTACCGACTCTTTCCCATCCATATCACAAAACCATCCCTACGATTAGTATATTTACTGGCGTCTTCTGTGGAGAGGCAGCCAACACCAACACAGCTTCTGCATTTTAAAGGTGACAGAGATGGGTGAGGTCATTTTCCCTTCCCTCATGTCATTTTCCTCCCCATCTACAAGGCTGGTCCTTAGGAGAATATCCTAATGGGGGTTTTGTCTAGACTACCCTTTAATTGACTCTAGCAACAGGACTTCCTCCATTTCTCCAAGGAGATCATTCCACCGCCTGACAGACCTTGCTGCCAGGAAATACTTCCTGATATTCACCCTACCTCCTCCTTCCTCAGTGTCATTCCAGGAGCTGCACTCGGATAATGTTGTGTACAACCAGAGCTGCACATCCCATTCATCTCACCAATGTACTTGCATATGGACCACACTTCCACCGGTCCTGTTAACCTCCATTTGTCAAGTAGTAAACTTCTTTTCAAAGCCCTAGATGAACATAATTATTTTCATTTACTCTCTTGTCCGCACATTAATTTGACTAGCTTATCAGTAGCTTATTAGCTTGATAGTGGTGGCAGAGTGAATACAACAATTTGGGAAGCCATGAAAGACAATGAATCACCTGTTTTTAATTTACTATAGGGACAAGAAAATGCTCATGGGTTTTCTTCAATAATTCAAAATTCAGAATCTAGAAGAATAACTTTTCCAAATGATTGTCTCAAAAGAAATCAGTTTAGATTCATTTACTGTTGGAATAATCACATAAATACTGAACAACAGGTAGTAATAGCTATATAAATAATGAGTAAATCAATTGTTATGAACTGTTCAATACTGTGCTTATTACTCAGGTTTATATTCATCTATGCTAGCAGAACTGATGTGCTTTAAATAATCTATAACCTGTTATTCATGACTTGAGTATTCTTCGCTATTAATAATTTACTAACACTTTATAAACTATTTATAATTGCATTCTTCATATAAAAATATGATGTTTGATCCAAAAGTGAATGATAACTTGAGACAGTCCCAACTGGTCTAAACTGGTGACACACAGGAAACCACCATGGAGCTGCTGATGCACCATCTGTGCAAGCCACACAGTCCCTGTAATTTGCTTCAACTGGTTTTGTGGCCCTTAGAAAACCTGATAGGCAACATGAATTGATTTGCAATTTTGCAAAACTTGGTCGCAAAAGATGCTTAGAGTATGACTAACACTCTCAGAGTGTTTGACTATCCCTTTTCATCTGCTTATTTGGAACCACATTAGGAATGCAGGTTGAGGGAGGATCACCTAGACTATCATTGTGCAAGTATAATTAGTAGGATTGTAGAATTGTGACTTCTATTCATCTTACCATTCCTGACCAGGCACAGATGCAACCCCTGCTCCACTTCAAGCGCAGGTCATGCTGAAAATGGCTGGAGAGGTGCCGAGAAGAAATGGGCTAATAAGATTTCGTCGACCAGCAAAGGTCAATGGTTCTCTGGCTTCATCAAACTGGAATCGCTACAGCTGTACTCTTCCAAAGAAAGGTCCACCAAGTCCTGGAAAAAGGAATGTCAAATTATTGGGTGGTGGTGGGGGTCGGGGGAGGATCAATTAAGGGCCACAGAGGAAAGAAAGTATCTAGTTTATTGGTCAGCCAACGAATGACTAGAATGCATTAGGAGAGGTGTTTTTTGTTAAAACAAAAAAATAATGGTATAAATGTTGAAAGCACTAATAAAAACCCTGTGGAAATATTTCATCTAGTTCTGGTACCTGTATTTAAGAACAACCACCTTACTGGGACAACTACAGAGAAGGGTATAAATATGTCACAGGAGTGCAATGGCTCCCTTATGGAGAGGTTAAGGGACTTTGTCTTATTTAAACAGCTAAAGATTAAAAGGGGTTATGATGACACTTCTTAAATGTATTCAGGGTTCAGAATGGTGGGGCCAGGGGAACAGTAAAGAAAGATTATTTAAGTTGAAGGACACTATTGGAACTAGATCAGTTAATTATAGATCGGCCATGAATAATCGTCCCTTGAAAATTAAAGTACAAGTATTGATTATTTGAGCATGGAACTCTGTTATGGTTTTCTAAAATTAAGCAGTTATAGCAAAGAATCTGAACTGGAATTTGATAAGCCTTTAAAAAGGGTTGTATTGCCAAAGAGACACGAATCCTGCGTGCCAGTATATCCTCAAAGGGTTCTAAGGAGACTGAAATGCTCTTTATTTATTTGCATTGTGTTTATCTTATGCATCAGGTTTCTGTGGTTACTTCTGGAGAGAAAGAAGGATTTATCCCCTCTTCACCCTTTTTGTCTTCTGGCAGTCTTATGGGGTTTGTCTGGGTTCACATTTGGCCTTTCTTTGAAGTATGGCTGATTGGCCATCATGAGGAACAAGGTGTAGAAAGGCGCAGAGATAAACTTACAGATCCACACATCCCCAGCTCAGACGGAGGCTGGAACTGATGGATGAACTCTTGGGAGCAGAATAAAGTTTGCTGAATATACCTAGATAACATAAACATGTTTTATTTCTTTAGATAACTCAATAGTACAAGATATGAGTGATGGGACAAAATAGAAAATGGAAAGAAAATTCTTCTGGGTATTTGTACTACCTAGATTTGATTTTGAACTTAATCCCCATAAGCTTGCTAGATGGTCTGTCTTAGTTTGTGTTTCAATGACTTCTGAAGGCTTGAATAACCTGGACCCTTCTGAATCAAGTTTGGGGCTGCAATTCTCCCTCTCTGGAGGAAAAATAACTTCAGAAAGAGTTGGAACAACAGAAGGATTTGTTATGGCTTGTAGATTGGGTGATTTATCCAGTTTGGAAACAGTGACAAAAACGCTACCTCCTGTTTCCCCAGAACAAGGCTGAATGGTGGAGAAAATTAGCCAATTTTTCAATAAAGCTTTTTTTTCCCCCTTTAATTATTACTATTGCCAGCTCAGCCCCATCGTTCAACTATGCTTAGGAGATTAACTTTTTTCCCCCCCTGCAAAGTACTTTCTAACAATACTTAATAATTTTGCTGGAGGAGTGGCCCAAGTAACTGGAGTGTTCTCCTGTTCTGTCCTCCCACGCACAACTCAATCCTCCTCCGTGCTCGCTCAGGAACAGCAGCCTTCTCTTTCGTGCGTCTGTGCTATAAGTGGAAAGAGGATTTGACTTAAAGGGACACTGTCAACTGGTTTAAAATCTTGAGACAATTTGTTGTCAAAGTAATTTTTTAACATAATTTGGGGGGTTCTTTCGAGGGATGAGAGAGCGAGGGATCTGTTAAATGAAGGAGAACTAATTATTCCCAGTCATTACTGAAAACACAGGCACTACCAGGTTGTCTTAGAGCAAATGAAATTGATCTTAAATAAAAGTGAACCCAACCATTCGTGTTTCATCGCCTCCTCTGTGGCACTGACAGCAG
This sequence comes from Steatornis caripensis, assembly GCA_013398225.1. Classification (NCBI taxonomy): domain Eukaryota; kingdom Metazoa; phylum Chordata; class Aves; order Caprimulgiformes; family Steatornithidae; genus Steatornis; species Steatornis caripensis. The sequence goes on along the minus strand of VZSC01009239.1, from coordinate 244,777 downwards.
ACTTTCTCCAAGGCAGGATGGCTTCTCCCAACTTCACTCTTCATTCGACAGAATAAAGTACTAATCTGACCACTTTTAGAGAAAGCTGAAAGATAACCCGTTTTGCTCTGGCCATCTCAACTGATTAAGTCTTGTTTCCCAACTGATTGAGAAGATACATGAGGGTGACAAGCTTTTGTCTTGAAGAGATCTTCACATCTGAAGTCTGTAAATTCTCAGCTCGCTGTTACCACCCCTGTTTCTCCCTTTAAGTAGATAAAAATTTAAACAACAAATCTGAAATTTAGGAGCTGAACAGAAAGCTCCAACTTTTCTCTTCCCAAAAGCCTTTCTAAAACGTTTCTGGCACTTATTTCTTAATCTGCCACTTGACGTTATTCCTCCCCTGTTAAAAGATGTCAGGGTAAAAGTTTTGCTGTTTGTTTTTAATGAAAAACATACTATTAGATCCATTTGCATAGAAAACTGACACAGCAATAAAGACAGTGTAGGGGGTCGCTAAATGCTGATGAGAGCTGAGGCATATTAACCAGGTATAAATGTGCTGCTCTGCTCCCTGGCTTTGAAATCATCACTTAAAAGCTTCAAACCCTTTCTCTCACAGCCTATAACGTACACAGAGTGGTGCAGAGGAACGTAATTAACCCCACCTTGGCTCTTCTCTGGCTCTGTAGCTGCATTAGGAAGGATTGTGTGAGACTGACTCAGAGTTATTCTGTTAACAGCAAAAAAAAAAAAAGATGAAGAACTGAAACCTCTCCTGGCATGTGTTTCCAGCCCTGGACCGTCTCTTCAGACCACACAGACACAAAACTCCTGCTCAGGGTGATGCTGTGGTCACAACGGCATGGCAGCCAATGGAGCAGTGGTGGAAGCGGAGAGGCACGAGCCAGCAGCGCAGCGTGGTGCATGGGGCATGCGGGACAAACCCCCAGCGCGGTAACCCTAGCAGCGCATTAGCCATCTCTCCTGAACTTCCTCCTGCCTAAAAGTATTTGGGAGAGGAGACAAAGTGGTCAAAAGATGTTATCCATGGCCACTGAAAGGGCAGTCAGAGCAATTTAGAAGACCTCTGCAGATGGTCTAATTTGAGGTCATGGCAAACTGCTGGCATAACTTCAAATTCGATGGCCATCGCGTTGAAACAGCTTAAAGACTTCTTGGAACTTGCATGAAGGCCAGGCTTGCCTCGTACACAGAAGCGAAAGCTATGGTACCCACATATGACACTCACAAGCAAAAACAATCAGCCTCAATAGAGTATTTCGCAAAACATTTTCCATCAGGCGCCAGCAGCTTTTTAAATATTAACCACCAAGATCTGCTGGCTGCCTCTCTGGGATTACCGTCTCTGACATTGGTGATCCCAGTGTGTCAGCATAATTTAGCAGCCAAACCCTGGCTCCCAGTGAGTGGCTTGCAGATGTGGATTTTAATTAAAAATATTTAATTTTCAGCTCCAAGTTTCATTTACTTTACCTGCCATTATAGTTTCTGGTGCTCGTCACACAGACTGCTGCAATGCTGCTCCGAGAAAACCTCAAGCAGTGTCCTCTGCCTGTGGCAGCTCCACTGAACGACCCCGTAAAGCCTCATTTTGTGTTCAGCCATAACAATGAAAATAGAGAGCTAAAAAAATAAAAAGAAAAATCGATTGTGGCTCAGAACCTACCTTAAACCAGAGCAATTCAGTCAAAAATTCACAACAAGGCAAGTGCACTTCTCTGGCCCCACCAAGACGCATTCCTGGAGAACCTGTTTATTGTTTTTCATGCACAGGAGACCGAAAACTCTGGGCACAGCTCAAATTTAGGGGGGAAAAAAAGCTAAGTTTAAATTGACACCTCAGTGGTTTAGCATGCACTGCCTGACTAGCTCCAGAGCCCGGTTGAAACTGTGGTCCTTTTGCTTGAGATGAGGAGATGTTGTGTTCCAAGAGCTCCCGCAGCATCACAGGCTGGGCTTCATGTGGTCTGATGGGACCTTAGATAGTTCCTTCAGCATGCTATTTTCCTTGCCAAAAGAGATAAGACTGTTCTTCAGTGAAAAGTTGCTGTTTCACTTTTTATTAACCACCACTTAATTTACCTTGTTTCAGTTTACTCAGTGTGAGTTGTTTTATATAAAATTTTCACTAACAGTTTTCTCCATCTACAGCCGTATACTTAGTGAATCCCTAACCACAGTTGGAATAGGCTTTAGTGCAGGTCCTACTCATAAAAGAGTTCTACCTTTGTCCTCTGATTGCACACTGCGAACAGCACACACAACGGCGTTCCGTAGGCAGACACTTCTTTCAAACTTAGCAGAGAATTTGAGTAGTTTGGAAGTTGTACATCATGGTTGATAAGTATCTGAACAGATATTTTGAGATTACCATTTAGGTCCCAGGTTTTTAGGGAGTGTGGAAGAAGTTCATTTTCCTTATAGGGGAAAATGGAGCAAAAGTCAAGAAAAGAACTCAAGGGCAAATAGGCTTCGCTATACTAAATATCCAAATCATTCAGTATTCAGGTGTTGCTAATTATTATGAATAGATGAGAATTTTGATTATTGAAAATATTTTTAAACTTTATTAGACTTTCACGTCCTGTTTTATTTCCAGTGAGGAGGTTCATACCTCTTCATTGCTTTGGGGAAGAGAAATGAGTCCTACATCCTCTAAAGAAACTCCTGTTAAAGGGCACATACAACTCTGTGATCGCATTGCCAGTGAGAACTCATCCACAGAAAAAGACTTTGTGGACTGTTTGGGGGAAGGACAATACACGTTTGTATAGCACCTGATGCAAGGGAGGCATGACATATGACCCTTATCACAAATGGAAAAATAAACATCAACAAGACAGACTGAAGAACACATCAGAAACAGTAAAAATAAAGTTAAAAATAATCACTGATAACATTTAGCCTGGAGTGCTTTTCGCTTTGTTATTTTATATTGACAATCCCACTTAGAAATGGGACTCTATGACTTTTTGACTTGTAGACAACCCAGTTTGCTCTACAGACCCCAGTGTATCTATTGTCACCCATGGGAGGGCCCCAGGGCCTTTCCTGTGCTGCGTCTTTGGGGATGGATTAAATGGCTCCCAGACGAGAACAGAAACAGACATTTTCCAACCAAATACCTCTCAGGTCACTGAGCAATGCTCTGGTGGCTCTGCCTCGCCAGCAAACGCCCATGCTGAAGCACATCAATAAGTAGCTTTGCCTGAGGAACCTTCCTCCTCTAGGGTTTCTGTGCTGATGGCAGGAGGAGACGTGTGTGCCTGCCTCAGCCAGCACCATACGTGGTCCAGCGAGCTGGCTGAAACCTCTGACACAGGCTGGGTGTGTGCTGAGATCCCAACCTGCAAACTGGGGCATAGGCAGCATGCACATGCCACCTATGATGCACCAGCGCTGCTAGTGAGGAAGGTAGAGAGAGGGCAAAGGTGTAGCTGGCTGACAAATGAGGTGGGATTTGTGGTGCCAGCTGAGCTGGCAAATGAGGAACAGCAGAAGCCCCCCTAATTGCCACAGCTCCACAATCATTGCTGATGAGTGCTACCAGCCGTTGCAGAGTAGGAACACAAGAGGAACCTGAGTGAAGGTGTTTCAAACAGGACTTTGGGGTGAATTGCACCAGCACCTGCCTGTTGCTGCACTGAAGTTCCAGAGACCAGAGCCCTCGTGCCAAATGCTGTAAAGCCAAAACAAAGCCCAGCCCCTGACTATAATAACTTACAGCCCTTCAAACATATAATTATTCATTCAGATAAGGCTTTCTGTTGAGAGCTATCGCTTTAGAAGACAATCAGGTACTTCCACAGGTGACTGCCACAGCAAGGACATTTGGGGAATCTCTCAAGATCGTCCGGTGAGTGCTGCCATAGGGTCAAGAGCACAGCTGCTTCATCACTCCTTTGCTGGCTGTCATGTTGAAGGATAGTAAAATAGTATGGCATATTTGTTCATACTCCATGGAAATAAGCCGTATTACCTCTACAGGGGAACAAATCTCTCTCACAGCTAAATCACTCATGAATACATGTAGAGCGACTCAGAGATCCTCAGGAAAGAGCAGCCAGATTTTACAGGGCACCAAACCCTCATCCCCAGCCATCTCACCTGGCAGACTGGACAGTGGAAATCATACCATGCCCATGCTCCACATCACAGGATCCCAGACAGACCCTCTAAGAACAACTTCTGGCTCTTCTTTCCTTGTGTCCTGGAAAATCCACCAACAGTGGTTGATGGATTGGAATTGGCTACTTTGGGTGGGCAAAGCTGATCAAAGGATGCTTTGAACATTGGGCGGCTTTTCCATCTCTTCTAAGCAGCTTCAGGACATGAACAGAGCAAAGATGAACTGCCCAAGACATTCAAAGTGAAAGTCTCCAGGCTACATTTTGAAGCTTTTTGAAGCAGTGAGAGAGAAGTACACTGAGGTGGCAGGCATTGAAATACATCTCAGAGCAAGAACATTCCCTTTCCCCTTCTTCTCTTGCCTGTCTTACCACAGCCGGTGGTTTCAACATCTCTCATTCCCCACCACCCATGGCATGATTAGCAGACCACATACCCTGCAAACCCAGGAAGGGGCATCTCCAAATCTTTGTCCAAAGCCAGGCGGTTTCTCCTTCCCCAGTCAGAAATGGAGTGACTTTAATATGGTAATGATGTTCTGCGTTAATTTGTTCTCCAAACAAGGACCAGTTTGTCATCAGACAGAAATGGAAAAGGGTCAACCTTTCCTGCCACTTCTGCACATAACAATTCCTTCTTTCAGGGGTGAATGGCTTGAAAGTTCTAGTCATCTGTTTTCCACAAAGAGCGATACCTCCACAACCAGACTCCTCCTCTCCCCTTTTTAGGATATGAACAAGCCCTTGGTGTTTTGGCCAGACCAATTCTCCAATACAGCTTCTGTCACTACGGAAAGAAAAGGAAAAAAAAAATACAGAGAAGAAAAAAAGAAAAATCTTCTTTTTTTGGAAAGTTCTGCAAATATTTTATGCCCTCTATTTTTTCTTTTTATCTTTTTTTTTTTATTTTTTCCCTCTTCCTACATTCACACAAGCAAAACAACAAGAGGGTCCTCTGATGAATGTGACGGATCTCCATGGTTACGGTTCAGAGATGCGGCAAAAAAGCAATTATGGCGGGACATAGTGGAGGGGGGGAGAAAAAAAAAGAAGAGAGAAATGCACCTCTTTGTGAGAATTTCAGAACAGCTGTAATAACACTTCTGCACTCCAACCAGCGCAAAGTAACTGAAATATTGTGCCATGTTAAATGCCAATGCATTAAATAGTGGGATTTCAATGTCACATTATTTAAAAAGACAGGAAGCATTAATTTCCAGCTGCACTTTCAGCTTGTTAAGTCATCTAGGGGGAATAGGGGAAAAGGAGCAAGTCCGTGGCACAGGGCCTCGCATTTTGAGGTGTGAAATAAAACACTGTTCAGCGAGGCAGGGGAATGCACTTGCAACAGATTTAATCTGACAGCAGCTGCGGTTTCCTATTTAAGCTTTGTGTGATTTGTTTTTCCCCTTGGTGTTGGAGGCTCCTGAAAGAGACAGCGATGCTCTCCTGTCCTTTCCCGATCTTAGGACCTCAAAGTGCTTTACCCCTTGTATTGGTTTTCACAGCCTGCGATGGCAAGGAAGGTGGGTCACTGTTCTCACACAGCAGGTGAGGCTTGCTCGGGTCTGATCTGCCTAGCCCAAGGGTCACAGATGGGTTGTCTTGTTTCAGGCCTCTGCAAGGACTGGGAGAAGCAGGAAATTCTCATTTTACATGCCGTTATTTTAAGATTATATTGAAAATAAAAGTTGCATATCACAGGCTGGGATTATCTGTGAAGCACATGTATGTCCGTAACATTTATTCCTCTGTGACCAGCAAAAGAAAAAGATTCACCCCCAGCTCTTTATTTGTAATTAATCTTGAGGGTTTCTGTCATCAGTCTTACAGATCTATTTTTGGTGACAACAGCAGCATCTCCTTTCCTTCTCATACCTGTTGCTTACTGCAGCCCCCAGCTGTGTTCTTGTTTTCCAGGCTATGAATCATACCAGGGACAAGATCTTGCTGAATTTTAACCCACGGAAAGAGTTGGAAAGTGAGAACTGACTGAGATGGATCTGTCTCTCATCCTGTTCACCAAGCGGCTCTGCAAATTGTAGTGCCAAAGGCCAGAGGTAGCGGAAACTGTGAAAGGAATAAACGGTGATGCGCATGGTACACCTTGGTTCCAACAAAAAGTAAGGATGGGCAGAGCAATACAACGATGAAGAGACAAAACAGCCCAAACAGGACAAAGATTAACCACTTCATAGATTATTTACCTCTTTTCTGAACACCTCCCTCCAGTTACGTTTGCTGTCTCTTCATGGAAAAGAGCTCCCAGATTACACGTCCCAGTTCCAGCTTTCCTCCATCTGCTCACAAGAGCAAGCTCCTCCATCCATCCAGCATTGACTCACTGATGGACTGAGATAAAAATTAGGTTTCCCAATCACAGCAATGGCCCACTGTTCCTCTCTCCTTTTTTCTGTATTATGCCCAGCAAAAATCGAAGTTCCAGACTGCTTCCTCAAGCAAAAGAAATCTGAGAAAACCTGTGTATGAAAAGACGACGCTGAATTTGAAGTAAAACAACGTATTGCCAAGTCTTGTGGTTCCATATCACAAGTCTTATGATATTTAGATTTTTTAAAAAAAAAATTTTAGCACTGGTTTCTAAAACCAAGAGACACTATGAACATCCGAGTATGAGAACAGTGGAGAAATCACGACAAATAGAAAGAAGGGACTGCTAAAGGTTCAGCAGTGAGAAGGAGCCTAAAAAAAGCCCCACAGAGTTCTTTTGCTCTCTTAAAGCAATCCATGCTTTAGACAATCCTGTCTCAACTGCCGAACACTGGGATACAGCATGTTAGATTAGGTACTTGAGAAGGACTGAGTAGTGCGGGTTAGAAAAAATTGTGGTAGGAGAAAAGCTTTGTGGAGTGAAACTGTGATCTGATGTTGCAGGTTGTGCCTTTATTGACAGCAACGACAGACGTCTCAAGAGCGAAACCAACCCCAAAAATGGACTCTCCTCTGAATCCAACAGACGGATGCACAGGGAAGCTGTGGTGTCTCAGAATACTCCTCTGCCAATGCACCTTCAAGGCTTGTATTCTCTCAGCACTGGAAACGTAAATCTGAAAAGAAACAATACAATTTACCTCCAGATTTGCATTTGCATAGGAAAAAAATGAAAAGACAGTCTCAGTTTCCCTAGGCAGATTGATGAAATGTGGTGTTTAAACCCATTAAAGCATTTTCCTGTATGGATATATATTGAAAATCGAAAGATAAACAAAATGCCGTTGGAGACTGGTTTCCAATAAATTAAATTTTGGCCCAGAGCAGCTTCTTCTGATAAACTGTCAGAGGAATTATCAGCAACTCACGCCCCAGGGAGGTGGGACCCTTTCCTTCAACCTTTCCACCCCATTTTAGCCCTTCTGAGCCGTTCCCAAATCAGAGGTAACCAGTAGAATCAGTTGGGCAGACTGGATGACTATCTCACCCAGCCTGGGGCTTCACCAAGACCGTGGTACCTTGTCATCAAGCACCAGAGCCAAAGTCAACTGATGAGATACCAAGCAAGAAGAGTGGGAAAGTGGGTGAAAGAAGCAAGGTTCAAAGCTGGGAGAAAGCAGAGGGTGTTTCCAAAACACGTGTCAAGCCACCAGAGGAAAGGCTGAAGGTATAAGCTGTTCTGAAAGTCTCAAAATCCATCTCTCCTTCCAAAAGAAATATGACATACCGAAGACTCAAAACCTCTCAGGTGAGCAATTTAGGAAGCTCTGGGTTTGAACACGGTTGTGCTTCAGCTCAGCCCCTGCACCAACCACGGGGGGCTCCAAGAGAAAAGGATAATTGAGCTGGATGAATCCCAAGCTGAAGTGGCAGACTCCACAAGTCCCACCTAAATCAATAGGATCTAGAAGCACTTCTGATCAAACACTCAGTGTCCCGGTGGGTAACTCCCTAGAGATGGAGTCTGGAGATGGAAAGCACATCAGAACAACCACGACCCTCTGCATCAGTGAGTACCATTGTCAAGGCATCCTTTGTGCTTTCTACACTCGGCATTTATATGAGAGAGAGATAAAAGGAGGAATTTTAAAACAAAGGTTTCATTGCAGATTGCTATTTTCTCATTGCTTTATTATTTGCTCTTTGCACATCTCAGATAAGTGGACTTGCAAATAGCCTTAATTAGAAATGCAGATTACACTGGGCCAGAATACAGCAGACACTGTTTCTCTCCAGCAATCCTGCTGGGAGTACACACGGTCAGTTCGCTAAGAAACAAACTGAAAGTCAAAGTTAGCTTCATTTTTAGGCCATACAGTGCACGCAGTTGCTGCGCTCCGTTCATAAATCCAGCAGCTGTGAATAATTCCTCATTCTTAAAGAATTTAATGGAAGAAAAGATCTGTGTTTACAGTAGAAAGGCCCATTAAAAGAGATGTGCAGCTTCTGGTAGTGGTTTTATCCCTGAGGTAAGATCAGATAAGTTCAATGATGAACTGGAGAGCTGCAACCAGAAAACCAGTGTGCTGTGTCAGACCTGACAACAGGCTTGAATACCTTAAACCTTGTCTCCTCGCCCACAACTGAGATTAGTTTGTCAAGTAAAAGATACTAGCTTTCTCCACATCCCTTGGCTTACTTGGTTTACTAACACTCCTCCTACGAGTGGGGCTTTTCCCTCTGAGCCTGATGATACCCGTCCCCAGTGAGCACCAGTATACACAGAAGCAGGGCTACAAGTTGTTGGAAGAAACGGCCGTTTTATTTCCTCCTGACCATTTGAAGTTTTGCAGGTAAGTTCTTTGAGACTGGCCCATTGACTCGTTTGATCTTAGCAGTGCTTAAAATCCTCCTGGTATTACTCAAGAGATGTGCCTGTTCCTCCAGCTGCTGCTTTGCAATCATTCTCAACTTCTGAGGCAAGCAAAAATGGACACACGTAAGGGATGAAAGTAAGGTGCTTCACTCCCCCATACACATATTATACAGGGCACTCAGCTGCAGAATAGAAACTGCTCCCGTCAAAGCGAGGTCCACGTGGTTCCACGCAGAAGCTCTTCGCTGTTGCTGTCCCACACACCACGTGGCAGAGCTGCAAGGTGGACCACAACACAGTGGAGTTCCGGTTTAACCTGGAGATAGTATCTGGGGGAAAAAAAAAGCCCTAACAAAACAGCTGTACAAATGGTATGTCTGAAAGAAAAGGTTGCTTGCAGTGACAGCCTATGGATGTGAGTTGTGGGGATATTTTTGCTTTTCTGAAGTGTTTATGAATTGTTGTGCCTTCTTTGTGTTCACTGAAAAAAGGCAAACGTTTCCTTGAAGATAAAGACTAACAGTACGCAACTGATTTCAAATAAACTATTGAACATTTTAAGCTGAAGGGAGCTGCAGATCCACATCCGAAATGTCTGTAAAGGTGGTTGTGAAGATCAAGCCCATTCCCATAGGCTCACATTTATACAGGAATCCTCTTATCCACTGGTAAGGTTTTAGGGGTTCATTAGTGGAAAAAAGATCAGTAATCTGCTCAAAAGCATAGTATCGTGGTTACAGCACTGGACTGACTGTCTATCAGGATACCACAACTCAATCCCTAGACACGTTACAGCCCTGCTGCACGACCACAGGCAAGACCATCACAGCCAGTTCAGAAGTGAACCCTGCTGCATCCCCAGCTCCTGCAGCCTACACTGAGCTCCCACAGCAGAAATGTAGATAACGATACGATGCTTTCAGATAAGGTTGAAATTCAGCTGAGAACTGGTGTCCTGAGTTTATCTAATTTCTACTTGAGTTGATATAATTTTGCAGGCACAAATCAGAGCACAACTCTTAAATTTTTTAAGTGGACTAAATTTCAGATCTAAACCTGGCCAATCACACCTTGTAAACACTTCATCTTAAGCAACATCTGTGAGCAGAACTGGTAGGTACACAGAGAATAAGAAGGGCATTAGCAGATCAGTTTTTAAAAAAACGAAAGCTCAAACCTTTCAGAGTAGAAAGGGGAGCTGCTCGAGAGAAGTCAATGGGCCAGAGTGATCTTCATGCTCCAAAATATAGCTCCTTCCATGAGGCTTCAGAGATTTCTGTCTTTGAAACTTTCCTCGTTTATTTACTCATTACATTTATTGTCCAGGAAGGTCTGTTGAGAGGATGCATAAAATCCAAAGGGGTATGGAATGGAAACAATGGACCAGGAGAAGGGAATGCAATGAGCACTGAAAATGCACAGATACATTATTGATATTCTGACCTTTCTGACGGCTCCTGGCTTCCCATTGGCATTGCGTCAGGGCCGTGACTATTGTCTTTCAGCCTGTGCATTGCCTGCAGCAGAGTGTAGCAATTTCTTTATAATTATAATAAGTGGATTGTTTTTTTTCATTGTATCATGATGACACATAAGCAGAGATTTTTAGGGGGGTGCAAGCATTGGATGAGAACTGTAATTGGGGTGAACTGGGAGATGCTCAATTCAGGTTAAATGGAACTGGGCTTTTTTATAACAACTATATTTCTAGTCCAAGATTCACTAACAACTGTCTCTGCTAAGGCAAACATTAAGAGGTTAAACAGCTCTTCCCTTCAAGTCAATGATAAAACTCTCTTTGGCAGCAGTGGGAGTAAAATGTCATTAAAAATTTCTAATATTTTTTCTAAGAAAAGGTTTGGGTGGGAATGATAATTGTTGAGATTTCTTTTTCTATTATATCTTAGGTTGACTTATTATCAGAACTATTACACCGTTACAAAATATTTTCCGAAGTCTTGTAATGAAGCATAGCTGGAGATTTAAATAAAGCATATGAAATGTGGTTAAAAGTTCTAACTGACAGATTGTCTCTTTCCATTTCAGAAATGGCAAAAAGTTGTTGGAATTTCAGAGCAATATATAAAATTATATTTGTATCACAGTACTATCAGGTTATGAACTGATTTGCTTCTCATACGTAACTAACTGGACACCTGCAAATTTAGGATTAAAAGAGGAAAAAAAAATAGAAATTTTACTGGCAAAACTGTGTGATATAAATTGAGCCCTACAACTATAACGACACAGAGGTAACTTCTAGCAGCATGTACCTGTATGTCACTGCTGCATTACTCGGAGCTCCTTAAAAGAAACTACTTCTGGAGTAGTGAGATATTAGGTTTCTTTATAGTGTCTATTCTCCATTAAATTTCACAAAATATTAGACCCTAGGCAACAGCTTTAAACATTGTTTTGCAGATATTTGAATTTGCTTGAATTGCTTCAGTCATGCTGATGTTTCTTTGGTGTTTTGTAGGGTTAATGTCACAGGGAAAGAATTTAATGTGATGTAAGGAAATTTAAGATACTTGGAAAATACTAGCAGCCATAAGTGACCATCAGTATCAGAAATGTGACTTGAAAAATATGCTCACCCAGTCAAGAAGCCAAAAAGCTCCACAGGTAAGAGTCTTCTGGAAATTATGCAAAATGCAAGTGGAACTGGATATGAGATTCTGAAGAACTTCATCACCTCAGAGTCTGGGACCACGACCCTCCTCTCAGGCTGCTAGAGACGATCCACCAGGACAAGATCTCCACGTAGCATCATTCGGCATATTCAAATGTTCTTTTGAAAAAGTTCTGAACAATATTTTCCAACCTTTAAGAACCAAAAATATAGAAGAAAAATCTAAATTATATTCCAAGAACTATTAACTTCTATGGACCATGCCAGCAAAACTCCATTATTCTGCCTCTCTCGACAGTAACATCACCTCTGCTCTGACTGATGCTCAGTAATTCTCTCGTTCTTCTCTCTATGAGCATCCAGACCCATTTCCTTTCAAAGAGCTGTTCAGGTTGGTGAAGTCTATCTCTGCCACCGTCCTCCGGTCCCACTATGATGATGAGCCCCAGCAAGGACTCAAGTGCATACAATTAAGGAAGGCAGATGGCACCCGGCCGTGGAGAAGTTCTCTAATCCCAAGGGACTGCTGGATTTCTTACAGCAAGAGATGAAAAACTCTTCCACCTCTCACCTAGCAGAAGCATTAATTCTCTTGCACTAGAAAATCATGCATTAACTTCTCTAAATAGGAATTAGCAGGCACCAAACAATCAAATCCCTGTGTATTAACCAGTTCTTTAAAAGTCACATTATTTTGGACATCTTCCTGTCTCCAACCTTTCATTGTCTTCTATTCTGTGATTTCAGTGTTTTAATATTTCAGGAGGAAACTCACAGTAAATATCACGTTTTAAACAAGCTATATTATTGCACTAATTACCTCAGCAAATGGTTCTTTTTAGCAAGACAAAAAGCAAACAAATATTTTTCCCCAGGTCTCCTCTGTAAAACAGGAAAATGAGTTTATAATAATGAAACATTTCTATTTTAGCAGTGCTTTTGTCACTTTTCCAAAACTCCAATGCCTAATATAAGGCACATGGCCATGGATTGCCAAAAGCATTAAAGTTTCACTTCTAAAAGCTGTCATTAAACTTCAAAGCCATTTGATTGGGCAGCTTTCTTATATTTTCAGTTTAGCCTATAACTCTAGAATTAAGGAGGCAAACTTGTATAAATTTGGTCCCTATCTGTTCGGACCATAACAAGTATCCTGTTCTGTTTTCAGAAAGGTGGCCTCACTTGGGTAAGTGTTCGTCAACACGTATGTCCAAGATTGGAAGTCAAATATTCATCGATTTGCTCTAGTGGTTGAAGTAGGACAAATAGCCCTTAAAAAGTAAAGGCAAGTGAATGCCCCCAACAAAAAATGAAACAAAAACCAAAGACACAAGATTCAAAATCCAGGCTCTGTTATGGAGCAGAAAATATTTTTCTAACCATTTCACACAAGGCCAGCTGTGAACATGTTGTGGATTTTGCGTAAGGGGCATTGGGTGACAACCTTTCTTGACTATCTTGGACTTGCAAAACTGGAGCAGAAAAATGAGCTGAATCTATTTTGGCAGCTCCTTGGACCTCTGGCTCCCTAAAGTTTTCTGTCCCCAGCTTTGACCTGCTCAGATGTTTCCATCTGTTTGGAAAGGACAGTTAAAGCAAGAGCTGCAATGCTGTGGTCTGCAGTCCAGGCTCTTGGGGGTGTTTTATCGCAACAGGTTGCACTTGGTGGCAGCAGTGGCTGCGGAGGGACTGGTTGCAGCCCTCCAAAGGTAAGTCACCCCCACTCACAGGTTCAAACTCTTTGATCCCCCAGCTCCAAAGGACACAAATTCATTTCTCAGCAGTATAGCTTGAGACAAAATTTTGCCCCATGAAGTCAGTCATTGGATTTCCAGACAACAGAGTCCCAACAGGGGTCAGCTGCTCTCAGCACTGGTATTTTACCTTGTGAAGGATGGAAAACACGCTAGCAGAGAGTTTGTTTTGGCCCCACAATACAGGGATGGTTGCGGTCTGCATCCAGCAGAAGATTGTTGTTCCAACAATGGAAAATGGAAGGGGGGGAAGAGATGAACTCAGAGCACGCGGCGCACCAAAGCCAAAACACACATTGCAGACATTTCTGCTACAGTGGGACGCAGGTTAAGCCAAGTCAATGCTCTGCAAGTCTAAAAACTCACAGTCCAGCAAGCACTAGCCCTCAGCGGACCCTGACAGCGCAAAGGCATATTACGCTTGCAAAGTAACCGGTAGAGGGGAAGCTTGAGGTTTTTAACAAATTGCTCCTAAGAAGAAAATATTGTATCTCCTTCTCTGATGTATTCCCTTCCTAGAGACCTTCCCTCCCAGGAGGGTGAGCAGAGTTAAGTCATTTGGCTGCTAGACAAAGGAAGAGGACGGTAAAGAGCAACTGATGGAGCAAGAGATGGGAGAGGTGGGAAGGCAACGCAGCTAAAAAGGAGAGTGCTCCCTCAGCTGTGTGAGGGAGCTGCTAAGGGCAAAGATGCCAGGGAGAGAGATCACGCAAGAGAAGCCACTGGCATAAGCAGGTTGTCCTCCCCTGACTCCGCTGACTCTGCACATCAATTACAACTCGAGGACGTCTGGAGTGAGTCCCTCCGGATAACACAGGCACTCAGATTCACTTGTGGCAAAATCAGAGGAGCTACTTGATTGCAGCTTACGCAGCCCTGTCAGCGTGAGAAAATACAGCTGTGCATAGCCTCGGCTCATTGCGGGGAGGTGTAAATGGCCAGAGGCTGCGTCCAGGTGCTGGCTCAGCCACAGGCAGCGGGAGGTTTGTCGAAGCGTCCTCACCAAGCACGTCCGCACACCAACACGTGGCATTTGCCGTTACGCAGCTGAAGCCCCGAACCAGCAGTACCCTTTCACTAGGATGTCCTAGCCTCTTCCTTCCCTACGTGAAACTCAAGGGATGTAATTTAAGCAGAACAGAGTTTTTTCCCCTCTTCAACTTCTAGGCAAAGGGTGTGAGTTGCTGAGCTGTGGAGATATAAACAGCTTCGTCCCCAACGCTGAGAACAGCCCTGTACTTCAGCACTGCACATACCCTAGATTTTATACCACATCTCTTTCTTTGGTTTTGCTCACTCACTCTCCCTTTTCATCCTTTCCAGTGGCTGAAATCAGCTTTCCTGCTTTCCCGCCCTCTATCAGCATCTTTTATTTGGGCTTTGATCACTCATCTTTGTCCACTGACTTTATCCTCCATGCTCCCCCCAAGCCCTATGCAACACCCCCGTCCCAGCTGCGTTCAAGCTAAAGCATTCAAATATACCATTTCAGACTGGATGCAAACTCAAACTTGGGAATTTTGCATATCCTCCGTGTATTCAGCTTGTACAAACAGCAGTAGGTATTTCTGTTACTTCTACACCAGCACACACACGCTCCCTGCTGCTCCCATCCCTACAGGCATTCCCCCAAAGCCATCTGAAAATTATTGTAAATGCAATACCATATTATGTCTTCTAAAAAACCAAAATAAAATGAAATAAAATAGTCAAACCCTGGCATACCTCCAGACAGAAGAGCGTCAGATCTAAGCTGGTAAATAAGATGTTACAGTGAAGCTTGTAAAGCCAACGTTATTTCTCCTTTGTAAAGGCTCTACCTGCATAACATGAAGGGGGCTCAGTGACAGACACATTAAAACACCATTAAACTGTGAAATAGAACACAGTGTGAAAATAGATTTAACCTTCACAGCATATTGATCTCTACCCCGCGCCGTGCCTAAGTTCTTGGACAACTGTTTTATAATAGGTTTTACTTATTTTCCTGTTACTATTCTGACTTCCTCAGAGGAGGGTGTTATTTCTAAAAGCTCCTGACAGCTAAGGGAAAAGTGGGCTTGTTTCTTAGTCATCGCTCAGTGCTCGAGCGTTGCTGCTGCCAGCTGCTCCATAAACAGAAATCAGTTTTGTGCGAGTGAAGGATGGGTCTGGGCAGCCGTGATTGCGGTGGGATGGGAGGAGGAGGAAGGGGAAGCGGAAAGGGAAGAGGAGACGGCCTGTTTGCAAGGACTCCGCTGAACATCCTATGCAGGATGCAGGCAACCAGGCTGAACCCGAAATGCCTTCTGAAGAGACAGCGCCAAGATTTATTTAAGCTTGCAGAGACGTGGACCGTGTTTGCAAAGATAGGTAAAATAATTGTGCATACATCTGCATATTCAGACGGGAAATCCTTCGGGTGAATTGACTGCTACGGGTCACGCTGCTGCCAGCCAGTTCTTACACTTTCACTGTGAGACAGGGACTTCTCGCAGCGATGAGTTATGCTGTAGGACCTTTGACCCCCCCCGTCACCTCCCCTCCGAACATTCATCCATCTCCCAGAGCCTTATGCTAAGAGTTCAAACCCTTCCAAATGGCCAGGTATTTTTCTTTTTCACATCAGTTCAACAAAAACGTTCCACCCGCCTATACACTGAGATTTCCTTTCTGACCACCCCAAAATAAACCCCGCCGGAACACGAGACGGATAATGTCCTGCCACGTCCTGTAGCCCTGAACAAGGGTTTTGTAACACCCATGCACGAACTAGATAAATTTATGGGGGTGTGGAGGGGTTATTTTTACGGAAATATTTCTGATGCCTTCCCCGTCGTGGTCATCTGCCAAATCCTGGCCTGGCTGGAGATTTAACTTCAAGGTAGCAAGAGAGTTGCATGGACTTCAGCAGGAGTAGGACAGCACTCGCTGAATTTAAGGCAATTGCCTGCTGAAAATCTCAGTATACTTCCCCCTTGGTAAGTTAGTTCTGTTTCCCATAACGTTGTACCTTTTCATATAGCATGAGTGCCAACCATTCCCCAAAACTGAGTCAATCAAAGTGTACAACAAGACTAAATTTATCTCATACACATTTGAAGTCTAATACTAAAAAAATTATGGGAAGGTTGATGGCAAGCAAAGGGACCTTAAGAGCTGGCAATGGGAGGAATTTTTTCTGGCAAAAATTTCTAGGGCAAGCATATATTTTATAGGAGTCTCCTGTTCTGAACTACCTTAATCCAAGTCACACCGTGATGATGGAAAAGACATGAGAAAATGGAAAATAACTATTTGAAAAGAAATCTCCTGTAAGGAAGCCTAACGCTATGCATGTGCAGTAGAAAAGCTGCAGAAACCCTACACACATCCGCAGACCCCTCACTTTCTGAGCGTTTTGTACGCTGCACTCCTGAGTGCTGCTTCTGGTGAGCAACAGCTCTGCAGAGTTTCAGGGGACAAACGAAACCCCTCAGAGCCCCTTCCCAGGAAGGAGGGAGGTGACAACTGGAAAAGCAACAAACTTGGATTGCTTGTCGTAGGGACGTAGGCCAGGGCCGACCGCTGAAATCGGCAGGGCTCCACTGGCACAAGCAAGAAATACGCAGTGCTTTCTACTAATAGTGCGCAATGCTGCAGTGGAGGAGAAAACACCCCCCTTCTGCAGAACGTGAGCTGTGCAGCAGCTCCCTCGTAGCTGATCATATGAGAAGAAGCTCATTCATGGGGTTCACGGTGAGCTTTTAACCCAGAGATGTTTAGGGGCTGCCTGCTCTTCTCCTGTGCTGCCATGTGCAAATCCTGGGCAGCCTGGTTTTGGCTGGCTGACGGGAGCCTTCATCATATATTGCTCTGGGCATGGTCAGCTTTTGGCAGGAGCTAAACAGCTGCTGCCTCCAAGTGCTCGGGCATGGTTGCGTACGTGTGCAATGTGAAGCTTGCCTTCATATCACTGGGCTACTTGGGTGGCGAGAGGATTGGCTGTGTCGTGCTCCCCCCAAAACCCCACCACCTACACAGATGTTATGTTCTGCTGGTTTGCAATGCAGGTGGAAGGCAGGCAGTAAGTTCACATGGCCTTGGATCCTGATGGGTCCAAATTGAAGTGTTTCATCTTGGCTGTATCATCTGGGCATGGGCTGTCCACAGTGCCTTTAGGTGAAGCTACACCTGAAGTAGCATCTTTGCACCAGCTTGCAGCCCTTGAGGATCCTTTTGCTTTTCAAAACACAGCTGCTCTTCAGAAAATTAGAATAACCTGGCACAATGTCAGCAGGGCTGGCCACTGAGTGCCAGTGAGTCTTCACCGCCATGCAGGAATACGGTGGACAGACTGAGAGCGAAGCACGAGCTCCAGCCCTCTCCTCCAAGCTGAAGCGAACACAGAGCGTGCACAATCAGGTGAGAGCTGCTTGCAGCAACATTTGCTGCTCCTCCCTCATTTGGCGGAGGGCATGACCCAATTAGAAGAATAATTTCCAAGGAGTACCATGTTGCATTTAGGAAAGCTCTCCCGGGGCATCACTATCCTCTCTGCATTAGGTGAACCTAGTTAATCAGCAGCAAATTTGGCCACTATTTATCCCTTTCCTAGAGGTAGACAGACTGATCCAAAGCTTATGAACTCAGCAGGCAGTTGGTTTCGGTGCACATCAGGCACAGCTCATGAAGAAAGACACTTTAGTACAGCAACACAAGTGCAAAACACTCAACGGCTAATTTCTTTGTCATGTAGAGAAGTGGTTATATTTCCCTACAGGAATCCTGACACTGCTTCTATTCCCTCAAAGGAAGTTACATTTTCCCTGAGCCTTTGAGAGAGCAAACACTCCTCCCCAGCACAGCTGAAGAGGCCATTTCCATTGTTGATGATGCTGGATGAGAAAGACATGGCACTCGGGTGTTTGACTGACGGGCAGTGAAAATGAAGGCCTTCACCTTCCCCTATGCCTCCTCCATTTAGGGATAACACCACTACATTTTTAAAAACTCTTCAGAACCTTCTGTCTCACTGTAGTGTCCTACACAGATGGTCCACAGCCTCTATTTGTGTACCTGGTCAATACTATGTAATTTCAACCCTGTGTTTCTATTTTACCCTGCTCCCAAACAGACACTTTAATTGACTTGGTTCTGGTTAGACTCTTTTCAAAGCACTCTTTTTAAAGAACTTTTTGAATAATCATATCCTTCATGTTCCATTGTAATTCTTACCTGTTCTTACCTCTGCAGCAAACAGTGGGGCTCGAGGGGCTTTCCTGCGGTCTGCAGCCACTTGTCTCAGCAGGACTCACACACGAGGCTGTTGCTAATAGTGGACTTCCCTGTGTGTAGGACAGGTCAGTAGGCAGGGAGGAGCAGCAGATCCTGATGTTGGATCAATGTCCAGAGGAGGACGATCACCAGTTTCGCATATAAGTAGAAAATTCAGAGACAAGGCAAAAGAAAGTGGACGGCCGAGAATAGGAGAGTAGAAACCAAAATAATCCAGAGTGGTAGTGCTTTCTTTTTGCTACAGACTTGCTCCACAATTCTCGGCAAATGCCTCCTCAGAAAATGGCTCAAGTTTCTCCACTTACCATCTGATCTTCTGAACAAAATGCCAAAATCTTCGGGATAGCACCTGAAGGTTACACACACATCGTATTTGGATCTCCAAGTCCAACCACTTAATAAACTCATTTAACCATAATCTCAAGTGCAAAGCCTGAGATGCAAATACCTCATTCAGAAACATATTTTGAAGCAATAGCTGCACATGACTCTGAAAAGATGATAATAGTGACTGCTTACAGCAAACGGTCTTGCCCAATTTGATATCATATCATACTCAAAAGGTCTGAACAAAAGCATCTGGGCCATGATGGTAGAGTTAAAAACAAGCCCATCGAAAATGGATAAACAATTAAAAATGTATTGAAAGAAGAAAGCAAGAGAGAAATCATTCCTAATTAATTCCAGTGCCCTGTACAACCCCAGACTATTTGTAATCCTACAGGGAACATCTTTATTGATCCGGGGGACGCTGCAGCAGACTTCTGATGCTTATCTCAGCATAAAAATAGGCTCTTGTGATGAGCAGTGATTTAATTACATGACAATCACTGCTAACAATGCATGGCGAATACCAAAAATATGCAGAGCAAGAGTGGCAGTGATAAATGCAAGGGAATGGCGTTGACTTTCACTAAAGTCGTCTATTGCCAGAGATGGAGGGAGACTCCCCCACCTCCCTGCCCCTTCTTCTAAGGTTGTAGCTGCTGTGCAGCTCCAGATACTCAGTCTACAGAGCGAGTCGACCACAGGCAAACAGAAGGTGGAGGGAGAAACCAGACTGCCGTGATCAAAGCAAAATTTAGCATACAAGTCAATGAAACTAACACGCTTTTTTTGTCTGTAGGAACATATGCTCTTTCCACTGTGCATCTCCACTTGAAAACAAAGACAAGTCTTTACTCTGCTTTGGGAGGTGGCAGTACTGAGCAAGTGAATAACACATGGTTTTGCTATGCACAGACATAAGCCGTTAGAAGTGGTTATCTAACACGATAGTGAGAGATCAAAGAGCAGTCAGATTCCATCTTCCACATACAGTATCTAGGATAGAAACAGCAAGTTTTGCTTAAGAATTGCTTCTTTTCAGGTGATCTCCTTAAAAAAATCACCCACAGCGGGAATAAAGGGTACTGTCACTAAGACAAACCCCCTTTCATTCCCTTACCTCTATTGAGGATGCAACTGAAGTACTTGCCAGCATCTCTGAAGTCACCGTAACAATACTGGTGAGCAGACTTTGCACTTCTCTGAAGGATTTTGGATCCAGCACCACATCCCTTTGGGACGGAAGGAGTATCTAGGCTGACCATGCATTTGGAAGTGTAAGGCCCAAGTCTAGCACAATTTCCCTACTCACAGCCCTCCACCTACCCCTCAAACTGTTGAAGCCCAGTGCCTTATGCTTCCTTCATGGATTCATGGACATTCTTTAAACATGCTCACTGAGCACATGGCTTCATGGAGCCATTCAAGCAGCCAATGATCACTGGTGTGAGGCGCAATGTGTTGACCATCTAAATCTCACCATTGTTGGCCCTGGAAGACCCAGAACCAAATGTATGTGCCCAGTCTATGAGCCTGTCCTACCTTTCTTCTGCAAGGAAGTCCTCAAGACATTAGAAGGCAGGTTGCACTAGGACATCAGTGCAAATGAAGTCTATACCAGCATGTCTTCCAACTCTTACTTTCCCTGCAAGACGCATATTCTTGTTCAGCCAAGAGGGAAATTGCAGGTGTTCAATCCAACACGGAGGAACCAATTGGCAACGTTCCTTCACGTAAAATTTAACAAGAATCACCAGCCCTCAGGTTAAAGCCACGCTGAGAACTTGAACTCTTTCCCGCCCAGGTGCTGCTGCTGTTGCAAACACTGAGACCTGAATGCCACCTCCTGCTTCCCCATGCTCAGTTTCACGATTCACGTCAGAAGAGCACGTCTTTTATTCAAAACAAAATGACTTTCTAAGTTCCCTTGAAATGCTGCAGTTTTAAGTCAAAACATCACAAAGCAGATTAAACATAGTACAATCTCAAGAAGCTGTTTTTTCACCCTATTTCTAAATGCTTGTGAATATTTACATTAATCATAAACGTACCTTTTGCTTACATGTTCCTTGAACTATAGAATTGCTGTTGCTGCTAAGGGTCTTCCCCACTGATAAACTGTCAGGCAGATAACTTTGTCCCAAAATGATGAAATTTCACCTGGCTTAACTTACCCCACTGAAACACTCCATCTGCAATACAGCAGATTAACAATTATTTGCAGTATCTCAGCTTCCTTCTGAGTTTCTAACTTCAAGGACACTAAAAAGCAGATACTCTTATCATGTGCCCATGTGATGTGAAGGGGTAGATGCGCCAGCACCCTGATACATGTAGCTTTACAGATAAAATACACACAGAATGTTAAGTCAGAACACGATTCACTTCTAACTTATGCCATAGTCTCTAAAAACAAAGTCAACATTTCCCAAATAGTCTATCAGCTTAGTTTAAAGGACAGCGAACCCAAAGGCTAAGGTTTGATTAGAATGTATTTCGTCAATTTTTTCTTAACGTTTCACAGCTGCCAAATTCTTTCCCCATGCGAACCTACCAGTCTGATGGGAAAATTACTCCAGTTCCACTTGTGGTGATGCCTGCAGGATCAGGACCTCCAAAATAAAAAAATAAAATAAAACGTAGCCCCATGTAGAGTACAGGAAATTAAATGGCAGGTCTGTGCTTTCTAGTGGGAGAGCCCAACTCAGGGTGTCGTTAGCACTCTTACCTCAGGCAGTGAATTTGCAGTAGCCAGTCTAATTTCTAGGGAACAAACACTTGCCCTTCCCCAGGCAAGCGGGTGCGGGGTGGCCCGTCTGCTGGGCAGTGCTCTCCGGTGCGAGCCCCAGGTCAGCAGGGCAGAGCGTGGGCTCTCCACTGCTTTGTGGGTGGCTCGGGAGAGGCCAGAGAGGGAAGCAGAGGGAGGAATGGCTACAGCTGAAGGCTAAAATCGGAGGTTTGCGAGCAGAAAAAAAGAAAAGGTGCGTGACATTTCCACCGACTTTGCTTTATTCAGTTGTTTGCTCGCTTTCCACAAGGTGAGTTTCAGTGACTGAGTTTTACTGACAGTGATCCATAGCGGAGCCGTGTTCTCAGTCCTGTTCATGATTATTCAAGAAACCAACCTTCAGCAGCAGCTTACGTTTGGGCAAAAATGAGTACATATTGCATTTGTACATCTATGTCAAATCCAGTTATTTACACACTGTACAAGCAGTGGCCATGCTTAGTTATATTCTGACATCCCCATGATTCTGTAACCCACAGTCATCCGAAAGACCTATAGTTAGATTTAAATTTCTGGCCTTAAGAGACTTTACAATGCAAATGTATATACTTTTGCAGTGAAGTGACTACCTTAAATTAAAATGTAAGTTTATGATTTCCATGCTATATGACCAATAGATTAACAATGTAAAAAACAGTAATTCGCACAGGCAAATGTATCGACTAATAGTCTTGCTTTAAGAATCAAATGAAAAAATTGAATAACGAGTTTGATGACTGGAGTGTGCAGTAAATGCACATAACCCTCCTTTCCTTTAGGTAGGGGCTAGAAAATCCTGCCAAAGGGTTGTAAGCAGGTGGGGTAAGGCTTCACCTCCTCTCCTGCGACAGCACAGTCTCCATTACAAGTAACCTCCAGTGTTAGTTGTGACACTGCACTGTCAAGCGGTGTACTTGCTCACCTAGTCAGATGCTAAATATTATATCACAGTAAGCATTTTGAAAAAAAATGTGAAACATATCTCCTAATCCAGACAAATTAAAAGCATCAGTTTATCCTCAAATGTTTATTGCATCTCAAACAGCATTTATCAAAACAAAGAACTCATTACAACATATATAGGTACTGGAGCATCCAAATCCCTTCATTTTGGTATGTCTCCAGCATAACAATCTAATACAAATTATTCTGGAACACAACATATCTACATTTAAAAAAGACATCACCCTGTCTCCTGAACAGGTATCAGTTCCATGTGGAAAAAGCTATAGAAAAAAACCAAACCTGCAAAATTATTGGTCCTAACTTCTGAATAAATAAACAATTTTCCTGCAGTTGAATATTTTCACTCAAAGCAATGATCAGGTCTCACATGCCTGCTTAAATATGTCTGACTTTGGTCCTTACAAAATGACAAGACTACAGTATGATAAACCAGATGATAGTTTAAAGCGAGACAATGAGGCATTGTTTACACAGAAGACTGAGAAACTGGTTTAACAAAAGGGGTCCGTGGACATCTATTGTATGTACAAGAAGGAGATTTACTGGAGATTTTATAATTTCTACAAGGCTCTTTCCAACCAGCTTCATTAACTTGAAGTAAATCAAATCATGCAGAGATCTGGCTCAGCCAGAGCGACATGCCAGGAAAGATACAAAATGAAGAAGAACAGACGCAAGATGATAAGCTTCAGAATCTTTGGCTTTTTTCATAAACATTTTCAAGGTTTTTAAGTCTGTATATTGACCCATTTCCCTCCCCCCCCACATTCACATATAAATACATTATACAGGTACTCTTCTTTATATACAACTCTGTATACGCATGGGTACACAAGCACATGTGCACAAAGAGTCATTTTTGTGGCTTTTTAAACCAGGATAATCTTTTTTCCATCTTTCCATTTGCAGCTATACACAGTTTTGCATGAGCAAAATACATTCTTTATCCAACCAAGTCTATGAAAATGTGCCTCTCCTCATACAAAGGCACAGTGGGGCTTGTTACTTTGAAAAATAAACTTCTTGAAAAATCACTGAATCTGGCTAATGGTACAGTGGAAGATACTCTGGTATTAGTTTTCATTCTTCAAATCCACGCAACAGGCCCAGATGATCGCATTACTGAACCACACAGCGTGTGGATCACCGATCTATAAGCAAGGTTTTACCTGCTTTACCTTTAATGAGATTACTTCCAAAGTCTTCTTTTGTTAACAAGAATGCTGTCTCTTGGGATTCTCTATTTCTTTGTACTGTGAACCACCTCAGGGGATGCTGGTGGTAACCCCTGCCTGGGAATCGCAAGCAGCAACTCGATCCCTTGCGCTCCCAATGACTCGTTGTGGTGGCCAGTTGCTCCCACAACCTCCTACAGCACCTGAAGCACTTACGGCTAAACTCTCATCAGAATTATGCAGGTTTACACATGATTTTGCATTTCAGTTTCCCCAGACAACACGGATAACACTGGTTATCTTAATATTATAAAGCAAAAGCACAATAGCTAAAAGACTGGTAAGCAAGCAAGAAATCACATTCTCCTCAGAGCAGAAAATGGGGTCCTTTCTCCTGTCTCTTCATTGCTCAGCTTCCGTGTGACTTCACTTTCTGACCCCCTCCTTGTGAACCACCAGGAAAGACTCCAATGAGACATCAGTGGTGGACCAAGGCCTGCACGCTATTGCACGACCACGTCTTTGGGTACCGTGCTCTCTTTCTGCAGAAGCACTGGTTTCTTTACGGCTATGAAGTGTTTTTTCTCTTGGATGCGTAGTGTCGACCCCTCTGGAT
Source organism: Steatornis caripensis (assembly GCA_013398225.1). Taxonomy (NCBI): domain Eukaryota; kingdom Metazoa; phylum Chordata; class Aves; order Caprimulgiformes; family Steatornithidae; genus Steatornis; species Steatornis caripensis. The sequence continues at coordinate 220,383 of VZSC01009239.1, read as the reverse complement.
TTAGACAGGAAAACAACAGCTATGCTGAAAATAGCTAATGAGATGGAATTATAAAAGGCAAGTCAACAGAGTCTTTTCAGGTCAGTGAGTCAGGCTTTTCTACAGTCTCTTAATCTTTTCATGGCAAAAGGTTCTCATGCATCCATTGCCAGCAACGGATTTCCGATAATTCCAGTATCCAAAGAGTTAACCACAGGGTGGGCTTTAAAAACAGAAGAGGAAAAAAAAAAGGAAGAAGAAAAACCCACAAGTGCTGGATGAAATACTGAGATATTGTTGGAGCTCCTAGCTCTTTCTGCTAATTATGATAAAAAACTTTTTAAAATGTATACTGCTTGAACAGAAGATGGGTATCAAAGACTCGTTAATTCAGAGCTTAAACCTTTCTAGGCACAGTGATTTAACTCAGAAAAGAATAGCTTTCGTATCTTAATGTAAATCTGTTGGATATGTTAAAAACTGGTTCAGAGCATCTCCTCACATCAGCTCAGCTGATCTGCTACACTAAGAGGAATTATCTCTTCCTACATAAAACAGGGGGTGCTGCTACGTCCAGCCTTGCCTCTGCAATTGAAAGGGGAAAAAAAAAAAGAAAAAAAATGTGCAGTTGCACCATCCTCTCCCATTCTCCTGCCCGCCCCACAAGCCAGTTCATACGTTCCACACCTTGGTCTTTTTTGGGCTACAATGCCGTGCTAAAAAGACAACCCAAAAAAGAAAATCCAAGATAGGTGTTCATCAAAAACCACATAAAAAAAGAAAAAAAAAAGTCTGTGGCAGTCATTATAGTGTTGTTCTGAAGCAAGAAGAGGAGGAGGGGGAAGCGCGTGTGCAGGCGTAAAGGGTATGGAGGGAGACGCTGCATTCCGAAATCACGCTGCATCCTATAGCGCACTCCGCTTCTTCCTAATGGGACTAGAGCTGCTGTATGGTTTCAATTCAGCATGCTGCACCTGTAAAAACAAATAGACATGACGTTTGCAGTTAGGTAACTCTAGCTCACTACAGTGTGTGTTAATGGCTCCCCGAGGACAAACCAAGGGAAACTAAGGAAGGTTCAAAAGTAATGAATCATTTTCTAAACACAGGAACACGGGGGATTAATTGCAGGAAGGATTTGAGAAGTCATGCATCATTTCTTGAAACGAAAATATTAAAAGCAGATTTTTCTAATGAGATACATGGGGTTCTACCTGATTTCAGCAATGTAGCCTAGATCTTTTGGGTTTGTTTTGGTTTGGGAGTTGTTTTTCTTATCTTTCTGGCATTAACCTATAAGTTTAATAAACTTCTCTCAGGAGTTTCAATTCATGTGGGTCCCAATATGCAGTAAGATGACAGTTGTCAAAACCATACACAGAACTTAGGATGCTGACATATTTAATCGTTTCAAAAAAGGAAAATATTTTCCCAAATAGAACCTGGACAAAGCTGCCTCCACTTTTCAAAATAATTTCACATACAATATAATGGTTTAAATACGTGTGATAAACTGACAAGGATGGTGTAATCTCAAAATTGTCTGTTGTGCTATAGGAAAGCATTCACATTAAAATCATGGGGAAACTTTTGCTGAACATGCCATCTTTTTCACTCCTCCTCTGCCTTTTATCCAACACGTGTGGGTTGTAAACGGCTAATGTACAGACAGAGGTAATTTCTAACTCACTGCAGTATTACAGTGAAATGCCGACGCATTGATAGCACGTAAAACGAAGCAGACAGAGGGGCTGTGGAGCTGCCATGGACTACTTTTCACTAGAGCGTGTGGCTGTCACACAGGCTCACTATTTTCAGCACTACTGGAAAACTCTGAGAAGGTTTGCCCCATCCTGGGAACTTTTATCATTTGTCCCATAGAACACGGATATCATTCTCCTCGGAGAGCTCAAAGGATCCCAAAATGATAGAAACCACTCGAGGAAATGTTATAAACGTAAATGTTAAATAAAGCGTAAATAGAAAAGCAGCTTATCTTTAAACATAAACACTAAAGGGCATATGCAAACCATCACTGCAAATCCAGCGTGCTCTACAAGAGCAATGACAAAAAAAAATCCAAAATACACTGAAGTTTAATGTCTCTGTGATCATTTCTGTTCAGCTTTTTTCCTCCCACCAGTCTACGGTGAGATTTCTCTCAAGTTATTAGCGCTGCCACCAACCAGTCTGGTGGCCTCTTGAGATAAATGTCACCAGAAGCCTTTTCCAACCTTGTTCCTACCAGATGCCTCGACACTGCATGTGGGCAATTATTTTTCCGTCTCCAACAGAGTAAAATCACTATAGGCGAGATTGTGATCCCCTTATTCACAGCGAGCAGCACCTCCCTGTGAAAGTACCACGACTCACAGAGGAAGGTACAACATCAGTGGGATCCGGGGCATCAGGATCAGGGCCTGAGGACACAGATTCCAGTTGATTAAAACAAAAGAAAGAATCCTTTATATTGTGTGGCTTCGTTACCCAGCAAGACTATTTTCCTTCCTCCAAGAGAAATAAACAGATCTTGACATTCTAAAGGACTTATTGTTCAAATAATTTCCAGGAAGATAGGCGAGATTACTGGAGACAGTGTTGTTGTTTAAAAGAAACAGGAGAAGAGACGAGACTTGACTGAAATTGAGGGAGGATTGATTCTGGTTAGATTAAAAGTTATAATTCTGTAATGGTAGCAGATTGATCTGATCAACCGCAGAGTATTTTATACACATCTCAAGGCTTTCTCTAAAGAAAAAGACGAGTGGAGCATTGTCCAAGGGAGGCCTGGAGTTCAAGGTGGGCAGGGATGAAGAATTTTGAGGGACAGATGATGTAAAAAAAATACAGCAAGCACAAATTCACGGAAATAATGCCCCCCACGCTCCATCTTGAGAAAAGGGAGAATTCAGCAAATCCTTTTGGATGGTTACCTCTATCAAAAAGATTATTTTCCTCTTCCCTTCGTACAAATACAGGAGCAGAAAGGTGACGGAAACCATAGTTCAGTAACCACACTGGGTGATTTTCCAGATCATTTTTAAGCAGGTCTTTTGAGGATAATTTTTCTGCAATCATTTTATCCTTCTGACAAAGGATTTTGGCTCCTCTCTCTTCTAACATCCTCCCCCCTCCTCCCTTTGGGGATTTTCCTGATTCCTTATCTCCGTTATTCACAAGTGCACCGGCATCGTATTCCCCAAGCAGAGCACCCAGCCGCTCTCAGTGCCGCCTGTTGTCTCTGTTGGCGGTGGCCATGCATTACCTACCTTTTGAACATCAGATGGTACCCTGGAGAGGAAATCTAGTAGCTCATTATTGTCGATGGCGTAGGGATTTCTAAGCTTCTTAGTAAATTTATTTATGCCTAGGAAAAAAAAAAAAGCAAACAAAATAATACAACCCCTTTGTATTCCCTCCCTCCTAAATTGTTCAGGCAAGGTGAAAAAGGGAAGAAGAATTCACAAGTAGAAATTAGTGTGAAAACAGTGCCTGGGACTTTAAGCCACGCATATGTCCCCTGTCATGGGGAATCATTCACAAGTGCGTCCCAGAGGAAGTAGAGGGCATTATTTATAAAGGTATTTCTCTACTTTGGGGATCATCTGTTGTCAACAACGTGGCAAAAAAAGATTGCAGCATGCATTCACTCAGGGGATATTATGGGGAGAATATACAAATCGGCAGCTGAGACCACTGTTCTACGTGACCAAAGACATTCCCCCTCCTTGTGCCCAGGGAACTGCAGGGCTCTGAAAAGAACTGGGTAGGATAAAGACTTTTTTCCTTCAATTTCTTCTGAAAATGAAATCTTCCCTTCCCCATCAAGTCTCATAGCTTATCCTCTCTTTCCAGAACTAGATTTGACAAGTTGGCCATATTATGATGCTGTGGGAAACTGGGAAAACTTATCACAAAGTTCACTTTATTTTGGTCTTAGGGTGAATAAATTGGCTTATTAACTGCAGCAACAATGCTCCCCATCTCCATGGACTTAGTTATGATTCAGCTGTCAGAGATGGACCCTAGTCTGGAAAGAAGATCCACAGGAATGTAATATTCACACACTATTGTGGAGTTCATGAGGTCTTCTATTCCCATTGAGGAAAGGGAGTGATTAGCAGTCCTCAGCCAGTACCATCTCTACTGCATGGACTGGTACGAGAAACAGAGAGACCTGAGCACTCTTCCCAGCTGTCCCCTTGTGCCAATACAGCCGCTTAACATCCTATCGCCACCACTTCCCCCGCTAAGAAATAACAACTAGCAGCATGGCTACGTAAAGGTTTGGTAGAAGAGCAAAGGATCATTAGGTGAAAAAAATCAGCTAACCCATTTTTAAGAATAGCAAAACAATTCAAATGTTGGTTGCCTCTGAGAACCATAATAGAGCATTCAATTCGATCATGCTCCTGTCCAAAATCTCATAGTAGTTTTCCTGAAAGTGATTTCAAATGTGATGGCTGTTCCAGCCTTCTCTCTCTGAAATGTACCTGCTCCACAGTTGAGATTCAGCTTTTAATCCATATACTTGTAGCAAAATGCCAACACAATTTTCTGTGTATCTGTTTTTCAAAAAACAGAAAATACCATAAGGTCTTTCGAGGCCTTGCCACAGGGTAGTTGTTTAACATGTATCATATTTGAAGGCCCTGCCAGTCTAGATGATGTTGAACGGATGTACAGCGTTCATGTACTCACCATGTCTTCCATCCAAGAACAGCAATATTTTGTTACTGAACGTTTTACTCCTAGCTATTTCTCTCCTTCCCTTTTGCCCTTTCTTTTGTTTGATTTAATCCTTTATTTCCTTTATTTTTTGCCCAAGAGCAGTTTTTTTGTACTGTCACCTTCTCATTCCCTCCCTTTTCTACATGCAGGAGAGCCAAGAGAGCAGCAGATGGCTCAGCTCTGGAAGGGTCACGGGGGTTCCCTGCAGCCCAGAGCTACACCATGGCTGAGCTTCAGTGGTTCGGTGAGGATTACCTGCACTATGTTCTCGGTCGTTGGACCTCAAGGCTGAGATAAAAGCTATCAGCCTAAATAAGACAGAAGGCCATTTTGAGAAAAAGAAAGTTCTTCAGCAGCTGGAATGCCATGTCCTTTTGTGAAAGATCAACCTACTCTTCTTCATAACACCACCAGGAAAGATTTCATTTCTAAAAGCTCCTCTTTTACTTCATGATGCACCTTCACACAAATTCTTTTTCACCCGTGACACAAAGAGATGCTCAGAGCCTCCTGCTGGACCATGGCGTACTGAGCGCTCTGCTCCTCCTGATTGCAGAGCAGTTAAGACCCAAAAGGCTCCTGGGTCCAGGCCTCTGTGGTCCTGCTCTTCTAACACATCTTGTTTGCTCCCTACCATTTCCCAATCGGGGGGGACTCCAGAACCAGGAAGCTAATTACTCTCCTGCAGAATAATAATAATATTTAAAGTAGCTTATCTAGACTAATGCTCTTCTTGTGGTGCTCTTGGAAACTTATAAAGAACCCTAAGAAAAGCAGATCATCGGATCAGCTGGTGGGGGAAAAAAAATGATAATTTTAAGAAGCTCACAGCATATTATTCACCTCTAAGCAACAGCACTCGATTGTCTGTGTAACAGGTCTTTTAAAGCTGTTTGATGTCATTCTGTAGATACATATTGTATTTATTGCATGTAAATGAGACACGGTGGAGTACTTACCCCAGATTAAAACAATGTACCTCAGTGGTATAAAATACAAAATGACTGTTGCTGCTGCCAGCACCAAGCAGGCCAGGACAGAGAGGAAAGGCACCGTCCAGTTGAATGTGCTGTAAAGAAAACCAATAATTCTTCTCAACGTTTCTGCTCTTGGACACTGCTTGTGCTCTGCTACTCAATAATAATTTAATGACCTCTTTGCAGTGCTTGGTGCTTTTAAATGCATTGTAAATTGCAGCCTCTTTGGAAGGTGGATAAGCAGATTCCTACATCTGGATGCTATAATGGATTAAGGGAGATATCTGAGAGGCAGATATCATGATAAGGAGAGAGAAGATAGTCTCTGGGGAGCTCACTGAAGTTGTTTGGCATGTAGCGAGTTGTTTTTGTTTCTTCTTATATGTGTCGCACTTGTTACACATCTCTGCTCACCGGTCATCTCTCCATTATTCATGGGCAGATTATCTGATCTGGAGACGAGGCCATGCTGTGGGTACAAGCCATCTGAGCTGGCTCTACTGGGTCACAGGCGAGATGACATGGGATGTGTGTCAGTGCACGACCCAACTGTGGCAGGTAGCCAGATTCAACCCTGCCAATAACTTGGAATGGATTAATTATGACTGATGCTAAACCTTAAAAAAGCAGTTAAAGTCATTTCTCTGCATACTATTAGGGAATAATAGCCTATATAATCTCTTAATATTTATATATTTGCTTCTATTTCCCCATGTTTTCAACAAATTCTTACTACACTGTATATAGGAGACTGTCTTTGGTAAGCTAAAGCATGCCAGCAGCAGTCCAAGCTTCTGCACTGTCAAGAGCCTCAGTTACTAGAGTCATTCAGACTTTTGCAGCATTGCAGCACAAAACAGGACTTCCTTTCACTCAGACCACTCCTCACCTGTAAGCCCACAATGGACTTAAGTTATTGCTAACACATCTTTGAAGTTATTTTGTCCCCCTGTGCCCTTGTAAGATGTAACTCTATAGCACGCACCAAACATCGAGAAACCTGTACTACATGAATATCAATTAGTCCATAGGTGGATTTACGGATCTGGCCATTTCTGTTTCACACAATCTGCCTGCTAACTTCATCACATCGTGAGGACGGGTAGTAGGAAGAAGAGAGAATGAACGTGGACCACATATCAGGCTATAAATAAGATGAACTTCCCTTGACACATAAAATTAATAGGACGCTAAAATAATTACTTCGAAGCTTCAATAGATGTATTAAATATTAAGTAAAGATAGGTGGGAGAGGACCCATCATTATCAATCAACGTAGCTTAAGTTAACGTAAAAAAAAATAGCAAAACAGCTCAATTCAGTTAAACTATTAAAGCTCTCTATGATTGTATAGCTAGAGTGACAGACAGAAACTGTAGCACAATTCAGTCTGTCACTTACAGAAAAACTTTACTGGCAAATTTTTAATGGTACATTACTGTTGAGTTACAATGGAATTCTTCTGAAATTACATCGGGCATCCACATTAATACCCAATGTGTTCTTTAAGACCATTGTTACCAAAATGAATACGAGAATTAACAGTGCTTAAGCACTCTAAGTCTTCCTGCCATGCAGCTGGGCAGAACAGTGCCCTGTTCATAGCCTGGAATACATCTTTGGGCCACTTCCACCCCAGCTGGGGTGTCCGGCATGGAACCACAGCACATGCGTTTGCTGTATTTTTAGCTTGAACCCAGCTCATCATTAAAGTGTGGCTCGATCACAAACCAGCACTGTGTTCAAAACAGAAAACAATGTGGGTCAATTAAGCTCCAATACAGATTGGGTTATAAAAGTTTGTGTGGGGGATTTTTTTTTTTTTTAGGCTTTTCACCACCCTCCTTTCTAAGGTCAGGAATACCCTCCCCTTGTTACGAGACCCAAAAAAACCCCTTCGGGCTTCCTCGTGGCACCAGCAGGAAGCAGACAGCTCAAAATTGTAAAGAGAGAAGAACACCAATGCGTTAGGCAGGGAAATAAGTGACTGGTAACCCCTGTAACAAGGCCAGGGCAAGGATGGCGTGGGAAAGGCAACATCAATTATCAGTTCCTACCTACTTTCCGCAAAGAAAATGAAAAAAAGTGCCTGGTACTTCTGCACCCACATCTTCATGCAATATTTTCCCTTGCATGGCACCACGACTCCCTACCCCATCACAAACAGACAAGATCAGAAATACGGGCAAACATGAGAGCTACATCAGTAGAGCACATGGCTTCTCCTCTGTGCTTTGGAAAGGTTTTTGGAGTAAAAGACTCCAAGAGAAGAAGCAGTGGTGGGACTGGCCACAAGGTTCTCCTGCTGCACCTTGCAGTCATTTTTGTAGTGAGACATTCAATCCACCTTAACCCTCCTAGCTCCGCTTCACTGAAAATCATGGCTAAGCAAGAAAAATTTATCACTTACTTTTTAATCCTCTCTCCAAATGATGCTATTTCTTCTAAGATGCTTTGAACAGCTATGATGATCTCTTGGACCATGTGGATTCTGTCAATTAACCCCTTTTTCTCAGATTCCTAACAAAAAAAAAAAAGGAAAACCAGAACTTTTTATACATTCAGTATTTGTTAACACGCTCATGTGAAGAAAGTAAGATTCTCAGTACTGCTGATGCAGCCACAAACTCAAGTATATCACTGAAGGAAGGAGAGAACACCCACCCTGGGTTTATCACATACAAGTAACATGAAAACATATAGTTCCCTGGATTGTCTTCCTCAGCACCTGGGCAGAGGTTTCTACACCATCTAACACAGATTTGCTGCAAGATCTCAGACCAGGCTTGCACTGAAGAACCCAGTTGCATGCCAAACCAGAAGAGAAGCTGAGCACCCCTGAGTCCAGTCGACCTGTAGGGGAGTGCTGGGTGCTCAGTGCCTTTTAAGAACAAGAATATTCCTGTGCCGACCTTCTGAATATCACTTTTCTGAGCTTTGTAGGCTCCCAACAGCCACGCTGTTTTCTGCATGTGAATTAGCAGGAAGATAGTCAGTGTAACATTTTTTCGAACATTCTGTATAAAGACTTTTTCTTTTACTGTGGGGAAAAAAAAAAAGAATCAAGGAAAAAAAAAAAGACATTTTCCTTTTACAGCAGCCATCTCACAACTTCATTTCTTACTGTTTATTTTAGGCAACAACATTACAGGACATTACTACACATGTGCAGAAATAAAAAGGAAGCACAGAATGAATTAAAAATCAAAATGACTTAAATCAGCCTTGGAAATCATATACAATTATCAGCATTCAGCATTTCTTTGACAGCAATCTAACACACATACAGGCATGCAAATTGGCGTGGTTGCAGATATTCTAGCAAGAAGTCAGCAAAACATTCACTTACTACAAAATGCAGAGTCCTGGACACTGATCTTACATCACATTTAGACTCTCCAAAATCAGCTCAATTTAGAAAAAAAAGTCATTTTAAGTTATGTTTTAACCAGTCAGTGCCCAGACAAGGGAGTTGCTGGTAAAATGCAAGTTGCATCCGTGTTCTCTGTGGTCCTCACCAGCTGGGGCAGTGGAAAGGGTGGGTGGGAGTAAGCAAGGGCCAGAGACACTTGGATCAACACTGCTGCAATTCTGCTTCTATGTTGTGAACTCACGTTATTTCTCCGTGAAGGAGAGCGTCAGAGGCTACTTAAAATCACACTGGGCCAGAGAGGTGAAGGCTCGTTGCTACAGCCTTTTGGCATTACTGTGCTGTGAGAGGGTTTGTGTGCATCAGAGAGGGCATCGCACTACATCGTGTGCTGGAATAACATATGAAGCATTCTTGGACGCTGAGAGGCAGACATGACAGTACAGCCCTTGTAACCCTTTGAATTACTTGCTGCCCGTTTCTCTTCACAGTAATTTTTGAGTTTAAAAAGCCAGCCAAAACCACCATGGAGTTATCAAGCTCCAGACATCGGAATATTTGCCTTTAGGTTGCAAGTGAGTGCACAATGAATAGAAGCAGCATTTTAAATAATCACACATTTGGGTGTGAAAATGAGTATTTTTACATTAATAAAACAACCAACAAAAATGAAACCCTTGGGGTGTGAAATAACCCCAGAAGAAAATAAATAAATAAATAGTCAGTTTATGTGAAAATAGCACCAAAAAGTCATTTTCACACAACTCCAGTTATAACCTTGTTAGGCTCAAATGTAAATGACACATCCAAATTATATTTAACTATTCACTCACTAGAATGGTACAACGGTCCCTTAGCCATAGCTGGCTTTTTTGCGCCAAACTTGGAAGCAGAAGCTGGGGAGCAGTTCATGGAGAAACAGCCAGTGGGAATTTCACTCTGTCCAAATTCAGAGGGGTAAAGAAACCACTTTAGATAAAGTGATATTCCAGGGCAAGCCTACTCTTGCTACCCAGAGCTGCAAGGAAGAGCATCTGTCAGCTCTATCTGCATCATGCTGACTTCATTTACACGTCTTCGATCGAGCTTACAAGTGTGGTGATAACGCAGTTTAACCAACACAACATAACTTCTGCCGCAGCCACCAAGCAGACTAAGAAAATAAAACAGAAACCACCAGTTCCTAGGATATAATGGCAATGCATGCTTATTCTTAACTAGCAGGCATGCTAGAATCACCCCTAGACAACGGTGTTTCCAACTTATACTACAAAATGTGCCCAACCAAAGAAAAGGCAGTGGCAGACTGGGATTAGAAAACCTTGCAAATGAAATCAGTTATTAGAGAGTAAAACAGGCTAGCAACTGGTCTTGCAGTATGCAGTATGTGTGCAGAATCATTTGAAAATCTTGGAAATTTGTCAATATCTTTTCTGTGTCATTATTGTTTTGTTCTGGAAACCCTGCAGTCTAAACACATCTACAGGATGATTAGGTCACTGGTTAAGCGAGAGAGAAGCAGACAAATGAAGTACGACAAACGGGATTTTCCAAATTATTTAGGTTTTGGAGTGCTGTTCATGCTTTCTGAAGTCAGCATCTCACAAAACACTGTTGGAAGCAGTAAGACAGTTCATAGCCCACCGAGACGACAATCACTGGTCCATATTTATTAGTAAACGGCAACTGTCATACAGAAAGTTATATTGGAATGGTACCGTATTTGTGGAAGATGTAAAAAAAAAAAGATCCTAAATACATCTTTCACTAAATACACTTTCTCATCTGTGCTAGGTCCCACCACCCAGATAATTTTTCTCCATCCTCCTCGGGTATCATTCCTTTCTGATTTCTTTTGGGCTCAACATATTATACTGCTTGAAAAGAGGATTTGGATACCCATGGCTCAAAATCACAGCTCAGAATCTTTTCCTTGACTTAAAAATAAAATATTCTGCCTGTCTCTGACATTTTTTTCCTAAAACCAGTCGTGAAACTTTCATTCCTTCGAGGCCTTTTTCTTCTTTATTTCTTAGCTGATTACAGCACCGTGGGTGGACAAAAACTAGCCTTCAGCCTCTGGGAAAGAATTAACTCCATCAAAATGAATTTACAACCGAGAATTAATTATATAATCAGTGTGGTACTTCAAATCTTCCTTGCATATCCTGATTTAAGAAACCTTCATTTCTACATTAATTGCCTGAACAAAATCACAAAAGGGGTCTTACAAAAGATTAAGCATGTCAGGGGAAGGAAAAAAGAAAATCTAACACACAGCAAATTCAGAAATTACGTCTCTTGTGTCCAGCCAATGTACATCAACTCAAACCTGTAATAAAGACACCAAATCTCTGCTGTACTGAAAGGTGCTTCTAGATTTTTCTGTTTCTGAAATATGTAACGCTTCATAAACAGCACATGTAAATGCACTCAAAGGGTTACTACAGCTCTGTGATCTTCCTTCCCTTTCTTTCGACATTATGCTGCTCCCAGACATTGAGGGACGGTTGCAAAAGAAACTGTCATACAACCGCAAAATTGAGGTGCTTCCAACAATGAAGACTTTGTAAGTGAGTGAAATACGGGGCAGGCCAGGAGAGGACGTCCCCAGCATTAACACGGCAATTCACGATGGGGGAGCTTCAACAGTCAGAGCTGGGCTTGCAAGGTGAAATCGTAAGACCTATGGAGGAAGAGACTGAAGGCAAAAATTATCGATCATCTGCTCCGCAACAAAGCCCAAATACCGCTACTTACTGCTTCTGCTCTAGCAAAGCATCTGTTACTGAATTGAAAACTTGGATAGTGGAGATCTTCTAACTTCTTGTGATCATTTGTTTCAATGATTAATAGCTTTCATCTTTACAAAAAGCTGTTCCTTATTTTTTAAAATCTATCCTTCAGATGTTTTTCCTCTGGAAACATCCAAACCAGTAAGCAACACTCCAAATGCACAGACAATTTTTAATGTTGTTCTCTAAGTGGACTTCTGATGTATACTGCAAATATCATATGCACACAACTAAAAGCCTAGGCTTGACACCACAAGCAAGTTCTACATACTTGCTCACTTGGACTTCATATAAAACAGTCGCACAAAAAGAAATCTTGCATGCAACTTTCAAACAAGTGGTATTCATCAGCAGATTTTCGGCATGCCAAGGGAAACTCAATATATAATGCTGAGGAACACTTGGGGGCAAGCATGAGGAAAAGAGGAGGAGGAAAAATAAAGAGAGATTAATGCAAAAGGAAGAAGAAAACAGGATACAGGCAACTAAGTCAGGAATGAAAATCTTGATTATCTTGAGGAATTCAGAGAGTTCGTCTGCCTAGCGCTGGGCTGGCCTAACTTTCGGGATTAACTTTTTTACAGTAGCTATCTTATTAAGCCACTGCTGCTACAAGCTCATTAGGGCAAGTTTTACTGCGATTTATCCCACGTACCAGATATGAATTCCCCAGTGTACTAGTAACAAAGACGACTGATGGAAACGGGAAAGAAAGGAAAAAAGCTCAGGCATGCATTCCTGTTTGCTCCACTATTATTCTTGGGGTTTTTAAAAAAAAAACCCACGCTGTAGTTATTTAGAGAAAAGCAGACTTAGCCAAAGTTGGATTTAACTTGCAATTTGCTCCGTGCTAGACTACAAAACTCTGACTTCACCGGTGTCCAGCAAAACCTGTGCCAAACAACATCTTGAGGCCAAAATACCTGTAGATGAAGAACTTCTGAAACCAAAAAGATTTTACTGAGAATAAAGAGCAGACCACTGGCTCTATTGTCTGCAGGGAACACTTCACTAACAGCTTCAGTCTAGCAGCAGACTGAAGCTCTTGTGGGAGGTGGTAGCCATGGAGTGACAGACAGTCTCTTGGTAGCTAAAATCAATTCCAGGCAGAGCTTTGAAAACAGTCACCACAGCAACCTTGAACTGGATCCTGCCTTCGACGGGAGCCAAAGCGGCTGCAACGAACCCAGCAATCTGCCTTGCTGAGTCACTGTCTTGCCCTGTGCTGCAATGTCTGCTGCGTGTCAAGGAGGGCTTCTCGGCACTTCCAGGAGGACGGGTACCCGGAGAGGATGGCTGCCAAATTCTGAGCAATTGCCTCGTGCACTGCTGAAACTATGCATCACAGGATCGTTTTGTTTATTAACACCATGCTGCAAATGTGCCTGTCTGGCTGTGGAAATTTAGCGAATCTGAGTGTACTTGAAATAATTACCAAACAGAGGAAATGCAACACATACAGGTCAATTTATGCTCTCANGGCTGCCAAATTCTGAGCAATTGCCTCGTGCACTGCTGAAACTATGCATCACAGGATCGTTTTGTTTATTAACACCATGCTGCAAATGTGCCTGTCTGGCTGTGGAAATTTAGCGAATCTGAGTGTACTTGAAATAATTACCAAACAGAGGAAATGCAACACATACAGGTCAATTTGTGCTCTCAGTTAAAGAGGTGTGAAATCTGGAATAATTCCACCAGAGCCAATAGAATCACTTCAGATTGATACAAAGGAGAGCACCACCGGCCTTAAAAGGACACATTTTAAAAGCAATGGCACATCATCCTACAGCTAAGGCTGGGGCAACACTGGCGAAAAGCAAAAGATGACCACTCCACATCGTGCTCAGCAATGCTTGCAACTTCTTTGCTCACATTAGACGAATTTCATCTGTGCACAGAGGACCTGCAGAAGTCTCCTAAGCCCAACCCAAGAACAAGCTTATGAGGAGAGGCTTAGGTCATAACTCTGCTGCTTTCTCTCTGCACAGGTGTGAAACGCAGGGGGTTTAAGAGGCATTCTCTGTACTTGCTCACGTTTTCATAGACGTGTAAACCAACCCAAAGTCTGGTGGTATTGCTACAAGTTTTAAAGCAACACTAGTAGTCACAGCAGAATAAAACACCATTCAGGTGAGGAACATGTGCACTAGAAGTAACAAGAAAGAAGCTTGAATAGAGGCAAAAAATCAGACATCTTTGATGTAAAAAAGAGGTAAGGAAAGAAAAAAACTCTGTTCAAAGTAAGTGCTTTCTCTGGGACATACATGAGACCTAAGAACAATTACATGGTGATTAAACTATGGGATCTTCGTCTAGAATCTAGGTAATGGTCTTTAGCAATTTGGGGTACAGGAGAAAGACTTATTCATACATCTGGTCAATTCAAAATAACTTCTAACAACATTTTAAATAGTTGGAATTTTTAAGGGACAAGAACTTCCTGAGGTTTATGTGCTTGGTCCAGTGACCTGTCTAGTGCTACTTAATATTTCTCCAGAGATTTAGAGAAGTTACAGTGTTGGCTTACCTACCTCCAGGGCAAGAGGGGGAATTTTAGACTGCCATAGGGCTGCTAAGGTTTCTATGTGAAGACAGAAATACCACAGTCCCCAGGATATCTGAAAGTCCTCTGCAAGTCCCTCCTTTCAAGTCCTCTCTCCCATCACTCCTAAACCTATGAATGGATGGGTCATGATACTGAGACAAGGATTGTGCCAATTTATGGGATGCCTATGGATAAGAGCAGTGCTAAACAATGCCGCAGTGTAAATAAGAAATAACAAGAGACCATTTATCTTCCAGTTTCTTGTACGCCGGAGGCTCCGAAGCAAACAGCAAAGCACGACCAGAGCAACCTCTGCACTCTGTCTTAACCAGAAGTTGATTAGGTTAATCAGAAGCTTGGAGAAAACTTACGGAAGCTATAATTGTGTCTTAAGTGATACCTGGAAACTTGTATTATGCTTTAGTCAAGATGTGCTTAAAAGTGTCCCATCCTCCGGCTCTGCACCGAGCACAGCTCATGCAAGTAGCAGAATCTGTCCAGAATCTGGCTTCGCCATCACTAACGTATTCATGGCCTGTACGTAGACTCATTACGGAGCACTGAGAGAGAAGCCACACAGAGCCAACAGCAATTTAAGGGAGTCCAAGCCTACACAAACACACACCTTGTGGTGTTTTTTAGTACATGGACTTGACCATAATCTTGTGGAGAAGATGGGTGCTCCCTGTTAGTCTGAACATACCCTGTGTATCATGGGGTATTTTGAAGTCTTTACCATCATTTCTCTTCAGCAATCTTAATGGGAGATGTTGAAATATTATATTGCAATTGTTCTACTGAAGAAAAAAAGAAAAACTAATTAAATTATTTATACTTCCAGGGAAGAAAACAATGAGATGATATTGTCTGGAATGACCTTTCCTAAGTATGGGGATACAGCATCTTACACAATAGACTCTGGGTTCATGTTTCAATTACTGACCTTTACTGTGGAGAAAATTAATGCAATTTTCATCGTAATCCACCCGTACAAATAAGATCCATACGGAAGGTTTCCACATGCTGAATCTAACTCAAATGGAAAATGTCAGCTGTTTGCTACTGGATGAATTTGACTTTAATTTGTTCGGCTGGAGTCTTTTGGAATTGTATTCATAAAACTTTGTATATTTTTAGTGCCTATTTTTAACAGAGAATTTCCTACATTAGAAACACTGGATTTTTCTTCTGTGGGGATTTTTTCCCACTTTTCTTTTTTCCAATACATGAGATACTAAACATTTCTTGGAAGCTGCCAAATAACTTGGCTAAAAGCCACAGCGTCATCTGATCCTCGCCTCTTACATCCCACTAGCCAAGCAGGACTACGCTGGCTCACCACCGGACAGAAACCCACAAGAAAAATAAAAAAAGAAACAGGAACTGATGTCAATTTAGTTTTGTCTCTGATTTTCTTTTGAATCAGTTACCAGACCTGGAAATAGTAGTAATTTAAGTTTTGTCTCTTTCAGAGGAGATGCTAAAACCTAAGATCAAGAGAAGACTCTGTGCAGTCGGGCGCTATGATACACTCCTTCAACAGGGTAACTGTCTGCTCTAGACGCTCTACAGTTGTCATCAAAAAAAGAAAAAAAGAAGTAAAATAAATAGAAATGGTCACCAACCAGACAACTGACATTGAGCTGCATGTAAGTTGTCTATACCTTTCCACTGACAGGCGAACGATGTTTCGATGATGTAATTTTAAAACAAGGCTTATTCAGACAGTCTGATAGACCCCAGAGCTGACACGACGCAGCCTGAACTCCTTGTCCAAGATGGCACAAATCCGAGAAGGCATTCATCCACTGAACAGCTTGGGCCAAAGGGACAGAGCTCTCTTATCTTTTACAGTCCTCCATGCTGGTATTCAGGGAGGGGAGAGGGGGAAAGACAGGGGAAGCTGGCAATTAAGCCCTGCCATTTAAGACAGATAGTTTAGGTGGAGGGGAGTTAATCTGCTCTTGGGTTTTTGAACTAAGTGTCTGTGTATTTATAATTTGTAAACAGTTCGTCTCTTAGAGGGTGCGTTACAATTCCCAGAAGCATGGTCTGTTATGTCTAACATGCAGCAGAACCCAGCAAGGCTATGTGTGTGAGTATTTTGATAGAGCACGATGATAGGAAACAGAAACAGTGAACTCGTATACCACAATCCAACTAACAGATTTCAACCTTAGGAGCTCTTATGTTAGGGAGGAAAAAAAAATACACAGACTTCTTTTTAAAGTATAGCTGTCCATTTAAATGTTGACATTGCAATGAGATAATGTCATGAAATTACATTTTTCTAACACTCCCTAGAGAGCATCGGCCATCCTCAGACTTGGAAAAGTCACTTAGAATAACCTAATGTACTTAAAGATACAAGTCATCAGAGTGCAAGCATGGTCCCTCGCTGGTGCAAAGGGGATATGCCCAGGACAGGACAAAGACATTAAGACAATGCTGCGTAGCACCTGACATGGGACACATGTAGTGGCTGGTAATTCTCTCTCCTGGTAATTCTGTGTCAGAATCCCATAGACCTGTAACACTAGTGTATCAATTAATACAAGTTATGAATTATTATTGCTGTAACGTTGGGATATAAAGTGTTGTCTTGAAGAGAAATCCTGCTGGAAGCATCTACGGTGAGCAGTGTTAGCCAGCTTACCAGCTCTCTGTTTCAGAATCACGGTGCATGAAACAGAGTCAGAGGCAATGCTGATTACAACACAGTAGGGCCAAATTATGAGCAGCTCAGCATTGACTGAGTTTTCCTAAACCTGCATATTTAGTTAAAAGAAACCAAGAAAGAAAATGACAGTGAGGCTGTTTAGCAGGGTGGGGCGCAAAAATGCGAAGAGATTAGAGCCTTATTTAAATGACCCCGTTGTATTTATAGAGAGAACCAAAGTCTTTGGAGATATATCTAGGGTAAACCTCACCTATAATATTTCAGCTTTGCAGCAATAAATCTGTTGCACAGCACAGGAAACAGAGGATTAAATACCTATTTAACACATTTTTACTTTTTTTTTTCCACCTCAGCACTTGCAAATAAAAAAGAGGACTATTAAAAAAGAAGAAAGAAATGGGATTGGTTCCAGCAAATAAGTTACACCTTTAGGCATCACACAAATAAGACGTAGGATCAACATTTACAGGTGTTTAGCTTTGGGTATCCACAAAATAGAAATTACTGACTTTTAGAGATACACAGTATTCCTTTGAATACTGTGGATGCAACTTTCATTTAGCAACTTCTCATGAGTTCCAGATATTGGTCCATTTAGTAGACCAATTTCATGATGCAAAAAGTGAATTATAAATGAGAACATTTAAACAATGATTGTGTGTTCCAAGAAACCTGTAATTCAACTAGATTGTCTGAAGTTCACTTTATAACTTCGAAGACTTCTGGCTGCTCATTAAAATATAACCACCACAGAAGAGCAGGTTAAATTTAAATAACTATTCCCATCAATTAGTCTGCTGAGCTTCAATTCTAGTGTCTGTGACCAGGAAGAGTTAAGGTGCGCTTGCTAACTGTGGTATTGATTTACTTCTCAGTGATCAACAATTTCTCTGTAACGATCTTAAAACACAGAATATTCAAGAAGGGACTTATTAACTTAGTATGCAATTTAAAAGTTTCACATTGCTTTGTGAACATTTTCTTCCTAACAGCTAATGTTCCTCTGCATGCTGTTGCTCGTTAAATAATTCCTCACCTTTTAGCTTTAAAGTATTTATAGATTATCAGATCCTCCTTCACTTACTTATGTTTTTTCAAGCTGTATACATTAAGTTCTCTTAATCTTTCTTCATATGTCATGCCCTCTAATCCTTTTATCATTTGTCACTGTGGTTTGAAAAACTTGGAAAAAAAAAAACCAATGAATTTTTCATAGTGAGAAGAACGAGTAAGTATGCACCAATAAAATAAGAAACAGACCTTGACAATTCCAATTCTTTCTACATTTGAGACGATGAAATAAAACCATTTTTTTCCCAGGCTCTGAAAGAAATGCTGAGAAAATTCTAACCAGTCCTCCACAAATCACACTGATTCTGGCCTACAGAAACGGAAATGCCAGATCATTTGGGGAAATCCATTAGTACAGAATGTCCATCCAACACAAAATGGATGCGATGAGGCATTTTACATCCTCATGCATGTCTTTGCACCTCTTCCACCCATACATATACCTGTGAGTGCACACACATGAACATGTGCCTGGTGCAATTTCAAGCACAAAATGGGGACTGCTTAGATTCAATTAAAGTTCAGAGGTTTCATGTAGGTAACGCCACTATTGAATGTTACATAAACCAATCTTTTCATACTTCCAAAGCTGCCAATTAGAAAACCAGTAACAATTGTTTTCCCAGTTAATACAGATAACAAATGAAGATCTCATGGAGATAGGATGGTCGATTTGCCCTCTCCCACTTTCCTTCTGATTCTACCTAACACAACCATGAGATATGCTTACCTTATCATCTTCATCCTCATCTTCATCCAAGCCTATAAGCTCCTGCAAAAGCAGATGTCCACATTACAAAACACTACACTTATTTTTTCAGTGACAGGCAATGTTCAAAAGCTTATGATACTCCCACAACATTTCATTACACAGTTTTCTCCCACTTCTATTGCAAGTCATCAAAAAAACCCCACCACTTTAACCTTTCACAAAGAACGTTTTGTATTCAAGGACTTCTTTTTTTTTTTTTTGTGATATCCTGAACAAAGCATGCAATACCCTATACAAATTTTAAGTCTAAATAAAGCATTAGTGGCCGTGTCCAGCAGTTTGAAGGCAACAGGCTTTCAAATTCATTGCCAACTTTTACTGTCTGTAAACAGCTTTGTTCTTAGTCTGACAAATGAACCAGTCGGTATGTCAAGGCTGAGGACTCTGTACTCAACTTGTTCCATCCTCACTGCTACAATGACTGCTCCCTCCCTTTAGGGCCATTACTGAAACATTAGACTTTAGAAAATACATTAGTATGAACATATTCGATCTCACGAATCACAGTCAGATTTCTATGCAGCATTATTTCCTCCCTTTACCTTCTACGTTGACAGGTAGGGGAGAAAACAAAAGACTTGGCTAAGGCTTGAAATTAGGAGCACTTGGCTTTCAACTGAAGTATTTAATAAGCTGAGCCTTTAACAGGGTCTTCTGAATTTTTCTTGGTTATTTAATAGGTACATTTGAATTGGTGTACTACATGTTTAAATACAGCAAACATGCAAAGAATGCGAAGAATCACAATAAAAAGATGGTTTTGATTTGGGCTTTTTTTCCCGTGCGTTGGGTGTTTTTGTTTGGGGGTGGTGTGTCTGGGCTTTTTCTTTCTCTTTTTCCCCAGAAAAGCAGTTGCATCTAGCATGCAGAAGATATTGAGAGCTCAGAAACCCAGATTTCCTCTTTGGCTCTCTAGTATACCCTGAGCAGCTGAATTAACACTGATCGTGGTTTAGATTTCTATAGAAACTCCCCATCTGTAAATCATAAACCATTTTACCAATACTCATGAATTTAGCCTCCTGGCAACTGGATCATGCATACAAGGTTAATACTGTTATCCTCATTTTATAGCACAGAAATCAGACAAAATTTGAGGTCCACTTTTGCAAAGCCTGTTGCTCGCATTCCTCTACATACGTGAAATGTGCATGTCGGCACACAGAAACCAGAGGTAGTGCACGTGCAGCCAAGGTCTGAAGAAGCGATAAATAAATGACTGTGTAAAAAGCATTGG
The DNA here is from genome assembly GCA_013398225.1 of Steatornis caripensis. Taxonomy (NCBI): domain Eukaryota; kingdom Metazoa; phylum Chordata; class Aves; order Caprimulgiformes; family Steatornithidae; genus Steatornis; species Steatornis caripensis. Next base: position 200,223 of record VZSC01009239.1, on the reverse strand, counting down.
TATTCTGAGGAAAAATTTTTCTCGTCTGCAGGACAGATGTGACTGGGGGTAGCACCTGATTGTCTATTTTTGACCTACAGATGGTTAGAATCATAAGCACACATAAAAAAGAAATCAGCTAATATTAAAGGCTCTTTGACTACTTGTTCCATATGATCCCAATCCTGCAAAGCACTTTGGCAGATGTGTAACGTCGCTTATGCAAAATGCACCCCTGAATTTCACAGCATCACATTGCTCGCAGGATGGGTTGACAGGAAAAGGGCCAACTTACTGGTGGACCTTTCTTCAGTATTCCTACAATTAACTCCTATTTTCAGATATAGCCTTTTTGTAGCATCCACCTGAATGATGTACTACTCAATTTTATCGACTTACGAAAGACTCTCCTCACTTGAACATGCAACAAATTCATCATAGGATGAGTGATGGGTGTTGGAAGGCATTCTCTGTGTATTTTTTCCTGGGTAAGTTGTTATTACTTTATATTGTCTTTTGTACTAAAAACAAAAACACCTGTTTGCCTGGGATTCTCCCACATGGGAAGTTCTCATTTTCCTGGTGAAATAAAGTAGTCACTGAAGACACACAATATCTTTCTACATTACTCTGGACTTGGCTGAAATTGGAGAAAAGCATTTCTTTTACCATTTGTTTTCAAATCGAGTCTATATCCTGGTCTGGATAATGCAACTTTCCCTATTTTCTAACAAGCTTTCCACTGAGGAATGGATGAAAACTGAATCAGGAGCAACTCTTCTCACTAAAACTAATAAACCAGCTACTGACCTTGTTAATTCTATGATATTATTTCTTTGTATAAAATCTACTTGATTTGTTTGGGTAAAGGTATTCTTCATGGGTACATATGTCAATCATCTTTTAATCAAAAGTTAGAAGGAAGCTATAATTCAGACTGTATTTCATTACTGTACTTATTACACATTTAAAACCAGAATATTATGGACATCCATTAATTTACTCTCACATTTTTAACTGCAATTACCATTGTTATGCAAGTAAAGACAGTGGCCAACATCAAACAGCATTTCATACCGCAACGGGAACAATTTGCCACACCTGTTGTATTTATTTTTGTATTTAAATCTTTTTTTCTCCCAGATCAAGTTAAAAAATGAAGGCTAAATTTCGGGGGGGGGGGCGGGGCGCGGGGAAGCATTACTTATTTAAAAGTGAGAGGCGGTGAGGAGAAATGAGGGCTTCTTAAAGTCTCAGATCACAGGACAAGGTTTAAAAACAACTAACTTCTCTTTCAGCTTCTATTGACTTTCCTCTTCTGTGAATGATGAATCATCAGTGTGATGAAAAGTGTAAGAGCAGTAGCAGCATGGGTCTTAGGAACTTACCACTTTGTAAGTCCTTCTTAATTCAACTTAGTTAAGAAGGTTTGTAGTTACTTAGTATGTGAAATCCCCGTCCTACACACTCTCGTCATTTTCTCCTATCTACTCTGAATGGTTTATTGCTTGAATTGAATCATGAAAATTGAGAGGGTTGAGGTTTCTTTTCAGTAACTTTGAAATAAAAATTCTGTTTAGCTACACAACTAGCTTAATACCATTAAAATGCATGACATTTTGCTCAAGGGCAAATTCAAGCGAGGGCTGTCAGAAATGTTACTGACACTTTACTTGCCTGGGCATCTTGGGTGTTGTTGACCTTCCCCGTTGTGACGAGGGAGAAGTTGTATGCAAAGAGCACCAGTAGAGCCAGGGGCACCATGTACAGTTCCACACTCCAGACGGTGACCACAAATACCTGGGAGAAATAAAGCAGCAGAAGGTAATACATACAAGTGTTTAAAGAGAAAGACATACAAGAAAGCCTTTCAGTCATTATCCCTATGTACATTCATCCTTGAACCTCTGTTAACCTCATTCATATCATTATTTTGGCAAAGAAATTCTGCTCACAAAACAGGCTCTCTTTCTATTCTGTTTGAATCCATTAGGCTGCCATTTGTTAGCTTCTCCCTCACCTAATATCTGGTGAAGTACAAGGCCATGAGCATAAGGTTAGTCCGAAGGCTTTATTCACTCCCTCCTGGGACCCCCCTCAAGCCTGAAAGCCCTTTGTCCTTAGTGCTAGTGCATAACCGATCCACTTATAGAAGTAAACCTGCTTCACTTCATCAAACCCTGATTGCCAGGGGTTCCTTTCACAGGCTAGAGGAGGGATTCTTCCTCTTGTGCAACAGGAGCCAAGCAGCTCCCTCGTCACTCCACAGTCATCAAATGCATCTGCACCGCTACTCCACCTACGTTCTTGGCATAGCAGCACAGAGGCAGGACCATCAACTTCCAGGAGGCAAGTCTCTAGGTTGCATGTGATGCGTTATTTTGGAAAGGAATCCAGTAAGCCTTGTCTCCATTCCCATACCCTTACCATTTCTCAGCACAGCATATTCTGATTTCACTGGTTGCTTCGAGTCTCTCTGCCCAGAAACGGTATGAGTCTGTGCGTTTGGAGTGGTATCTGACAAAAATCCACTAATAGCAAAACCAGAAGCCAAATTTTGAAGTTCTGTTCTGCAAATCTGATCAGCAAAACATGTAACTAACATGACGGGATTCAAAAAGCACTTAGGATTTTTTAAATTTTTTTAAAATTATACCAAGCCAAACTGCAATCCTATCTTACAAGCACCAGCAATACCTGAATGGACTCCAAACTTGGAGTGGCTGGCAACTCAAACTTAATAAAATAAATCCAGAACTGCCATAAAATGCATGTTGTGATCCCCTTTCCTTTTCTACTCGTACATAGTGTTTCCAGAACTCCCTAATCCTGGTAGTAATCTGAAGCTATTTTAAACAATCTTCTTTAAAGATAAGGCACAAACACATTTATCTGATTTTTCTTCCCCCAAAGGAACCTGTAATGATCAGAAACAAATATTACATTTTTAGAATAACACAGGTAGGTGAAAATGAGTCAGATCCATTTAATGTATCTCAAACTGCAATGAAGGGAATACTCCATGGGTGATCTGAAAGCTAAATCCCTACCTCCCTTCCTCCTTGGCCCATCAGACACTACATATAAAGGCAAGGCTGGCACTTGCAGAATGGGATATTTATGGCAACGTATTCTGCGTTATGGACCTGAGAGTCTAATCACACTGTACCAAAGAAGCACTTCCCACTGCATTCAGCAGGGTGAGAATTTATACCCGTACAAAACAGCAGCTGTTGTAACTATTAAACAAAAAGACTTGTCTGACATCAGACAAATGGCCAGTTAATATCTACCAGGGGCCAAGCGTAAACCAAGAACCAACGACTGTATATGTAACCCTGCCCAAACAGCAGTTGCATTTTCTAGAGTGAACCTTGTTTTATGTTAGCTGTTACTATGCAAGGAATCAGACCGTCATCCTGTTCTTGGCATTTGTAGGCCAGTAAAACAATCTTTGAGATATATTCATTTATAAAACGAGCTGACATCCAGAAAATATATCCCCATGCTATTGATTTGTGGCATAGGAACGTAGAATAGGATTTGGTTTTGATTTCTTGCTTCTTTTTGATCCTGCTTTTCAGCATAGTAAAAAATTAGAAGTGATAATGATTCCAACAGCCACATTTCATATGTAAGCAAGGCAATAGAAACACAAGAATCGTTGCCAAGAAGGCATGGTACTTGATCTGTCTTACAGTGGTCCTGCATGGCTTTAGTTAATAAAGACTTCAAAAATTGTGATATTGCAAGTGAAAAAGTCTTCCGCGAATTAAAAGTTCTAACCTGACCAAGTTCCTCTGAAGCTATTCCAACTCCCTTGGTTGAATCTCTACCTGCTTTGTAAGACAAAGCGAAGGTGATACCAGCTCCTGCCCTATCTCAAACATCACTCTAAAGAACAAGGATCTGTTATTGTACATAACAATTCAGATATCCCTCTCAGGTATATCTGGATAGATAAAAATAGACACACATATAAGAATATACATCTGATCCTTATGTAAACTCCTTCATGGAAATTCATATTGCCAGGTATTAATTCAAAAGATTTGCTTCAGCCTGTTGGAGCAGGTTGCATTTACATCATCTCCCTGAGGTATTAGCAAACTCAGTCTTCTCAATGAAGAAAAAAGACTCCACTGGCAGTCAGCTAGGCAAAGTCCTACAGGAGTCAATGAAACTCTTGAAGAACTTCTCTTCATTCATTCAATTGCAGGACTTGAACCAATTTTAGCGCATCTGTCACCATCCTATATGAACATCGCTCTGCTCAGTTGCAAGTATAATACAACCTTGCAATCACAGGTCATTTAGGCAAGATACAAAATCAAGACCTTGGTGATTTTAGATCCAACAGTACATTTTGTGTATTATTAAGTTTCAGACCTTACATGAAACTTAAAACTTAATTACAAAATCTCACTGCAGTCTCGATAGCTGAGGCATACTTTTGCTTCCTTTCTAATGCTGACTGGTTAATCAGTTGCTGAGTTATAATTCAGACAGCGACACTTTGAGAGAGCTCCCACCTCTTAAGAAGAGTTGCTTTACTGCTACCACCGCAGTAGAGGGAACTTTCATTACTGTGACACAACACAGACACCAGACAAATTGATTTAGCTATTCAGAAATTATTTAGCCTCAGAGGTATGGGAAATGATTGCTGTGAACATACAGAATGCAATAAAAGTTCAGAGGGTGTTTATAAAGCAAACGGAAATATTTCTGCATTCTAACAGCCTTTTGAGTAATTCTGCAGCATCAGCTTTCAAAGCAGTTCCCAAATAGGCCCATGTCCTATTTTATCAACTGTCATGCAGCTCCCTGACACTGACTACAGCATCAGCAGCCCTGTGGTACAGGTGCCCTTCGCCCCCGACTCCCGCTTCCCCCCAGTTACAAGGTTCTCAACCATTCATTGTTTTATTTTCTCCCCAGTGGTACCTTATGCCCGGGAGAAGCTCCAGCATTATCCTCCTAAATTATTTTCTTTGCAATACCTTTGGCTAAAGCTCAAGAGTGGTTCAGTCACTGATGAATACAATGGCTATTGCAAGCAACGGTATCTTCTCGATTCTTTGTAGTCCTTAGTCTGCCTTTTGCCTAATACATAGGCTGGTAAGGGAAATCATTAACAAGTCCAGATCACTTGCTCAGTATCACAGAAATCAGGGACAGAATCCAAGCCCCCATTTCAAATGATCCAGTTCTAACCAACCATAAGTTTTCCAATGTTTCACATCATTGTTAGACCAAGTTCTGTCAAACATAATCCATTACATCTTTTTACATCCATGACACCTTTTCTGCTGGGCTCTAGACTGTGCACGATAGAAGTTAAAAGGACGGTAGCCAATTTCTAAAATAAAAGTCAAATAAGTAGAAACTAGCTTTCTGCGTTACTACTTTTAATGAAATTTGAAAGTGTAAAAAGCCTATTATAAAACTGAGCAATTTAAGCCACAGCATTATAAAACAACGATCAAAACAGAAATGGGACAGACATATCCAGAGAAAAACTGAAAAAAAAAGAGCTCTTGAAACTAATATTTAGACTAGAGTCCTACCTAGAAGAGAAAAGGAATAGCATAGCCTTGGAGAAAGGACCACTGGATTTCAGCTGATTAATGTGTTGCTATTTCAAAGGGCCTAATCACTACAAGTTAAAACTCTGGAGGTTTGGAAGCCGTTTCATCTGAAAATCATTGAAGAGGGGTCCAACTGTTCCTGTCAAGAAGCATGGAGTTTGAACAACCATGAGAGTGGCCCTTTTGACAGCAGTACAAAAGATGAGAGAAGGCAGTCTCAACTGAAAGTAAAAACAAACCCTTAGAAACACGTTTCAAATCTAGTTTTTTCTGCCCCTCTGGTTCCAATTTAGGATCTGACTATTAAGAACAGATTTTAGACGGGTGTCTACTAAAGTATGCCCATAAAATATTTGTCACCAGCAAACCCATAGTCATGGGATACAACAGTTTTAAGAGGTTTAGAAACCTGGCATTAGATAGGATTTTCTGTGTATTTTTTCTACAGAGTAATTATGATTTTTTTAACTCTAAAAAACAGGCTCTTTTTAACCTGGTAAGTCTTTGTGGAGAAGTAAAACATGCTGTGTTGTGGGACAGAATAATTCTTGGAAAACAATGGTGATGCGAGAAGGAGAGGGATACATTCAATCAGATGGAAAAAATAAAAGTGAAAGGAGATTAAATGCATGCAAGGAACCTATGGTAAAAGGCTACTTTCTCAGCCAGTGTAAGCTACAATGTTAATGAAATGCCTCATCAGTGGAGCTGTGAAAAACATTATTTGAAACTCCAAGTTTTAAAACCACACACAATTTAACTGAACTCTAAACTACTAACAGCTTCGTCAAAAGTTTCCTTGCAATTTTATAAACACGGTCTATGCAATTCACAAAATTGGGAGAAAAACTTGAGCTGATACTGCTGTGAATGTCCAAGTTATGTTTCAAACTAAACCAAATTACTGCTTTTGATTTGAGACACAAAGATGTGCTCCACTTTATTTACAGGGGAGAGGAATTACATATTTTTAACTTCTCTCTGGGTTACACAGTCTCAAGATGCCATGTATGCATAAATAGACTCTATAAAAGATTATAAATTTCTGCAGCTAAATATTCAGGGACAAACTCTAGCATTTTTTTTTTTTAAGCTTTCAGTCCCTCTGCCCCAAACAAAATACAGGATATTAGCCAATGACGTAAGATAGCGGCTCCCCAAAAGGGCATTCAAATTGCTTGAAGGCGTTAAGCTTGTCGACAACAAATTATTTCTGACAGATACTTATTCCTGCCCTTAGAAAGGGAGAGTAAAGGAGTAGAGGAGAGAATGAACACACTCAGAGCAGGACATTTGTGTGTACGTGTACATATATCTTTACATACGGAGGTATCTCTTCCAGATACAGGCAATATGGATGCATGAACGCAGTGGTGCTGAGCCCACGCTAACAGGAACCAGGGTACACAGCGTGGGGTCCGCCCGATGCGAGTGCAATTACGAGTCTTGCGTTCTTGGGCTGGCTTGCGCATCAGACTAGTGAGACTATTAAAAAAGAAGTCTATAACAATTATGGAAATTAGTCTAATACAGCCTCACCTCAGGGCCTGGCAAATAAACATCGAGGCAGTCACATAGCATGTATTTCCCACTGAAGTCTCTCTCCCAAAGATTTTTGTTTTCTTTTTTAAGAACAGATTCTCTTCGAAAGATGCATTCCAGAATGGTTCGTACTAGCACTCTCCTTCCCACATCTGTACAATGCTCTTTCACCGTACCACGGCCAGGTGAGAGTGTGCCTATGCCACTTCATAACCACCACGCTGGAGCTCAAGGAGGGTTGGTTATGAGCAGGGTTGCTCCCTCATTGTGATGCAATAACGAAGAAAGCAGCATGAAGAGAAATTATACTTAAATAAACTGGCACTGTCAGAAGAAACCTATTTACTTTAGATTCAGTTTGCTCTTTGTGTCTCCAGCAAAAGAACACAGAGCATCTCAGCAGCAGTATGAGACGTGCACTGTATTGAACGGCAATGACCAAAATCAAAAATGACCTGAAGGAACAGAGGTCTTTAAATATTTATGCCACATTACAAATTATCTCTGCATTGCTCTACACATCAGGGTACAAGTTACTAATTTTTTAAGGATGTATCACAGGCGAAAAGATTAGCTCTTCTACACAAGCTCTCTGTAGCAAGGGCAAACACAATTGAAATCTAAAACCAAAACCACACACAAAAACAACCCACCTAAGCACCCCAAAGTCAAACTAAAACATTAAATTGTGCCCCAAAATAACTCCATCTGTATTACATGCATGACTGTGCAGAATTGAGAAGTAGGAATAAAGGTTATGTTTGTACAATTTTCTATCACACAGATCCACCTCAATTTTTTTTTCAGAAGATGCTTGGGGTGATAGAAACAAGATGGCGACGTTTGCGCACCTCAGCTGTCTGCGTAGGCTAAATGACACAGCCACAAAGCCATGTCCTGCCGCCATACCCACGTGCCCCATCCCTGCTTCTCACAACTGCAGCTTGCTGAGAAAGTGGCCTGGAAGGAAGTTGAGGGGGAGAACAACCCGAGATACTCAACTTGTGCTTGACATTTTACACTGTGTGAGAGGATGTAATGAGGAAAAGGAGGGATAGAATAAAGCCTTTGAAGGAAGGAGGCAGGAGGACAGGAATTATACCCACCAGGGTCACAATTTTAACATCAGTATGACCATTAAAAAGAAAAGAAAAAACCCAGTGTCCTCACTTTCAACAAAATAAGACATAAAACAATCAACAAAAAAATCCCTGAAGAACATATGAAAAATCTCATATTGTTTAAGTCAATATGTGTTAGGACCTTTTTTATTACTGTCTGGTTTAGATTCTTCAAGGGGATCTCATTTTCTCCGCTGCTGCTAAGGAAGTAGAAACTCATTTGTGTTTTAAATGAAAGCTGTGATTCATGTGCATTCACAGGACTCTAAGAAACGGTGCTTTAAGAAAAAGCGTGTTATTCTGCGAAAGTCACAGCGAAATCAGAAGAGCTGACAATATTACAATCTGTTCTCCGCTGTCCTCTTGGGACACTGCCGTTGGTAACTTCATCAGGGAAGGTTGGGATGCTGCACTTAAGACTGCAAACACTTACAAAACGTCCACGCTCTGATCCTGAATTACCTTTGCGTCATTAACACATTCAATGAATTTATTCTTTATTCATAACAATGCCTGGAATCGGGAAGAGATAAACAAGATAATAAAATTAAACCACCTAAAAATGGAGGGGTTTCCTTTATTTTGATTATTTTGGTTACATTAATGAGATTAGCCAGTCTGGAAAATACAAAACGAGATCCTTAGAGATCTATCTTTAACGAGGGGTCAGGGAGGAGATGTTTGGTTCAAGTTTATTTCACTGAACTTATCACCTGTTAAGTTTATACGTAAGTTAAGATTTGCATATTGCATTCCAGCCATTTGAAGATTATCTGTCAAACTGGTCAGTGTGGATGATAATTTTCAACACAAAAGGGCGTGTGTCCGCGGGTGTCGTCTTTGTCCTTTAAGACACGTGCATTCAGACCCCAGAGCCCAACGGCCCACCCCACAAGCCTAACGGGGTGCCTCCACACGGTTTTCTTGCGGCTGCTACTCTCTCTTTACAGCTAACCCCAAAAGAGGTGAATCGAAACAAAACCAACTGCAACACCATGAGTTTTGGGTTCTAGATTCAGGTACGCACAACAGTGTTAGAGTAAAAGACTTCAAATCCTTTTAAGCTGCAGACACTGAAGAAATAGCTGTTTGCTAGCACACTGACTGGTCTAATCTTTCCCTCATGCTTTTATCTAACATATTTTACATTTCCTGTGCCAAGTGAAATACAGTGAAGACCCTCAAGCAATAAAGCATCAAATTGAAAAAACGGGGAAAAAATATTACAACAGTTTTCTATCTTTTGGGGTAGTCTTCCGGGAGTGCGTCAAGGGAATAAATCTGCATGTTATTTCTAAAGGGGTAACTATCACAGACAAAGGCAGTGGGGGAAGGTCCTAAAAGAAGGGGGGCGGGGGGGTAGCATGCCAAAAAGATAAAAGATCTGTTATTTTATATTCTAGCTAAATTAAATGGTCATTTTTATCTCTAATGTTTTGGTTTCTTTATCAGCAGGGTCATAGTTTTGGAATTACTCTCATACAGAAATCTATTTCCAGGGAAGACAGGCATTATGCAAGTTAAAAGCCTGATCTTATAGTAAATAATTCTTCCAAAAAGTGTCAGAAAAAAATATCTGTGCTATTTTAAAGGAGGCAAAAATGTAGCTTAATTTTATTTATTCTGGATAAGGTGAACACCTTAAAAGGGTCACGAAAAAATTTATCATTAGCTGAGCTGATAAATGTCCACTTACTTTGGAGACATATTTGCTAACATCGTGAGAAACATTAGCAGGGAGGGTCAGATGGTGACGTAATTGCACAGCGAATGGAAAGAGTATTTGGTGAAAGTGTTCTTCAACTTTGGGCTCTCAGCATTGGGTTACAACTGGTAGCAAACGGGAGGCATAAACGATACGTTTAAACTACTTTAATGACTTCCTCCTTCACGTTCATAGTGCGTATTAGAGCTGAATGAGTAAAGGAAAAAGGGCTCTCTAATACAGCGAGTAGGTTTGATTAGACTTAATTCTGCGTTCAGTGGGCAGGAGGATCACGCATAAGGTTACTTCCCTTGCTGTCTTCAGCTATAGCATTGAAAAAAAAAAAAAACCAGGTTGCAGTAAACCCACATAAAAGAAAAATAGATCCTTGTACACACTATGCTGCAAAACTGTCTGGTACCCTCTTTTCCAAAACCTCCAGCCCTAAAGACATGTTTCAAATAAAACCAGCAGAAGGAGCAAAAAAATTAAATTAAAAAATAAAATAAAAAACCTCCCAGTAAACCCAGATCACAGAACTAGAAATCTAAAAACATCTATAAAACAGTAAGATGACAGCCTTTCAGGCAAAGAATTTCTGATTATTGTCTTTCTTTACGCTGTACATGGGATTCCCCACCACAGCCCCATGCCGGAGCCCAGAGGATCTCTTCTTCTACTCAAGACACATTTCCCACAGTCAAAAGGAGAGCAGAAATCATAATTGCACCCCAGCCCTCCCCACACCCGACACATACACCGGACACTGAGAACGGTGAAAGTGATTACAACACACTTAAACAATTTCAGCCAGTTCATAAGCTGCAGTGTGATAAAATTGCTGCATTACAGAACAAATGCAGGAAGGTAACTGGGAGACTCGCTGTAATTATACGCTAAATATTGTAAGCTAGCTACAACAGTAGACACCCAAAGAAATCCTAAGTACTGACAGCATGACCATGTAATAGAGATTTTCCACTAGCAGATCTATAGCATCTTGCTTTCCAAAATACAGAATAATCTGAAAAGGAAAAAAAAAAAAAGTTGCAAGACACTTGCAATTTCAGGCAGCTGTTCAGGTAAAACTAAAGCCAGAAGATTGTTTATTTTAATAAAGCTATTATATGTGCAGCTCCAAATTAGGAATGGCAGGAGACTAGGGGATGCCTAAACCATCACCACCTGTTTGCCCTGAAAATCAATTAAAGTCACACTATCACAGCGATCCCTTCTTAGCTAATAAAAGTTATACAGCTTCAACATGCGACTTTAGGTGCTTTGAGGGAATGCGCCTGAAATCAAAATCCTCAGTCTCACATTACTTCAGTGCTGAACACAAGTCTGAACGAACCACTGTAACACTTGCCTTTTTGGGGTTAGAGAAGGTGTTAAGGGAAAAGCGATCGCGAAGTGCTGTTTTGATGCAGTGGGTTGAATATTCAGTAAATTCAAACAATCCAGCCAAGAACATTCTATAGAGTTATAAGCACAAGAAAACTGAAGCCCTTTATGACACACGCCTGTTCAACATATTCTGCGCTGCAGAACAGATCCAACTTTACAAGTTGAAAGCAAGGGCAGTAGAGACATCCCAAGTGTTTTAGTAATTAAACGAATATGCATAATGAACCATATGCCCAAAGGGCCTGTTCTTCATGTGGGCCAGATTTTTGTTTGAATTTTTAATTTTTATATACAGATGAAACATTTCATGTAATATAGCAACAGTGCAAAGGAACACGCTATGCAGGAAGGGAAGGAGGAACTACCCATGTGAGAACGATCAGAATACACTTGATGAATTCTGCTCCTCAATTTCCGATTCAGAGCCAAGAGGGCTTTTTTTAAAGAAAAAGAAAAAAAAAAGATAAATCCTTTTCTCCTTTGAACAGCTGTATTAGTCATCTGCTCGGAGTCTAGAAAAAGAGGCATTAAATATATGTATATTTATATAGGTCATATTTATACATTTGTATGTGTGAAATGGATTATATACACCAACACATTTAGATGCTGCAAGACCAGCAAAAACACAGACACTACCTCAAATTACAAAGCTTCTGATCCACCAGAAAAAACTAGAGGATAGCTCTCTGTTCTGCAGGACCTGTCATGTTGTGTGGGCTGCAGGGAAACAGGACACACACATCTGTCGGTGAAACAGGAACGGGCGTTTTTAAAAAGACAGGTCAAATTCCACTCTCGTTACAATATTGTTACCCTACCGTCAATGTGAGGATACCATGGCCTTGTTGCAGAAATACTGAATCTTCCAAATTCTCTGGGGGTTGAGTCGTGCTTCTCCTTTCTGAGTAACATTCACCTTTTTTTCATCCCTTGCTCTTAAAGTGCTTTTCCAAGCAAAAGAACCATCCTTCACAAACATAAACCATTATAATAGGTCAGTCTTCTAAACCAGCAACAGAGCTATTTGGCGCTTCAAACTGATTTTCTAGTAGCTAGGCTGCACAATAACAGTCTGGTTCTTCTAAGGGGTTCTGATCCATTGGACAAAATTCTATTTTGCTTTGTAAAACCAGTGATGGGGTCAGGTACTTGTCAGCGTGGACAGGCGGGTCAAGCAGCAGAAAAACTTTCCTGCGTGAGCTGTAACAGATTTATGAGTTGGGTTTTTTACACATAATTTAGGCTCTATGAACCAAGAGAAAACAAATCGTTGTCAGACTTAGTGAGGGAAAGGAAAATTTTGGGGTAAATAGCAGAGATTGCCTCACAGCAGCTNGATCCAACTTTACAAGTTGAAAGCAAGGGCAGTAGAGACATCCCAAGTGTTTTAGTAATTAAACGAATATGCATAATGAACCATATGCCCAAAGGGCCTGTTCTTCATGTGGGCCAGATTTTTGTTTGAATTTTTAATTTTTATATACAGATGAAACATTTCATGTAATATAGCAACAGTGCAAAGGAACACGCTATGCAGGAAGGGAAGGAGGAACTACCCATGTGAGAACGATCAGAATACACTTGATGAATTCTGCTCCTCAATTTCCGATTCAGAGCCAAGAGGGCTTTTTTTAAAGAAAAAGAAAAAAAAAAGATAAATCCTTTTCTCCTTTGAACAGCTGTATTAGTCATCTGCTCGGAGTCTAGAAAAAGAGGCATTAAATATATGTATATTTATATAGGTCATATTTATACATTTGTATGTGTGAAATGGATTATATACACCAACACATTTAGATGCTGCAAGACCAGCAAAAACACAGACACTACCTCAAATTACAAAGCTTCTGATCCACCAGAAAAAACTAGAGGATAGCTCTCTGTTCTGCAGGACCTGTCATGTTGTGTGGGCTGCAGGGAAACAGGACACACACATCTGTCGGTGAAACAGGAACGGGCGTTTTTAAAAAGACAGGTCAAATTCCACTCTCATTACAATATTGTTACCCTACCGTCAATGTGAGGATACCATGGCCTTGTTGCAGAAATACTGAATCTTCCAAATTCTCTGGGGGTTGAGTCGTGCTTCTCCTTTCTGAGTAACATTCACCTTTTTTTCATCCCTTGCTCTTAAAGTGCTTTTCCAAGCAAAAGAACCATCCTTCACAAACATAAGCCATATATTATAATAGGTCAGTCTTCTAAACCAGCAACAGAGCTATTTGGCGCTTCAAACTGATTTTCTAGTAGCTAGGCTGCACAATAACAGTCTGGTTCTTCTAAGGGGTTCTGATCCATTGGACAAAATTCTATTTTGCTTTGTAAAACCAGTGATGGGGTCAGGTACTTGTCAGCGTGGACAGGCGGGTCAAGCAGCAGAAAAACTTTCCTGCGTGAGCTTTAACNATCCATTGGACAAAATTCTATTTTGCTTTGTAAAACCAGTGATGGGGTCAGGTACTTGTCAGCGTGGACAGGCGGGTCAAGCAGCAGAAAAACTTTCCTGCGTGAGCTGTAACAGATTTATGAGTTGGGTTTTTTACACATAATTTAGGCTCTATGAACCAAGAGAAAACAAATCGTTGTCAGACTTAGTGAGGGAAAGGAAAATTTTGGGGTAAATAGCAGAGATTGCCTCACAGCAGCTCAGACTTCGCACTGGACTTAGATAAATAAGCAGTTCTGCATACAACAGCGGCTGTTCAATGCGCTGACTCGGTACCGCAGAGATGAGCTGGGGAAGCACCAGCCACGCTCTTAATGGTGCAGACAACGAGGCGATCCACTTCAGAATTGAAAGGGTGACTTTTCATCGAACTCGGGGAGTTAAACTTTTCATGAGACTTTGGGAGTTGCCATCACCGAATGTAAACAGCATGGCACGTAAGAGCCGTCCTGCCCCCAACGCTTAAGGTATTTAAAAGCTGAAATAACCAAGTTGTAAATAACGTCATTCGTTTGCTCTCAGTCCTAATTCAGGGTTCATGCTTTTGACATTGCCTGGTTTACGTGATCTAGTGGTCTCCACGGAAAGACAGATAAACTTCAACGGCTGTCAGAAGACAAAAATTGACAAGGAACATCACCTTCCCTGACTGGTTAAATCCTTTAAGGAAGTGTTGGAGCAATTAGAGAGGGAGTCTAATCTTTGCAGAGTGCATTAACACTCTCCGACCTCCCAGACAATAGATCAGACCTCAGACGCATAATGCTTCCCTAAGGCTTTTTAACCAGAGCATTTGATCTCATAGTCGCTCTGGATGTGTTACTACAGGTACCACTGTGTAAGACAGCATTCATTGGGCACTAAAGGATCGCTATCGCTGATAGCATTCACACAACTTTTAAAACAGACAGCAGGAAAGTCGTTGCAATGCATGCTGTTACAGAAGTACAACTTCCCAGAAAAAAAAGAAAAAAAAAGAAGAAAAAAAAAGATTAAAACAATCCAGAGTAGCCCTGCAAAATGTCTTCATTTTATTAATCTCATATTTCCTTTCTATTGCCCCTGTTTATTTCCCAGCTTTGCAATATAAATCTATTTTTAAAAAATCATAGATTAGTTCTTTACTCATAGAAACAGTTATCTGATAATAATTTCAAAATACTTCATTTCTTAACCCCTGTGGAGGGACTTGAGGGAAAGGGAATTAGGAAAACAGGTCTAGTTTATTAAGGAAATTGAAATATATCATTGCAAATAATTTTCCCAAATGTGTACATGGAAGTGTCTGGGGAAGCTTTCTTAACTGCTAGAACAAGTCATCATCTAATTCCTGATGGGCATGTTCGGTTAGGAAAAAAAAAGCTAATATCACTGTATCAATTACGCATTTCCCGCTTAATATTCTAAACATTTTAAGAAAATTTGCTTAGTGTATTTTTGTAATGGAATTAGATTTCCTTGCCATCATGTTCTGACGGAGGCCGCGTCTGAACTGTTCTTACAAGGACACTGCGTAACGGGGTTTTAAAACCAGCTAACTGGATTCCCACCCACTGCTAAACAACGGGTGCTGCAGTCTCACTAAGCAGTGGGGTTTTTTTTCCTCCCACGCAATGTATTTGAGGTACAGTGCTAGCTGACCGTACTTTACATGAATCTATTAATACTTTGCATTAGCTACAGGATTCTGTTTTACTTTTGCAGACCTACAAAAAGTGCCCTGTGAAGCACCAGCACTTACAAACAGTTTTTGCTGCTGCTTAAAATGAGTATCTCAAATTTGTCAAGCCGAGTGCATCACAAATGACAAAAAGGTCACGTATACCTAGTATATTTAAAAACAAACAAGCCTTCAAAGTCAAAGTGTAATGCAGTTATTTCTAATCCGAACAAACAATAGCATATATCTAATGAAAGTTGACAATTGGCTTTGATGCAGAGCTGTGCAGCAACTCTGCTCCATTAAAAGATGAAAGCGGAAGGGAAGTACAGAAGACAGCAACTTCTTCCCAAAAGCAAATAGAAAGTTCGGAACCTGAGCTAGTAGAGTAAATAAAGGCTGTTTTAGTCGAGACTTTTGCTCACGTATGACACTCATCTTTCAGTAAACGTGCTGACTTTACATGGGTAATGTTACGGCTAAAATAAATCAGCATATTAGACTAGGACAAAACACTACGTATTTTGCATATTTATTATCGCTTCTCAAAATCACAGCACTGCCTTTAAAACAAAACAACACCTGAAACCAACAGGTTTCAACCAACCCAAAACACAAAGCTTGACTGCAGTGTGGATGTCACAATTAAGATGAACAGACTTAGTTTTCATGAAGTGGTGGGGGAAGTGATTAAAATTCTATCGATGCTACTGGTACCAGTGTAATCCTTTCCTGTGGCAGTAGTAACATTTATTAATAATTAATAGTACAGATATTTTTAAAATCAAATTTCTGGGACTTTGTAGTTATCCCATTGCTCCAGATTTATTTTCCAATAAATGCTGAAAAAATGGAAGGGACGTATTCTGATTTAGGGTATTTTTACTTTTCTTGCTATCCTTAGACAACCTGAGAACTTTCTAGCTGCTTAAGACTAACCTCTAAGTCAAAGCACATCTTAGTTGCTACTGAAGAAAAGTAAAACTAAAAGAGAACAGGCTTTTAAAAAAATATATTTGCTAATCTCCTTCTATTTCAGATCTTGTAAAGGATCCAACTCTTTCTTATTTAAAAAAAAAAAAAAGCCCACAAGAAGTAAAATGCCTTAAGAGAAACCCCTCCAGGTGCATCTGTCTCGACCATAAAACCAAAATGTTGCATTACCTTCAAATAGGAAATTTCTTCCAGTTGTCAAGATTTCTGCAACTAGTGTTAGATTAGCGCTGAGGAAACGGCCGAATTAAATTAAAATAGTTCAAGCAAGAGAAAGAAAACCTGCCAGAAAAATCTGACAAAAGCCTGAGCGCCAGAGCTGGCTCATTCATGAGGGTCCATCGCCACCTGCAGGATTCTCCTCCTCTTCAGAAAACCTGCTACTCCTATCCACACGGCATTTGCCCCAAAACCGCGGATGGAGATTTTTAACCGACCTCAAATAGCACAGGCTTGCTGAAGTTAATGGAGTCACAGTGATTTAAACCACCTACAGACGTGTCTCTGTTCCCTGATTACAGAAGAATGAAAACTGCCTGTACATTTCAAGGGAACGCACCATTCTCAGCTTATGTCCGCGGTAAAAATAAAGGATTTGCCTTTTTAAAAACTAAAAAAAGATTAAAAAAGCCCCCCAAAATACCGATAGTGCTGCTCCACCAATGACAAGGGAGATAATAGTCAACGTTTACAATCTTCCGGTAAAACTAAGTGCTTTAAAGTGCCTTCTAAGAGGTGCCAGGTCGAAGTAATGTGAATAATGAGACAAAACCAAGCAGATCCTGACTGAAAGAAAATCAATTCATCTGGGGTTCTGGGGAGAAAAGCACACACTAAGAAACTAAAAGAATTTCCACTCTTAACTACAATTTCACTACCTAATACCTACTTTTTTTCATAATAGACACCATGGGTTTCCTACTTTTTTTGTTGTTGTTGTTCAGGCTGAGCCATATACCTTTCTCCAAACAGCTTGCATAGTGCAAATCCATGCCAAACTTTGGGAATTTTACACACAAGCTTCTCAAATTCTGGTATTTCCAATAGTGGAGGTTAAGCAGCTTCTCTCTCACCCTCCTGTTTAATGAGTCTCATACAGATGCAGCATTTTATTCATCTTTCTTAGAATACTAATTTCATCTTTGTTTATGCAATTTCTAATCTATAAATAAAGTGAACTTTCAGGAGAGGCATCAGGCAAATGGGGAAAACAAAAAGTGACTGGATCCTGATATGGAATATTGTCTCTTTAGGACCAGATAAGCTAGCAAATGGTCACAAATACATTCCTCTTGGTTTTCCACCTAACAGTCCATTGGTAAGAATTACAAATTGCTGCTTTCTCACCAGTTCAGAAGGTGCTCAAGACATTTAATCTTAAGTTCCTCTAAAGAATCTGAAACCGCAAAAAGAAAGATCCCAAAGGAGAAAAAAAGCCAGCTTTTGGACAGCGTGCACTTCAGTCTTTCCTGCATTTTTTTTGCAGCAAATTCCTAACATGGGGATTTAGATTTGTAAGGTAACAGTAATAATCACGAGCTAAATTCACCTTTGGCATATGCAAGTTTTACAACTCCATTGAGAGTAAAGGAACCAGTGCTGTCTTCACGGACAGGGAATTTGATCTTTCATAAAACAGTTTAATAGTCAAAGACAAAAAACATAATTAAATGCTAATCTGTGATTAGTCTCACAGCTAGGAGAATACAGCCTATCTGCTAACGTGTGGTTAGAAACAGGAGTTCAGCAATGTTAAATACGCAAATAAAACGAGCAACAGGCAAGAGTATTATTTTACCTTGCCGGACGAAGCAACATAAATACAAGATATTAAAAAATAAATAGAAAATGTACAAAACGGCATAAGAGTAACAGTAATCTCTTGCAAAACTTTGGGACTTCAAAAGACACAAAACGTTATATATTAGGGAGAAAAAAAAAGGGGGGGGGGATGGGGACGCTTCATAAATCAAACCGCTAAAGTACAAAACAATATAGCAAACTCCAGCCAGACCACAAAGAGGGTTCGCTCTTCATAAACATCAGATCAGGCAGCTAAAATTATTACCAAAGCTCTCTTGTAACTGTCACCTGTGGTGGGTATAATTACAGGCTACTGCTGCAAGCACGCCCACGTCATATGGCAATAAAAGGACCTACAGCTTGCCAAGACCGCGCAGACAATGGAGAACATACACCGCCTGACGAGAGCCCAAAAAGATCAGCCAGGGAGACTAATAAAAATGACAGCTTCGAAACAAATGACAAAGCTTCAACCACAAAAAAATAAAGGCGGTTATCAAATTAGCTGGAAACGCAAGCGCCGAGCAGAGTTCTCCAACAGGTCACAACTCGAGCAGAAAGGCAGGCAGAACTGTTTGCAGATGCGTTTAGTTCAGGTTCTAGCCATAGAGAGCCCTTTTTCAAGTAGGTTGCCGGTGGTTTTTTTATTAGATAAAACGTTCGCATGTTTGGGCTTGGCTTTGCGGGCTGTCATTACACAGCTGAACAGATGAAAACGATGTATTTTAATCCAGTTCTAGAGACCGACAGATAGCTAGATAGACACATGAATCTTAATACAGGCACCTTCTAGGGATACATCTATATGCCATAACAAAGCTGAATTTCTTTCTCATTGCTTTAATTCTCTGCTGGATGCCTGCATACACATTCCTGCGCACCAGCTGCACAGAGGCTTGTCCTCCGACAGAACCGGGCTTTTACCCGAGTGCTTTTGACTATAAAGTTGAACACACAATGTATTAGAAGGTTTTATGATCAACTAAAAACAACGTGATGCAATTAAAGGGTGAGAGGCAGGGATCTGGGTCTCCCTCATTACCAAGGCTGAGAGAATCATTCCTGTATGACGCACGCAAGTTTTAAGTACGTGGCACAGAAAGCGCTACTATTGCTTAAAAATAAGAGCACAGCATAGACTTAAATTAAGAGGAAGCTCCCCAACCCCAAAAGCAAGGGACTCTCTGTAGGGTAAATGACTGGTTAAGGAGGCCCACAAGACACGAGTATTGCTCCTCTGATGCAAAACAGTTTTATTTTTATTTTGGAAAAATTCACTGGTAAAAAGCAAATCCCCGGAACCCCTGAGCTGGAAACATAAGACCATCTATGCTTTTCAAAGTTAAAAAGGATATTTATACTGCTCTCTGCTCAGCTCCAGCTCACCCTGACTCCAAAGCATCAAACTTTGATTTTTAAATCTTGTTTATTGTGTTGTCAAGCTTCTAAGTGGTTATTTCCCTATTAATTTTGTCCTTGTTTGTTCTTGCATTTTTGAAAGAGCTGGAAATAACATGTGTTTACTTTGCTGTGCGTCTCTCAGCATCATCGATATCACTGTTGCTATTCCAGGAATTTTAACTGCTGCAGCAAAGCAGAGCCTGGGATCTCAAGCTTAAATTGTATTCCCCTCAACCACGGAAGAATAATAGTGGAAATGTAAAAAATTGCTGGGAGAAGGGTAAAAGCACCTCCTTTAATTGTCTAGAGAAACCTGCTTCTCATCCGAGCAGTTACGTGCGTGTGTCAGGTAGCGTGCTCCTAACGGCTTTGCATACACAAATGGTGAATTTTCACAGGCGCTGCCACGAGCAGCGTGACGGAAGCAGGATGTAAACGCTTCCTCCGTCGTTAGGAAAATGCTTTTACTGGGATGTAATAGCTCGAAATAAAAACATACCTCTGATCCAGCCTTTTCACTGGAGTTCGAGACAATAATTTTAAAGCTGTGTCTTTGCCAGGGATTTACAGAGGGAAAGAGGGGAGGAAATGTTAGGGGCTCTGAAGAATTACTTACTAGGTCAAATTCCTGAAACCCTGCCTTTCACTGCTCCTCCAGCACTAGCTCTAGCCTTAAATATGAACAAATTATTGTACCAAAGTGTTATTTTACAGCTCCCTTATTTAAACAGGAACTGCATCCGTCTCCTTTGCCGACTGCTTCTTTAAATCTGTAGCAAAACATAAGCTGGAAATGGGCTGAGAAAAGCCCCTAGCAAAAGCTCTACAGTAAAGAGGAAGTAAAGACCATCTCTTTTGCATTAATACTTTTTTTTTTCTTCTCCTTTTAAGCTTTTTCTTTTTCCAAGTTCCCTGCTCAGTGTTTGAAGAATACTCATTCTTCTCTCTTTAGGATTACATCTATTCATTTTATTTAGCTTTTTAATGTGGAGACATTTTAATCTACCATTACTTTAATGCTGTTCCCGAATAGTTTGGGAACAATAATTTATACTTCATCTTCAGCTATGAGGATTTAAAAAAAAAAGAAAAAAAAAAGGAGAAAATAAGACTATACCCTTCTCATCAGTTACACATGTAGTCATGGCAGGGTGGTTTGTGCTTTGAATCGGGGAACTGCTTGTTCAAAATCAGCGGACAATTCACGGGGAAAATAAGAAAGATTTTAGGGAAGCTCATGTGGGAGCACATCTTCCTTCCCCATTCCATAGAAAAGTGAATTATTACCATCGACTGGGAAATCACCAGCAAAGTGTCAGTGAAAATTACCCTCTTATCTTCTGCTTGGTTGGCCAAAGGTCCAGGAGGTGCTTGGTGACTCAATCTCTACCCTAAATTGTTCAGATTTCATAGCTCTTACTGGTCTCTCTTCTCCACAGATTCCTCATCTTCCCTGTTAAACTTTTGTCCCAGTAATTTCCCTTTATTGATCTGTAACTCCTCTCCCACCAAGGAAAAAAAAAATATTTTGTGCTGCAAAACAATGCACGCGTTAAACTGGACGTTTTACCCTTATATTGTTGTCATGTCCGGGGTTGAATTGTGCTTAGTACAAGGAGCTCTGGAACATTTTGTGTTTTCCTTGGGAACGTCTAACCATAATGTGCAGGAGACATTTGTCCACATGTGGAAGGAAAGACTTGCCCCAAGTAAACTCCAGAAGGCTTCGATTTTGAGATAACAAACATCTTCCCTGATGGAAAAGAACATTTTCCTCTTACTGATACACAATGAGCAGTTTTAGAGGACACTGTCACCAAGCTAACGGCCTTTGGCCTGTAGGTCATCAGCACAGACATAGCCCAGCTCAACACGGATTAAAAATTGTTCATGTCCAATAAGATGGTTGGTGTCTCCTCTACGAGATGAGTTTAACTGGGCTCAGATCCAGCTCTTATATCGCAAACTTAAGTGGCAGCCCGTTAAATGGCACACTCAGCAGAGATGCCCAGAAGTTCACGGGCTGCAGAATCTAAACTATCTCTCTCTGCTGCTGTTCCAGATTAGATTGAAGTAAACTGGCACAGCAACGCACATATGCGCAGCCCCACCCAGCTTGCCCTGTGACTCCCTAGGCTTCCAGTTCCCACAGCCCAAGAGGCCAGCACCAAAAAACAAGGCACCCTCCAGCTCGCTCTGGATTTCAAATGCTTTGGAGATGTTAACGCAGAAGGGTGCCAAAATCTCACCTCTGCAGCAAGGAACTCAAAAGTTTAAGCTTGCGTTTCCTGCTGCATCCATACCCCCAGCAGCGCTGCTGGGCATCCACAACCGCCAGAGCTTCCCTACTCTTGCATCAGCTGGCTCTTGGGAAAGCCCGAACCGCTCCAAAATGATCCCACGCCTGTCATTTTCCCAGCTGCCCACCATTAAATAGCTGCAGTCAGTTTGACCAGAAACTCCTCATTTCGAACACATTACCTTGCATTACCACACATTCCTTTCTTTCCTTCCGGTACTAACCCATCATAAAACAATTACCACACACACTGCAATGTCACTGCAAAACACATAAATACTGCCTATGCATGCTGCATTCCTTGTCTGGCTGGCCCAGGCTGCCAGCTAGGGCTGAGCCTGAAAAATAGCTCCCACCTGTACCCAACCCTGGCAGCAGCCTTGATTAGCACAAAGCCTAAACCTGATATAGTGGGACATGCTGCCAGTAAAAATGAAGTATGCTGGCACGGGTGAGTGTGCAGGGACCCCGAAGCAAATCAGCAGCGAGCGCTGCCAGTCACACTGGAGGTGCTATGGTGGCTGGTTTCCCATCATTTGCCTGATCCTGTCACTGTCTCTCGCAACTATCATGCAAACTTTAAAAAAAAATACATGATAGTAAAAATTCCAGTCAATATACCCTTTTAATTTGCAACAGATTATAGTTTTTTTAAATGCAATTACTGTAATTTCATTAAATGACATAATTACCATTAATGCAGAGAAAACTGTCAATAGAAGGTGTAATTATGTTGTATAAAATCACAAGCACAATGTGCAATGATGCATAATTCCTCATGAAAATCATTCTGTGACTAAAATTAACTTTTAAAATATTTTTAAAATACATATTGTACAGTAAGAATGATTTAGTTAGTATGGACTTAACTTCCACGACCAGGGAAGAAGGGGGAGCGGAGCAGGCAGCCAGTGTTTGCATGTGGAATGAAGGACCAGGAATTTGGTTTATAAAGTGCATCAGAAAGCTAAGAACAGAAGTTTTCATATGCATGAGTGGGAAAAACAAACAACTTATAGCCACACAAATACACGAGACGACTTTCGAGCAGACATTCCCCTCGGCACATTTCATTATGCCAGCTGCAGCTTTTTGGACACCAGTAACACAGCGTGGAAGTGATGTCTCAACAGAGAAAGGTGTGACAAGAGGAAGGAATGAGGAGGACCAGGTTAAAAATCCGGGAGCAAACTGTCCAAGGTGGGCCATGAAGAGTGTCAGGCACACGAGAAGAACCGTAGAGGGAGGTAGCAGGCTATGGACTAGGGTACTGAAGACTCTGCATGTCTTCAAAACAAAGCCCTTGAGAGGCATGTTGCAGTCAAAACACAACATGTCGGGTTGAATACTGAGATAGCTACACCAAAATTAACTAAGAGTAGAGAGATTTTTGGTCTTAAAAATCTACAAATCCCCCCAAATCCTGAATTGATGGAGAAAAGCACATGGATGAAGTCTTTTAAGATCTCTCCCAGTATTATGAACACTATTAACCCTACAGGCAACATTTTCCACATGTGAGAATATTCCTGATATTCCCAGGCACACATAAACATGTGCGTCCATTTTTCACACCAGATCAACGATGAAACGAACACTATAAAGAATCCAGAAAACCTACGTGTGATTCTTTCCTCCGCCCCAGGATGTTTTTTCTGGAATTTGTGTAACAATTTGCACCAAACCCTTTGTGCACAGGGTAAATATCACCAAAAGCAAAATTCTGCTTTTTACCTCACCTCCCCTTCAACTCTCTTTCCAAAACCGCTAAAACCTGAAAAATTTTTGCTTTTACTTGTCCCTGAGCAGGCCCTATCCCTGTCCTCTGTGTCTATACAATTAACTCAGATTAAAAACCATCAGGCTAAAATCGCAGGATGCTGATGAAAAATACGATTTCATTTTTATAGTAAAAAAAA